>JAJEKV010000019.1:938338-1489568 GCA_021234155.1 Isoetes taiwanensis | reverse complement strand
TTGTTGTACTTCGTTCAGTTACATATTGCTCGGGTTCCTCCATCTCACACTTAATCACATCTTCTCGGGGTACTCATATCTTTGGCCGTAATGTATTGGGAGGCCCTTGATCATCCTCCTTATGCAGTGCGATTGATCTCCTCTCTTGCGTACTCCTCGAATGTCTCTTGGGAATGAATATAGAACATTGAACAATTTTGCTATACTAAATTCGAGATAGAATGGCGCATCATGAAGAAGCGGGTTTGGTGTATTCATTGATAGAGCAGACACAAATCATAAAATAAGCGTATATATTGTATAATGGCTCATTGGAACAACGAGAACCTATACTAATTTTCAAAGAAAATACATATGGTAGAGTTGCCCCAAAGGTATGCTTGCTCCCAATGGATTACTAGGAGAACTAAGGCTAAAGCCATCTTGATCCAGGTATGGTAGGGTGGCTCCCATTGTTGGTAAGCAGCATTTCTTGGGACTAATGGTGAGTGTGGCGGTGCCGGAAACAAGCTGCCCCAGTGAGCGGGTAGCTAAAGGTCTTTCTGAGCATCTTCATGCTCATCAAGCGGTTGTGATGATTAACTATGGTCTGGGCGTTAGTTTGGTTTCGTCAAATCATCATTGGCCTTCGGTTAAGTGCAAGGCTACCACTCAGTGGTGGGTTGATCCGGAATCGGACGCAAATGTGGCGATTATGATTTGGACAACTCATGCCTAATTAGTTGTGGGCACAGCCTTTCGTAATAGGGTTGGGGTCGGATGGTTGTCATCACACTCCTCGGTGTTCGGTCCCTTGCGGTCGAGTTCGGTCGCCCAATTCCCGGTTGCAACCTTCAAGGAGGCCTTGAGGAGGATAGTATGATGATGCTCTATCGAGGTGGAGGCGTGTGATTTAAGTTTAGTCCAAATCTGTCGTGGCGGGTACGATTAAATTTTGCCACGGCTACCACTCGAGGAGGGTAAGGTGGGTTGGGAGTCGTCACAGACCCTTAAATGTGGCCGGCGCAATGTCTTGGCCGACGAAGTGCCAATCGCGACTCCTGAAAAATCGGCCCGATAAATTTGCGGTGAGCCCCGCGGTGTCCTACCGCATGTGACCAGGCCTTCGGTGCCCAAAGATGCCTCGACCCTCCCAGGGAGGCGAGGCTGAATAAAGAATAACACACGGCCTTGTGAGCAGGAGGAAAGAGCCATGAATGATTCTTAAGCTACTCGTCGGGATCTCACTTCAATCGCTATCTCCCGAGATTGACATGTACACTCCGCCAGGCCTTTCCTTCCTTATCTTCACTTCGGATGGTCTTGATTATACTGGCACAACTCTTCACCACCATGTTCATCTTCCTCCATTAGTATGGCCACCTCGTTGATATTAGGGACATGGGGTCCCATAGCAGCAAAGCATCCTCGGTGGCGGAGAGAAGGGATCTTGGGCATCAATTGCCTTAGGTCTCAATAGGTTAGGTCTTGGTGAAACCTAAGTGGGCTGGACCTCACGAGGATAGTGAAGGGAGAGTCAATGAAGTCATCTGACAATACTCGTGAGCTACGTACAGACGGAGTCCTTAGTCACATCATGTGGAAGGTTAAGCGATGGCGTGATATGATATCGCTGAGGAGGAATGCGCCGACCATTGGCCATGATTGCGGGAAGGGCATCAACCGCAAGCTGCGGCAAGTGGCCACTGGTGATTCGATGTATTCGCTTCCATCAGTCATCGCGTATGGGCGTCACGCTCATCCTCCTCTGGATCATCAGCCGGCGGGTAACTACCCTTTTCCACAGTGAATTAGATTGAGTCCACATATTGTTGGTCCCTTAAGATATTCCATTTTAAGGACCCTCAGGAGCTAGATTGGTGGGGAGGATAGAGACATCTTTAGAACACTTGTTGAATACCTAAGTGTCTGGGCATGTTTGTCTAATCCCAAACATCTATGAAAATGCTGGGATCGCTGGAGAGTGGCGGGGTCGCCATACAGTGCAGCTGGGGCTTTCATCTGGATGTGAAATGCAAAATCGGCATAGTCGGGATGGGTCTCCATATTGGCAATAAGATCCACCTCTGTAACAACGGATGGGTATTCAAGGGACATCGGGATCACTTTCTCCATCGTGGTACCATTCTTTGGTATTGGGCATGATCCATAGTGATTAGGAGGAGGAGGAGGATAGGAAGGGAAGGAGCTTATCACAATATTGGAAACCTAAAGTCACGTTTCAAAGAAAAGTGAAACACCTTTTTAAAGAATGTTGACTGGTAATTTAATTATTATTATTTATTATTACAAAAGTGGTGTTTTATATTATTTTCTTGATTTGGGTTTGCATATATAGCTGACGCAAATGAAGTAATGAAATCGATGTTAAGATAACACTCTATATTAATCTCTCAAAGCAGGGATGTACAAAAGATACAACACATATTATTACAAAGTTAGCAGGAAAATTAAGGCGCTCCCACGGATCCTCACAGCGCCAGGCCAAATCCTTGGGCATGATATGGTCCCTGCGTTTTGGCATGTATAGCCGCAATTCGCCAGGCGCAGCAAGGATAATCCTCCATTGCTTCTACAGGGGCAAGATGGCATGCGTTTGGAACTGGTCGATCTTGAGAATCTGCGTGATCTCTCTCAGAACAAGGCAGGCGGCAACTTCCTAAAAATGAAACCATCATTCAATTAAATTGGGATTCATGTCTATTCCAAAATCCATAATGATATAAAGCATTTTATTCTGACCATTATATTGAATTAACCACACTTTTGCCTTTGTGTTCATTTGAGTGGGAATATGCATTTTATGTGAAAATGCAAAGGCATTCAAATGACCGATGCAAATGACCCTTATTATGACGAGAATGTGGCGGTTGAAAAAGCGAGTACCTATTAATTACATTCCGCAGACGACAACGAAATCTAAACATTGAAATTGCATAATGCTTCTACGAGGTAAATAACAACAAGCAAGTTGCTACAAACAAAGATTTTGTGAGGTTCAAATCGTAGCGTGGCGGCGATTTAACATAAATAGCATACAATAGAACAAACTACAAAAACTAATCAGATTCATATCGTCCTCGGTATTTATGAAGATCCACGAGATCCACATCGATCATGAACAAACCATGCTCTGGATTCCATATAGGGTAAAGAGCATCATTAGGGCCTTCATGTTTGAAACTACTGGAAAATACTACGGGTAGTCAAAGATGAAGAAATATAATATTTGAGTTCTTAACATCTTCTTGACATCACAAAGTACCTTACAACATGTATGTACTACTACTCTTGAACCTAACATAATTTCTTTTTAGTCAATCTTGTAGTCTAGGTACTTTGAAATACAATTATGTACTTGCAGTACGGAAAGTACCTTTGGTAATTTTATATGAGGCTAACATGCTTTCACCCATGGAGATGGATTACAACATCAAGGGATCGAGGATAGAAGCGGGCCGAGTTCATAGCAACGACATCAACCCGATCCACGAAAGTTCTATTTCTGGCTTTCGCGGCACTGCGAGAGAGTCATAGTTCCTCTTCTGCGGGTAATAGAATGTGCCATAATAACAAGGAGAAGGCGAGGACCGAAGCAGTTCGAGGGGAGCTATTTCATGCATACCCTATTTATACACACAAAATTATTATTGAGTATATACCTGCAAATTATTGCAAGTATATGAAAGCCCATACACATAATATAAAAATAATACAAGAACCAATAATCTTGATAAAGAACACAATATATTGAAACCTTTAAATTATAAAGTATATTTCATATTCAAAACTTTTGGAAATGTATTTCTGTATACATATATATCAAAAGTTCCCTTTCTAGGATAATTTCTCAAGTTCCTGTCAATTTCCCTACATCAAGTCAAAGGTGTGGGTATAGTGTGTGTATCTCTTAGTAGTTTTTCTGAGCTATTTCTGCGGAGCACTAACAAAGCGAAGCGGAAGTCATCTTTGTCAAAATCTCTTGAGGATGATAGGATGGCAGTTCAATAGCTGTGTTGGGTTGGAAGCAACACTGGGCGTCATCATCCACAATGATTATGCCTTCCTTATCCTCAACACCTAGGGCATCCATCATGTTATTTAGCATAAAGCATTTTACAAAATATCTTTTTACACCAGTTCTTTTGGGGTTTGTAGATGACACATTGCTTTGATCCCGGATAGACGTAATTTCTATTTAGCTCGGGCTTTCTGCTTTCAAAACGTCACAGCATGTTTCTATACTCCATGGATGACCAAAATTACATAGCGAAGCAGGAGTAGAAGGCTGGTCAACGCCATGTGGAGATAAGGCGGGGTAGAAAACATATTTGATGCGTGGTCTCAAATGGTTGTTGCGCATACCATGACTTTTAAAAGCGTTGCTTTAGGTAGCATTCTATAACACACCATTCAAATCAAAGACCCGTTACTTTTGAGAAGCCAAAATCACATTTGTAAGAAAACAATAACGTGAGATAGAAAAGTAAACAAAAAGCGCGGTAGCGATTATAGACAGTACATGTCAACATAATTCAAAAGTATGCTCTAGGAAACTCCAAATCGCGCGAGGCGCAATTTCCTATAAACTTCTAGTTTAGAAAAAATGCATGGATATCAAAAAGGAACATTGTCACGAATACCTTTCGTCTTCATCATTCCAGGTATTTCTCTTCATCCCTTGCATCTTTATTAGAAGCTTGCCTCAGTCTGCAGCTCGGCATAACCCACATCGGTTGAGATACATGCAGTGTGAACTCGCAGCAGTAGTTCATTACTCTCTTCCTTCTTTTTGGCTAGTGTTATCATATTTAGATGCCTTTAATGCGTCAGCATTGTTATTATAAACTATCCTTGGCATTGTCATCTTGGTCTATATATTTTTAGGAGACCAAGAATGTTCCACGGGCATGTCGATAAGTACTTGGAGATCTGCTGCTCGTCCATCATCCATGAGTTGGAGCACATGATGCACAATAGGAATCTCAGTTCCTTAAGCCGTCCCGAAGAGGTATTTGACCTTAGGTAGAAGCTTTGTTTTACCTTTACCGATTGGTCCCCTAGGGCTTCCTCTGATACTTTCTCAAAGAAAATTCAAAATTTACAGCTCGATCATCGAGGCAACGGCTACGGCATTTCCTTGCTAACTTCAAAGCTTCTCTGCGATGCTAACCTCCAACGTGAAGTTCCACGACAAGTTGTTCCCAATGGACAAATGCTTCAATATGAGATCTTTGAGGAAAGGTCCATAGAGAACCCCGTTCTTGTTTACTTCCCCTTATGTGAAGTTAGGAGCTCATGTAATGTAGCCCCAAGAGTAGGTCGTCCTCATTTTCTTCCCTCATCCTCCCTCTTCCTCCTCAACTCTTCCACGACCTTGTGACCTTCCCTTGTCTTCTTGCTCGGATAGAGGATCGTTCATCTAGCTGATAAGCAACTTTGCCATGCTAGTTTCTCTCATACTTTCCCTTAAGCCTTTCTGTATTCCTTATCATCCATCATGGCTATGCAATGACACATGAGAAATTTTACTTCTTTGTCTTTGAGTCTTGTCCTTGTTTTCATCACTGAGGATCGCTTTGTCGTATGACTTTCAACGTTTCTAGTCATTTCGACGCAGTATATCCATAGGACATATCGGAGGACATACTCAGTGGGTGTGTAATTCGATTGCATGTTTAAACCAACTGCATATGTTGAGAATGTATTATAGTCGCCGGTGACCATCTGGTACCGGTATCAACCACGAAGAGTGTGATATCATGGGACCTTCACCCACTTACGGCAAGGCACACTTAGTGGGTGGACACTTGATAAAAATGGATTCCATCTAAAAGTTACGCTACTTGGCTTTGGTTTCCATTCGGTTGCCTTTGTGTGAATCACTTGATCTTTGATTCTTCAACCTGCTTTGGCGACAGGGTCCTTGGACCAAAATACATGCTGGGTGAAATCGTTGGAGGCGTTATACTTTTCATTGAGTCCTAACTCAGGCAATGACCACTCATGCAAGCCTTTGCAATTCCTCTGTTGTAGCTTCTTGAGCCTCTAATGTGGCAGGGATAATGCATCTTCAAAAGGATTCCATAGCCTTTGTTGCGAGGAGGATTTTCTTGTAAAGGATTTCCTTTTTGATTGCCTATCCGAATTTGAGATGAGTTCTTGATCTTCAATCCACAGGCCTTCCTCATCTCTGCTTGTTATGGATGCTCAAAATTGATGTGTCAAGGAGAATATTTCCTTGTCTGAATCATGACTATATTAGAATTCATTCCATTTCTCCCAAGCGGGATCTAAGAAGCAAAAACTATCTTGCGGGCATCCTTGGGTACAGTTGGTTTGCTTGTTGACATCGCCTTTTCATCTCCTTTTTTCTTTGATCACGGTACTCTTGGTCTTGTCGTATTATAGGTTACGACTAAGTGTCCTTTCCGACAACTTAATTCGGTAGCTTTTGGTGTCTGGTAGGCATTAGCTGTATTCAATCCAGTTTAGAGATTTTGCTCTATATAGGGGATGCGAGGAATAACCGTTAGCTTTATAATCGTGAATTCAAGGCAATCCTTCTAGTTCAAAATCGCGCCCGCAGCGATTTCATGATAGAAGGCAAAATGCGCCGAGGCGATTTGCCTTCTCTAACTCTAAAAGTTTTCAAATGATAAAGTTTCTACTCGTATAAGCAAAGGTAGCTTTGGCGTTCACATCAATAAATACAAATTAAGCCGCAGATTTTCTGCCCTAAAGGAAAGAGCGGCTATCTTCGAGACGGCTGTCTCCTCAGTGAAATCTACAACGCGTAGCTCCGGCATATTCTAATATAAAAGCCGCAGGGCGCGATTTGCGCCTTGGCGGAAGCGTCTACCCATCCGAGGGCCTGTTTAATCGGCGCTGCGTAATCTCTCAAAAACCATGGGCTTCTAATATCTGAAAAATAAAATGTGGGAAGAGGTACCTTTTGTATAAGAGTTTCCACACATGTCATTTAGAATTCTTGCTTATTTAAATTTGGTGTTGACCATCGAGGCCGTTTAAAGCGATAAACGCTAGAACAGCCCAGTTCGGTATGTGTGCCTTCTTGATGAGGAATCTTACGGGCCTCTATTGAATCTTGTGCATCTATTATCATAAAATGTATATACGGGTTCTCGATGAAGTCTCGACACTCGGATATGGTGCCTTTTTGTTACGGTATGTTAAGGCACTTTGTCTGCGAGCATTGGCACACTTGGATTTCGATCATCTTTGTTCAATATCTCCAAGGTCTTGCTTGTCATACCTTACTAGCGATATAAATAGCTTTGATGGACTGAAAAGCATCACGTTGATTGGATGTGTGAAGGCTGAGGCCCGATTGGATACTTATACGGCATATTTCTTGGTTTGCTCGGCATTACTCAAGCTGCTGGCCGCGCCAGCTGTCACTTATGGGCCTGTACATCACTCCCGTAATTTCCACTGCCTCTAGGCTAGCTTCTTCCTTGTCCTTCAACTTTGCTGTAAGTAGACAGCATGAGGGCCTCGTGCTAATGGCTCGTCCAGGCTATGGCCCCTTATATATTCTTCTAAGTCAATGGCTGTATTTATCGATAAATTTGAAGGTTATAAGCCGTAATAAATACACGATCTTAGCGGTTTCTTTAAAAGAGCTACGCCTTTGCAGCCGATTGATCTTCTTTAGGCTTTTCTTATGTTTTAGCCCACTTCAACTAGCAGGCAGAAAGAATAAATCACATACTTCATGTAATGAGAATTCCACACCTTCTTCATTTTAGTCGGTCTCTCTTAACCTTGACATGAATATGAAATTCTACATGCTTCCACAGTTTGAATATCTCCACATACATTCGGCCCTCTCTATAAGATCTTCTTGGACATGGAGGTTCTACAAGCCTTTATTATTCGAGATGTATCTTCTATATCAATACATCACTGCGGTACATAGCAGTAACATCTATACATCCTTTGCTTTTTAGAGTGCAGCCAGAGTCTCTACTTGCTTGGTCCTCCACCTCTTTTGATTGTCTTTTGTGATCACAGCAAAATTCTGACACGGGTTAATCTTTTATGCTCAAATAATCTTTGTAGAAACACATATACTGCAACAAAAGCAGCGCTTGGCGCGATTTGAAAAATGAATACCACGGCAAGTTCATTTAGTTTATTACAGAGATTTGGCGAGGGGCAGGCGTTTTGTCCCGATCAAATGCAACAATCACAGCGGCGCGTTTAAATGACACGAAAGATAAAGAAACTAATGTAATGCCTAATTAAAAGCTGCGCCGAGCGTTTCGTCCGAATCAAAATACTCGGGACACAATAGCGCATAAAAAGAAATGCAACTTAAAGAGTTGAATCTTCATGGGAGGACACAACTAACTATAAAAACACAACTAGCTCCACGAATCATTCATTAAGTATACAAGCTTCATGTCTGACATTAAAAGAAACCAACATGTACACATTAGCATTTACATTTCCATACATTTTGGGACATATGAACTCAAACATTAGAGGACACATGCTTCTTGACCGGATAACCTTTATATTATTACAGGAAAACATCCTAAAACCCTATGAAAAGGGACAATCAATTCTGAACAAAAGCTGGATCAATTACACGGGCGCTTGTTGGATTTGTGCTACGCTTGTTCGGCCTCCGGTAGGATTTGTACTGGGCTGTGGCCCACCTCTACCGCCTCGGCGCGGCGGATCCTCTAGAGCGCCATAGGCTGAAGTCTCACCGGATAATATGAGGCCGGGATTTTTGGTTTAAACTTATATGTGTCGTTCATAATCTTGGCCGAGTCGATTCCTGACCGTAGAGATTCAAATTAAAAGCGTCCTTGCAGAATTTATACATGTAATTAACCTTCGTCAAAAACTCATTTACAAATTTAAATTGTGTTTTTTTCTTTTTGAGTGCAATTTGAGAACAATTAATTAATAATTTCAAAGAAGCGCATATGTGGCAAGCAATCTACTACCACCTAATCGGCCACTTACTATCGGGCCAAGATCATTCCTACTTTGAGCACCCAGATCATTCCACTTTCGGGCGCCAAGATCATTCCTACTATCGGGCGTGGTCGAGTCTCGCCTTCAATCCCTATTCGGTCGAGGCCGCCTTCCAGTCCCGAGTGGAGTGTGCATGAGGCTATGGTGAGTGTGATTCCATTCCGAGATGCATTCTCTTTGTTCTCTATTTTTTAGGTCCTCTATTTTTTCCAATGCGAACGGTTTCTTCATCGATGTCGGAGAAGAATGCTATCTTTAACGAAGCAAACTTAGGCGGTAGTGGCTTGTAAAATCGAATCACAGATCAAGTTCCATGTGTCATGGTGTTCCTCTTGAAGCAGTTTTGTAAGATTTCCATTATAATGCAATTCTACGAAGATGAGGCTCTTCAAAGCCCATCCATTGTATCTGATTGGTGAAAGCGTGGGCACATTTGTAGCATGGCCAAAGACCGTCTGAAAAAGGTATGTATATTTGGATATTCAAAAAAAATGAATATATCATAATACCGTGATGTTGTGAATTTTAGATTCTTTGATGTTCTTTAGCGGTCATATCAACCCCATGAAACTACACATTAATGAAAATGCTTCTTAGTTTCTTGGGGTTAATCCTCTTAGGCTGGAGGCATCAAAGGATTCATGTTTTCGACATTGCATATAAAAACATAATAAACTAAATGACATAAAAATATAGTGCAAAATTGCGCGGTAGCGAGTTTGTATTCATATTCAAAAAGTGTATGTACATTCTTCTTAGCAAAAATCGCGGTAGCAATTCTAACTCTATCTCTCTGATATGTCACGCCTTCATCTGGCCCAATCCATAAAGTCCCACACCTAGACACACGATGGCGGGATCTCATCTTCTACTTTGGATGTCAGTCTCCAAACCCAGAGGTATGTGATCCTTGATACTATAAAGCAAATCCTCGTACTTATTTGTTGGCATGAGCCGCCCACTAAGAGCATGAGGAGTACGATATACATAGATCACGATGGAAGTGTACCCATGGCCCCACAATCACAATTTGTCTATTGGATTCTCAACTCTCTTTGAGCGATTTTGAACGGCACTCAGTAATATCTTATGCGAGTCCGGAGAGTTGATGATGCGTCAAAATGTGTTTTGAACAGAACCATCGATCAGGGATCAGCTAGTGTCCATGCATAAGGAAAATCCACTTATGGCACTAGAGCGAGAGAATTAAGTCATTAGCAAATGATATCTTACTCTCCCCATGGCGATTGAACATACATGTTCAAAGCTGGCGCCCGGTGCGTTTGCATATTTTCACGGATCTATTTTACGGCGCTGTGGCGGAATTTGTATAGAAACTAAAAAGCGGCGCTTTTCAGGCGCACTGATTAACCCTAATGGAAAATGGAAACCAAAAATAGAAATGCGTAGTAGCAGTTTCTCCCATTCTAACATATTATTCTAACGGAATATATTAAATTTGAATACGTATTTTGATTCAATATTTAGTTCATTCTTTTTGATTTCATTATTTAGAGCAGAGATAGAGGAGAGAGCTAGTGAAATGAAGAATAAGAAGCGGAATCTGACGAAATCTTTACTAAGCATGATCATAGGCGGTAGATCATGAAGCCGAGATAGATCATAGATCGCATAGGCGGATAGATCATAGGCGAGATAGATCATAGATCCTTAAGCCCGAGATAGATCATAGAAGCGAATGGATCATAGATTTGTAGCTCTTTAGATACATGAGAGCAAGATCATAAGTAGATAGATCATAGATCATTATTTACTTCATTATTTTTAGATCATGGTTTAGAGCAGGATAGAGGAAGACCTATTGAAATAGAATAAGGAAAGCCCGAGGATCATATAGGCCCGGATCAGGAACCAATCTGGCTGAGGCCCTTTTGTAAAATAACTACTTATGTATATATATATATATGTGTGTGTGTGTACGGAATATAACCTACTTGTGTTGGGTGCAGGAATTGGGCCTTCTAGCAGGAAGGCAGGGAAGCTTTAACACAAAAAACCAAAGGATATTTGCAAAGTGGGAGATTGTGAGGCGAAAAACCAAAAACCCGAGGACATTGTAGAGCCTACAAACCTTTGGTAGAAAAACCTTTGAGCCGAAAACCCTACATGAGATAGAAAGCGGGAAAGCGGGGATAGAGTCGAGAGTTGATGCGGATGCGAAGGCCAAAGCGGATAAGTCGAGATTGATCAGGATAGAGCCTAGAAGCAGATGGGCGAAAACCCAAAAAGCTCGGCGGATAAAAGCGGATAAGCTCGGCTCGGCAGGATAAGCTGCAGGCAGTTAGGCCAGGGAAGATAGATTCAATTCCTTAGGTCATGCGGCCGGATAGATTGATTCCTTAGGTCGCATCGGCCCGGATAGATTGATGCCCAGGCGAGAGAAGATAGATTGAAGGTAGATTGATGATGCGAGAAGCGATAGAAGCCGAGAAAGCCGAGAAAGCGAAGCGCTGGAATCTTAGAAATTAGGCGAGCGCTGGGAATTGCGAAATTGGGCCGAAGCACTAATGTTCGGTGTGAAGAAAAGTTTGAAAAGGAAGGCTAATGAAATAATAAGCCTTTTAAAATTTCGTGCAGCGCCATTATAACTTCCATGAAATTTATTACAAGGGTTAATTGTTTTGGAACCAATTGTTTAAGGTTGATAAGTTAAAGTTGTGACTTATAAGTTTTTAAAAATAGTTTTAAGTTAATAAAATTTAAGTTATATAAGTTTAAAGGTTCATGAATTGAACTTACAACCTTAAAACTTTTGACTACAATAACTTTCCGGCATGAAATTTTCTAACCTATAATAAACTATATGTAAAAATACCAAACCTAATAGCCGCGCCAAAGTTGTTTCTAAGGTTGTGCAGGATGAATTGAGTTACAAATAGAAGGGATTTTATTTTTATATAATGTTGAGGAAAATAACTTACGGGGAATCCCATTATATAAATAGAATATTCAAATAGAATAGACATATTAAGGGCTTTCATTTATGAACATATTAGTTAGAGGTTATTTGGATATGCACTTACTATATATTTTATGCATTCTAGGTCAATGGCATGCAAAATGCTAAAAAACCCCACAATGATGCTAATCAAGGTAAGGGAGAATTCCCAACTAATGAACATGATGTCAAGGAAGGAAAATACCTCAAACTGATGTTGATGATGGCAAAGGAAAGGAAAAGACTCCAAAATATTGATGTTGATGATGGCAAGGAAAGGAAAAAAGACCTCAAATGAAAAGGATGATGGCAAAGGAAAGGAAATTGTCCCTTTATATAGGTCCGATTGGAAAAACAAAAGGTCAGATCACGCATACAGCAGGCCCGTGGGAGAAGGATTGTGTGTTCGCGAGATCCTATCAATGGTGAATGATGAAAGATTGAGGAGGAGACGGGTTAGGTGTAGCAATCCTGAAATTATGTAGCAATTGGAGGAAAAGGGTTCACGCAAGCAAGAATGCAACATGGAAAAAGCAACTAGTTCAACTATTGTTTATGGCCTAGGGACGATGTTCAAGCTGGAGGGAACTACCGCGTTTCCTTTAGATGTAGAACCATTATAAACAATGTTTCACCGCAGTGTAGCAAAGAGGCCACTTCCAACTTTCAAACATTATCCACCAAAAGATGCAAGTCAGTTATGATTGTTCCTCTGAAGCTATGATGAGGGTTGAGAGGTGAATATTTGTTGTTTTTCACGTATTAGAATGTTCACAATGAAATTGGTGGGAGCAAGAGCTACATATAGGGAATCTTAGTGTGATATGGGAATTTCATGTACACCATATTTGGCTATGCAATTCGAGGATGAAAGATCAAAGAAGAAAGATTCCCATTGAATGGAAAGTGGATATGTTCAAAAGCATGGATGGCTATACATGGAATTCCAACCTCTTCTTGGCACAAGACACATATGATAGTAGTAAAATTGCATTGCATGGAAACAACGCTTTGGTAAAGGCCTACCTCAAGAACTATAAACGCAAAGGAAATGTTTGAAGATATGTGGATTTCAATCTGGAAAACATGCCACATAAAAGAGTAGAAGGATGAGCAGGGGTAGAGTTATTGTTGAAAGAGATTGCCATCCCATTTTGTACCCAGGAAGGCATATTAGAGGAAGCCAGAAATGCATTGCTTAAAACTGAACTTGGAGTAGCCTCTATATCTGACCCGGTTTTAGTAGGCTATGGGAATAAGCATTTTCAAGCATGTGACCACTGTGACTTCAGAGCAACTTGATGCAATTTTGTGCTAAGTTGAAGGAGACACTAGATAAGGCTGTGCAACCAGTCTAAGGGCAAAGATAAAGGGAACATGAAGGACCATATGACGGATCAACTATCAATGGTCAACTTGTTGGATGTGGAGGACCTTGTACCGATGGAACCCTCAACACCTTTATCTATGTACCACATGATAAAATGGATAGCAGACTTGTCTTCCACAATTCAATGCATTCCTAAGTCATGTGGAAGATGTATCCTTCTTGATTTCAATAGCGGGGCAATATTGCATAGGGCGAGGCTCGGACCCTATTATGGCCATTTGATTTAAGTTGTGGGTGATGATCTGAAGTTTTCCTGTTAGAGATATCATGAGGTGTTTAGAAACTGAGAGGTTACAATGGTAACCCTCCCAGGGATCTCTGACTTCTTGAGGCACTACATGAGTGCATTGTTGGAACCTAATAGTATTGAAAAGTTTGTAAGGCAAGATTTAGGAGGATGGACCTAGCTTGAACATGTTGGGCTTCCAAAGCATCTATTGCCTAAACCTCGAGATCTTGCCGAGCTCCTCTTGCAACTAGGTAATTGTGCTGGTCAAAATAAGAGCAATTAGGATGTTTTCTTTCCTATCCTACTTAACAGGTATTTTGAAAAGTCAACGTTTAGGGTTCCCTAATGCCGGACATACTCATGAGGATGTGGATGCATTTATTTGGAAAGCCTCAGAGTCATGTATTGGGGCAATGAGACCCAGTTTACCAACTTTCCCGAGGCTATTTAGGCTTCATGGATGCGCACAAATCCATCTCCTATAGGATCTATCATAGAAAAGTGCACGATTGGAAGAGTTTTATGGAGTGGTTGCTCTCACCGACGCGGAAGGTCATTCTAGACCTCTTTGATTACTTTTGGGTGAGAGAGGACTGATCATGCAATGGAAAATGAGACCTTGAGGAGAAGTGGAAGGTGGGGCGGAAATTTGCCGCGAGGTTACAAATGGCAGAGCCTATGATGCCTCTACAGTCAGCCAAGAAACAAACCAAGCTGAGAGAGTCAAGCAATTTGGGATTAGGCCCCAAGGATGGCATCAATGACTACCATCCCAAGCATTGTGGCAAACTAATTCGGATAGGACTAATACGTTGCATTGATAGATTGGCCGGAAGAGGTGACAGTCAACTTGTTGGATGAGGTAGACACATCCTCGGGAAGGCTAGAAGAAGGAGGTGGTTCCCTAAAGTAAGTGGAAACGTGCATTTGGTCTTGTGAAGATGATGGTACCATTAGTAGCATTGTGAGGCATATGCTCCTCCTCGATCCCGATAAACACTATATTTGGTCCTAAGAGGATAGGCCAAAATGTAGAGCATGGATTGTTATGAACCTTCTACTGGCGTGAGTGCCACCAATTTGTAGTAGTAAAACCCGGCGGATCTAGAGACCTATCCGATTGTGGTTGGGATGGACTATCGGATATTTGCAAAAGAAGAAGGTGATGTTAACTTCAATAAGGTGCATGGAATGGTGGTGTCGATTACATCCGGTTGAGTAATATCGCAGATAAAGAAAAATAATGGATTGTTGGACAAAGAGGTGGAGGAGAAATCCATTGATCGATCTTTGGCTGAGCGTTGAAACCGTATTGTACTAAGTGGACTCCAAAACTATTCCTAGTAAAGCGGTGAGGTTACAATACCTCGGGATGTAAGGAATAAGGTTCTCATATCCTTGGGGATGCTAGTGGAAAAATGAAAAACAATTACTATGTATCTTTTCTCACGATTAATAAAGAAGTTGTGTGTACTACTTGAGTTCCATGATATATGATTTACTAATTTGAAGTTAAGGTGTGAGTTTATATTCCAGGTATTAGCGATTATATATTAGCGTCTATTCTAGTCTAAAGGGGCAACAAAGTTACTAAAAAGTAGATTTAACAAAGTTACTAAAAAGTGCAATATAAAATTTATCCCAAAATTAAGACATAATCCCAATTTAATTGAATGATGGTTATGAAACTCACTTGAACCGATACTTACGGTTCCATGAGAACCCAGCATCCCAGTCTAAAGCGGGTGAGGCTTCCTCTCGATCGAGGAGCAATCTCTTCCCTCCTGTGAGCCCCGGATGTCGGGCTCGCTCAACTAAGGTGTCCCGTCGGTATCCCTCTCTTCTTTGCAACCCACCTATCGCCTCAAAAGGCGGGTCTTGTATTACATGACCCCAAAGCGAGTTGGGCTGGTGGCCTTCCTCTCGGTAGGTAAAGCGGTTGGGGAGCTCCCTAACGAGTACTCCCGGAAATCTCTACTACTAGTTTGAATTGCCTCTTGCGATTACATTAGGCAATTTCCTCGGCTGACCTTGGGCTTGCTCCTCGGCTATCCGAGGCGCTAGCTTTGCTCGGCGTCGCTGCTCTCTTAGCAGCGTGCAGGTACGTCGTCGGATCTCGCAGATATGCGTTGGTCGGACGCCATGTCAAGCTCCACATCCATCAGTTCCTCGTGAGGGAGCGAGGAAACATCTTCAGGAGAAAGGCCGGGCATCCTCATCGTAGTAGTATGGGGTGTAATGGCTGGCCCTTGTGAAACTCTACCCGCCCCAAGTCTGCGATCTCCTGTTTATATGGCGGGAATTGACGCAGGCTGTCTCCTAAGGTCTTCCTCGTGGGCCAAGGCCATTATCCGTTGGCTACTCTACGAGCTTCGGCCTCACGCGGCATGCAGGCCATATCCACGGTGAAGTGACCCAACTAAGGTTGGGTTTGGTCCTCCTGCTCCACCAAGGTATAAGTCATCCCTTCAGCGTTGAGCTTAAACAAGAATCGTTACATCAAATGGAAAGCCGGGTATGGTATGGAGTCCCCTCCATGAGCCGTAATACCGGTTGATCTAGGAGAAGTTCGGTCTTCTACACTTCTACTGTGTCTCGATGTAGTCCCCGAGCAAGCGAGAAGAGGTGGACATATGCCTTGGGCTAAAGGCTCTTGGTCCCCTTGGTTTCTCGCCATCACTCGCAGTGTCTGGGCGGTGGCGTGGGAGGCTGTAAAGCAAGTGGTGGCTATAGGCTCTTAAGGGGCGATGCACGAGATATGGATGCGGCGGCTATGGGCGCTCGGACCCGGGTCGGGAGGTGAACCCTAAAAGGAGTGGGCAAAACCCTAAAAACGTCGGCGTTTAAATTTCCGCCTCTTTAAAGAGTTCAGTCACCGTGGGACTTGGGTATTTAGCCTTAAAATGTAAAATAAACTCCTATTTACCCAAATCTAACGCCTATTCCCAATTTCGGCCCATCTGATCACCATTTCACAAAGCCCACCTGGTAGTGTCCTAGACTAAATTCAAGGGTCCCAGAGCGCAATGAAACAAAATTTTCCGATTTGAGCTTCTGAAAAGAAGAAAGTTATGGCATTTTCCGGCTTGAGTCGTCGATTAAGCCTAAACTCCTAAGGCTTACAATTTACTATATCCAGCCTGGCACAAAACCAACCATCAAAGGCTAAACAATCACATAAGCAACTCCCTCTAACTCACAAGACTATATGAGTTGGGGCTTGGTGGAGTGCTATAATTTGATGGCAAAATCACGGCTCTACGATACCCTTTGTAGCTCGAATATACTCGATAGGTGCGTATACATCTGAGGACTTTCCCTCCATGGCGACCATCTAGCCCCAGGCGGAGCCCTCCGTCTAACCCCAGAGCCACCTACGTAGAGATGCTCGAGTGAAGGACACGGAAGTGTCATTAGAAACCCCGCCTTGATGGGCTCTCGTCGCGGGCTTGTGAATACGAGGGTTAGCTACGGCATAAATCATATATAAATAACCACCTCGAAGGGTGGTGCATTCATCAAATACCAATGGCAAAGAATATGCATCTAAACCTAAGAAAACACCCCAAACCCGAGTTCTACGGTTAGGACTCTTGTGAGGATGAATTTTCTCGGTCTCGAGGAATTAGGCTGGCATAGAACATCGGCTAGGGTTGTCCGCCATCAGCCCCTCCTGTGCACACGCACTGCGGATGGGTGGAGTCACGCTATGGCTTACATGCTGCAGCCTTCGAGCATAAACTCATGGTATCACCCCTTTTGGGCTACTCCGGGGTTCATGATGCCCGGTCAGATGAGGCGGCGAGGCGAGCGTCCCTTCCCGGGGATCACGGTGGTTCCATGGGTGAGCTAGAGAATAAATGCGCATCAGCGACCCTTGTCCGTGCAGGCTTACTCACCCTAAATCTACTCAAAGTGCAAGATGCTCCCATCACGGATCACACCTCTACACCCGAGGGTGTCGGACTATACGACCCTCTGCAGCCGGCGGTGTCGGGCCGAGGGGAGCCTTTTATGTTCGTACAAGACCCACCCACTTCACCCACTTGTGTCGTTCTGCGGTGCTAGGCAGGACCATGGCGTCTACGACGGTGGTCTCTTGTACCGCGAGCCCGCATCTAATGGGAATGTTACGGGGCTCTATCTAGGAGCATACTACCATACATGAGCTCGAGGTCTCTATCCCCTTAATTCCCCATATGCGAAGCTATCAAGTCCATCCTTCTGAGCAAGACTTTAGAACCCAAAATATAAAGAGAACTTACCTTTTACAACCAAGGGTTGGCTCCTGGGGTAAACACTTAGGAGAGCAGGACAAAACAACACAACAAATTGCCCAGCGAGAATTGCTACCTAGAAGTTCACAGAAGCTGGCTTCTTGGCAGTGTTTAGTGGAACATTATAGTGAGGTGCTTCCATCTTGCGGTACTAGGGTGGCGGCCAGCAGCTAAGTGTTTAGCGATTCAGGACAATCAACATAGCGATTCTTGGCGCTCGGGATGCTCCTTAAGGCTTTGTTGGGTCGAGTTTTGGGTAGGATGAGGTGGCGCTTCTCTTTGATGGCTCGAGTTTAACCTTCATCTTGACCACTTGGGTTTGGCCAAGTGGCGCCTTCCCACCATTAATTGACTTAACAACATGTGTGTTTAGTGGTTATCCTTTATAAATAATTTAACATAGCTAAATAAATCCTTTGGTCAACCCCTAGGTTATCGTGCCCCGGTGGCGTCACGATCAGCGGGTGGCGTGTCAATGTTGCTCATTATGCATGTCACGTGTATGGTATAAATACTTGGAGCAGCGTCACGCCGATTCCTTTCTACAGGAACTGGTCGCCATTTTTGAAGCAATTTGTAAATTTCGACCATTAAAGGCGTCTTTGCCCCTTATGGTTCTAGGGAGCCACTGTAATGAAGTCCATGCTTATTATCTCCCACTTGGAGTTTAGTGCGGCAATGGCTCCTAATGCTCCACTGGAATTCGTAGTTGTTCGCCTTGGTTTCTTTGACATAAGTGACACTGCATGTACCTTGCTATACCTTCATGCTACGGCCAATAGTAACTTCTTCTTATCTTGAAGTAGGTTTTAAATAAAACTGCGTGGCTAGGCTATTGGTGGTAATGGGTGTCGTGGAGGTAACTTAACCGACTCCGGATGATTACAGCACACACAACTTATTTTATAATTACAAGAGATTTCCTTTGCTACGAAATGTTTGAAGCTTCTCTCTCTTTGTCCGTTCTTGCCTCTTTAGAAAGGCTTGCCCATACTTCTGAAGTCCTTGTCGGGTTGGCAGCGTTTCTTCTATTTTTCTTGCCAAACTCTTGGTGAGTGTTGATAACATTGCAATACCGCTGATTCTAGCCCAAGTCTTCATATTCGAGTGTTCAAAGCAACCTTGTGTAGATTTGCCGACATTGAAGCATCTCTTCCTCGATTTAGAATCTGAAATCACGCCGCCCACTTTCTTGAAAATCCCAAACTTTCTTCATCACCGTTTCTTTATCAGACCAATCGTTGCTTGACTTGCCAATTCCATCGAGATCCGGTTATAAGTAGATATTAATAGCTTCTTGAAATAGAGGAATAAACCCCTTTGCCATAGCGGCCCGTTGTGCGAGTTCATACCCTATTTTGATCACCTGCGCTCTCACGCTCTGTTTTGAGACACATGGAGCCCGCGGTGAGACAATTGCAATTTTATAGCCCACTTGCGCCCATACGGTCCACGGTCCGCCACGGGCACGATAATGTTTTCTTTGGTGATAACCTCCCACCTGACCACGGCCACAGCCACGCTCTTCATGCTCCTTTGGTCCAAGCTCACGCTCTTTCGGCCCACGGCCGCGCTACTCGGAGGAGCCCACGCTCAGCGCACTCCGCCGCAGCCCGCAAAAGTAAAAATAAAAAATAAAAATAAATTTATGGGCGATCACGGGGTGCATTCTAATGTTTATTCTTTATGGCCGATAGTCCTATTGTTTTGAAGTGGGATTTTTTGTTGTTGTTTGACTTACCCATGATATGAGGTAGAGATTATTATATCTTACAGCCCACTTACTTATGGCCCATCAACATCGACATTATTTGGGCCCCTCAATTTCGACATCCAAGCTCACGCTCATCTTTTGTGACACAACAAACCTGCATTGATTACCATCTTTTAACCCTAAAATTTTTGGCACCATCTTTCGCGTAATTGTCGAACTTGTCTTATAAAAATGCATACATATTTTTTGTGCTAAAAAACTTTTAGGGGGAGGCGATGTTAACCACCTAGTAGTTTAACACATTGTGCATACACATGTTAGGTGTCGGTGTTAGCGGTGACACTTGGCATGATGAGTTAACATAAGTGTAGGGATTAGATTAGTTAGATACCGACTCCGGGTTTGCGGTCTACACTATATTGAAATGAACTCTTCAGATATATAAGGTTTATCTCAAAATTTGGAGAGCCTCGCTTGGCCCGTTCCCTTCATTCTTTGTACATATTTGTTTTGTCTTGTTCTTGTTTTGTGATCATGAGCATGGCAGCTTTGTATCCGTAGGTCATGAATTTCTTTGCTGAAATGCAAGAACTCACAACTAACATTCTGCTAAGAGCGCGCGCATCTCTCGTGGGTGGCTCGGGTCGGGGCGGCACTGCTCGTGGCGAGATGGTCGCCATGGGAGAGAATCCCCATGTATCTGATGGGGGTCGTATATATTGGGGCGTCACGTTAATTGTGGTGGCGATTTCGGTTACTCGAAATTATAGCCAAGCCTATTTCGTTAGTTGATTAGGAGGGAATTAAAGCGAGAGTGATTGTTTAGCTCTTTGATGTTTGGTTTGTGCTAGGTTGACATAGTAAATTGTAAGTCTTTAGGAAGTTTAGAGGCTGTTGGGCGACTCAAGGTGGAAAGTGCCATAACTTTCTTGAGGCTCGAAATGGGAAATTTTGTTTCATTGCATCGAGGACCCTTGAATTAGTCTAGAGACAGCATGGGATAGGCGAGGCAGGTGACCCGGATGGGCGGGGGAATTCAAAATAAGGCGCACTTGGGTAAATGGGGTTTTATTTTTCGTTTTAAGAGACCAAAACCCACCAAGTCGCGGTTTGACCCGAGGGCATTGACCACTTTTAAAAAACAAAAATTTTAAAAGTGAAATTTAAAGCGGATGTTTTAGGGTTTGCTCACCCACTCCTTTTAGGGGTTCCGCCTCGACCCGATCGCTTAGGCGCCATAAGTGCCCGTGCCAATAAGTACACCGGTAGGAGCACCCTATCTGCCTTGCTTCAAGTCACCACGGTGCCTCCCTGCTTCATCACGCGAGGAGAGATGGGCGGAGACAAAAGGCACTAAGAGCTTCTCAGGTTGGGATGTTGTCCGACTCTTTTGTTTTGCTTGGGGACTACAGTGGAACCGCGAGAAGATGGGCGAGGAGAGGCGAACTTCTCCTAGATCCAAGCGGTGTTACGATTCATGGAGGGATCGGATACCATGCAGGTTTTCCATTTAATGAGAGCCGATTCTTGTTTAAGCTCAATCTTGAAGGGATGACTTATACCTTGGTGGAAGCGGAGGACCAAGCCAACCTTAGTTAAATACTACCTGTGGATATGGCGCAGATCTTTGTTGGTAGAGCTGGAAGTATGCCAAGGGATAATGTCATAGCTCCACGAGAAGACCTTGGGAGGCGCTCGTGAACCCGGCTACAAAGTCGGGGTATCAATATTTGGGGGCGGTAGAGCCATGGCAGGGGCCACCCGGTTTGTCATACCCCCGCCACTACTACGATGAGATGCAGTTCTTTATGCGGGAAGATGTTTCCCTAGATTACGGCGAGGCCAGTAGATGTGGAGCTTGACATGGCCCGCGGCCAGGGGCCGGATATCTGCGAGGTCGGCGGCGGATGGCCGTATGCTTGTTAAGGAAGGCGACACGCCGAGCAGCGGCTTCCGGATAGCGAAAACAAGCTTCGAGCTGCCGAGGAAGTTGCAAATCTCTTGAAGAGGCAACAACAAAACTAATGCTTGAGACGGATACTCGGGTTAGGAGCCCCTAACCGTTTTTTACCGTGAGGAAGAGGAAGACCACCGGCCAACTGGCTTGGGTCTGTCTAAGACCCGGCAGGCGATGGGTGGGGAGGATTCCCGAAGAAAGAGAGGATGCCGGAGGGTTTCACCGCCCAGATTGAGCAGAAGCAGATATCCGGCCACATGAGGGAGGGCTTTCCTCTTGTTCCCCTCCTCGTAGGAAACCTCACAGTTTAGACACAGGGCCCAGTGGCCACTGCGAAATCCATGAAGTATCAGTCTGCGGAGCTTCTCATTAGGAAGTGCCTTCCAGTCTTGTGGAGATGAGTTTAAGGTGACCTCGGTTCCAGGAGCGCTTGTACCATCTGTGGCAGCCGGCCCCTCTGGGCGGTGAGGGATTGCTCTGGATTTGCGCTTCTTGGCGGCGCGAACCTCACATGCTATACATGCCAAGCATTGTGACCATCGCCCGGTTTGGCCACAGTAATCGGATCCGGTAGGAGGGCATATAGATTCCTCTTTCGTAATATGTTGTATCTTTTGGCATCCTGTTTGGAAATTAATATAAAATGTTGTCTTAACATCCTTATTTCCATACTTTATTGTATCTTTGCCCATACATGCAAAACCTCAATTAATTTTTTTTTTTTAATACGGAAATAATAATAAACAAATTGCAGGGAATATTCCTTTTAAGGTCCCACTTTTTCCCACTTTAAGCGTGCCCCTCCCTTTTTAGGGTTTCCAAAGTGTTTAGCTCTTTACATCTTATCCTCCTCTCCCTCTCCACAGAGCTGCTATGGACCATGGTGATAAATGGTGCCACGATGGAGGCGATGGGATTTGATGTCTCCCCTTTGAGCAGCTCCATCCTTTACTTGTTACAAGAGGTGGATCTTATATCGCCAATATGAGACCCATCTGAGCCTACCGATTTCTGCGGTTTTGTTCGGAGATGAATTTTGAGAATTTTTACTCCGTATGGCGACCCTCTGACTTTACCTCCACAGATCCGTACTTATACGGATGTAGGGATGACAAACATCTTAGGGGCCGCTTTACCGGGGTATTCCAGCATGCTCAGGCCTCCTATCTCTAGCTTGGATGACAGCGGACTATTTCGGGAGTCCGCTTTGCATTCAGCCATTTGCTGGACAATATGGCAGGTCCACAGTTCACTCCACATTGGAAAAATTTACTGTCTTGATGACCCGGAGGAGGATGGGCGCATCCACAGCCATACAGATTTTATTCGATGCGTGACTTGGGCTGCCACCCAGCCTTGCGTCATCTGTGGTGGCCAGTTTGGATACATACGATGTTCCGCGATGGTGAAAGTATCTCTCTCGATGATATCATGGGCATATCATGTCATCGCTAACCTTCCACACATGACCAAAGAGCCTCGTCACATGCAGAACTCGGCTGAGTATTGTCGAGGATGACTTCATTGACTTCCTACACGGCTATCCTGGGAGTCCGGCGGCTTAGGTTTCCTACGAAGACCCGCACCTGAGACCTTGCTACGGCTAGGCAATTGATGCTCAAGATCCCCTTCCTCCGCCACGGATGCTTTTAACGCTATGGGCCCCCATGTCCCTAATATTATGAGGTCCTTCATACCAATGGAGGAAGATGAATAAGTGAAGAGTTGTGGAAATAATCCGGACCATACGAAAAGATAAGGAGGGAGGGCCTATACGGAGGCGGTACATGTCAATCTTGAAAGGAGATAAGCTTCCGGAGATCGATGTAGTAGCTTTTAAGAATCCTCTTTACGGTTCTTCCTCTTACATAGCTTCGGGTAAGGCCGGTGTTATTCTTTGTTGAGCTCTCGCTCACGAAATTTGAGAGGGCATCTTTTTGAGCCTTGAAGGCTTTGTGTCGATTCTGGCGAGGACATGAAACTCCACCGCAAATCTCCATTTTACGTGCAGTGACTTGGCACTTGGCACTTTGGGCGAACATTGCGGCTGGATGAGCATGAAAATGCTCGTATGACATATAGCCCCTACGCACTTTCCTCCATGATTGCTTGGTGCCAGCAGCTCACAGTAGCCGGGTGTCGCTACTTAGCGGTAGGCCACGCAGCCCCTCGACAATGGATCAAGAAGCGAGACTAGTTCTTGGTCTTTTCCTAGTATCCATTGAGCAGTATAGCCTTTGGGCAACTCTACCATATGTATTTTCTTGGAATTAGTATATTTTGTTGTTCCAATGAGCCAGTACTTGCAATATATAAGCTATCTTCTTATGATTTGTCTATTGTATCGATTGAATCACGATTAAAAATTATTTCTCTTCCATGATCGTTATTCTATCTTGGAAATTAGGAAGCACTTAAAAATTGTTCAATGTTCTATATTCATTCTCGTTATACGGAAGAGACACTTTCGAAGAGTATGAAGGAGGGATCACTTGAAGCCGAGATAAGGAGGATGATCAAGGGGCCTCCTGGGAACAATTACGGCCAAAGAATATAGGGGAATACCGGAGCGAGAAGATGATTGTGAGATGGAGGAACCCGCTTCGAGGAGGCGAGGAAAAGAGCCTTATGATCCGAGACAAGGGCATGGAGTGGTGTCGCCTCGAGCAGCGCCTTTAGCGACCTCAAGCAGACCCTTAAGTAGCATGGGACTATTGGGATGTCAGGGCAGCTTTCGAGGATGCTGTGACCATTTGTGGCGAGATCTTTTATGCATTAAGGAGGCTTTCAGTCATATCACATTAGCCCACATGGGACTACCAACCCGTTATCGTCAGGGCCAGGCACGTTACAAGCTCGTCGGGCGCATGCGTGAAAGTGTTCGCTGACCGATCATGTGCCCTTTGCGAACCCCAGGTCGGGACCCTCGATTGTGTTGTTATGTGTTTGTTATGACTAAAGTGCCCACATACAAAATCCACTATGTATTATATAACTTTATTCATAACTTCTCGATTAGCAAGTTCTTCAATGTAGCAGTTGTTTTGACTTATAGTAAAATCTCACTTCGTCTTTCCTTATTACTCTTTTCGGCTACCACAAAATGATCTTGTAATTTTGCTTATATCTTTATGCTCAATATAGGCGGTACATAGCCACTGTGAGGAGACACCCTCCGAATACCCGGTAGGAGCGCTGGCGAGACACCCTC
Source organism: Isoetes taiwanensis (assembly GCA_021234155.1). Classification (NCBI taxonomy): domain Eukaryota; kingdom Viridiplantae; phylum Streptophyta; class Lycopodiopsida; order Isoetales; family Isoetaceae; genus Isoetes; species Isoetes taiwanensis. The sequence goes on along the minus strand of JAJEKV010000019.1, from coordinate 1,464,816 downwards.
GAGATTGCGGACTTATGTGTGCCCTAGCGCCGTCCACCACAGCATGTACAAGAGAGCGGACGGAGTTACCTCGCTCACAGCCTAGTCCACCTACGGCCCGTCCCACACAGAAACCACCTGGCCACCTTGAGGAAGGCCCATACTAAGCGTCGTCGGAGTTCCTCTAGGGACGGTGCCACCTCCTCACCATCATTATACGTAATCTTACAGTCCCTCGGTATCAGCTCAGGAGACCATCCAAAGCGCAAAGACAAAAGTCTGCCAGCCCAGGTTGTCTGACTACACCCAGCTAGAGGGAAATCTAGGCGGGTTGGATACGAGTCTGGTTGGGGCGAGATGAAGGAGTTTAGAAGTCCTGGCATGGCAGAAAGGTCTGAGGGAAGAGTTGCCACCACAAATCTTACGGGGAGGTGCCCGTATTTGGTGGAAAGGGCTATGCTAGAGCCAAGCACACAGATAGAAGCGGTGCAAGTTTAAGTTCGCCAAAACTTTAAGTCGCATTATGTGCCTAAATGCTAAATATAACAGTCGAATCTTTTACGGGTTAAACGAGAAAGGTATATCGGTTGAGCCTACAGTGAGTTCATCGCTTGGCATATGTACGGGCGTAGAAGGTTACATTGAAGGATTATTTACCCATCAATCAAGCGGATGGTTAAGGCTGTAGACCCGAAATGGAGTTACGGTGAGGCTAAAGCATTGAGCCTCAAGGACACCCAAGGGAACCCCATTATCCGCGTCACTGCTCCCTTACCCCCAACCCGCGGCCATCCACACCTTACAAACCCAGCTACTAGCCAAGTCGGGGCTTATAGCGCCGAGAAAAGTTGCCTTGGCCACGCCCGTCAGCAAGAACAATGTCGGTGAGGAAGTTCGGAACCTTTTCAGTCTGATGACCTAAAGAGGCAGGAAACGACTCATGAGAGATAAGGCGTACTCACAGTGTCACGGCCGGGGCACTTCATCTTGGTGTCCTTATGTCACCGCAGTGCCAAGGTGGCCGACCTCGATTAGGACGATCTTGAGTCAACCTTTACACAATAAGCGAGGGCGCTCCCAGAGTATATATTCCGCAGTCGTCTCATATCCTTGCAACTATAAAGCAAAATCTTTGAAAGTCGACTCATCATTTCCACCATAGGTCAAGTAGGCAGTAGCCTTTTGTAATCCTTGCAGATCAGGATACACATAATTTTGCTTCTCCTAAATAGCGGTCTTGACTTGGCTGTGGGGTGGGCAAGGCATCCCGTTGCTTGATGGTAAGGTCGAGCATACTCATAACCCGTCGCATCAATCTCAAGATACGATTGCAGTGCACCCGATTGCTATGGTGAGTTGATGGATATTAACCGTCGACCTCGCCGTTGGTATACAAATTCTTGGCATCTGCAAAAGCCAACATGAAATTTGCGAGAAATGGGAAGTTACCTTCAATAGCGACTAATGGAGCGTATTATAAGGTGACCCATTAAACCACATTATGCGGTCTATGTCCATCACGAACTTGATTAGATAAAGCTATCACATGAGGAAAAGCTCCTCTTGCCTCATTAACCATGCCCCTCCCATTGAGAGTCGGATGCTAGCGGAAACAAATGTCGACACCTTGCCAAGGGATTGCTAATCTTCCTCACGAGAATTTGAGGTGATCTTTTCCCGAGATGAGATCCGGAAGCTTCCTCCTTTTAGAGGGTAGAATGTGAAAGGATAGCTTTAGAGCTAGTACTAAGCCTACGGTAAAGGCCCGTCTTGAGTATGAGTCCTCCCAGAGTTAGGCGAGCTTAGAAACAACCGAAATTCTTGAACCTAGGTTTCATTCGTGACCTAGTGTTGCTTTTGGTGCTCCTATTCTTTTTGTTAAGAAAAGGATGGCTCCTTAAGGCTGTGTATTGATTATCATGACTCAACAAGCATACCATCGAAATCGCTATATGCTTTGCCTAGGCCGAGATGATCTAATGGATCAGTGCGAGGGGCCAAGTATTTCTCAAAAAATTGATCTGCAGCTCGGGATACCACGGATAAGGATTAAAGAGGAGGACATCCATAAATCTGCTTTCGCACTAGGTATGGGCATTATGAGTTCTGATTATGCCTTTTTGGATTAACCAATGCCCGACCTTTCATACGTACGATGATGATGTCTTGAGCATATTACTTGGATGATTTTGTTGTTATTTTCTTTGGCGACATTCTCTCATGTAGTAAGACCTTAGAGGAGCATGAGAAACATCTTAGATTGGCCCTCTGGTAAAGGCGTCATCAGCTCTTTGCCAAGTTCTCTAAATGCAGAGTTTGCCACTCCAAAGGTCGATTATTTGGGCCATGTCATTTGAGGAGGAATTGCTAGGCTTAGAAGCAAGATAGAGGCCGTGAGGGAATAGCCTATTCCGGGAAATGTTTAAATTCAGGAAGCTTCTTGGGATTAGCGAGGATACTATCGGAAAATTTGTAAAGGATTTTGCAAAGATTGCGGCTTCGCCTGAGAGTCTTACAAAGCATGAGAAGGTGAAGGATTGGATGGAGCCTTTGGAAGGCTAAAGTTCGAGGGAAGTTCCAATGACTTAAGGATGCCCCTAACATCCAGCACAGTTCTCACATTGCGATCACGAGAAGGATAAACTGGTAACAGCGGATGCGATGGGTGCCACCGGTGGAGTCTAATGGGGATGGGAGGTTGGCCACCTATGATTCCAAAGAAAATGAGCGAGGACGGAGCGTGTCTCTACCACTTGATGGGGAATTGTGCTTGGGTGTATGTGTACCTTGCGGATATGGAGACACTACCTCCTTGGTAGAAGATTCAGTGGATCTGGATCATCAAAGAAGTCTCCCGTTATTTATTCACCCGGCCAAGATCTTAAACCTCCCGAAGTAGGAGGAGATGGATGGAATTTTTGGAGGAATATGATTTTGAGATCATGTATAAGCCCGGGCAAAGCACAATGTGGTTGCGGATCGTCCGCCATCCCTTGGTCATCCCTTATCCGCATGCCATCCCTTAGTAACCCGAACCCATTGTATTACAATTTCACTCACACAGTGGTTTGGAAAGCAGATAAAACGGTAGGACCAGCCCACGGATCCAGGATTGCAGCCAGAAGTTTGGGATAGTTTGGCTAGGAAGCTCGCCTGAGATAAGGGGCGTGAAGCTTTCGATCGTATAAGAAAGAAGGCAACTTGTTGTATTACAAGGGATGGTTATTGTTACAGGACTTCGGGGTCGTAAAGCTCATTCTCCATGACACACACAATAGCCTATAAATTTGGACACCACGGGTTTTATGAAGACCTACTTTAAGATTCGGCTCAGCTATTTTTTGGCCTTCTATAAGAAAAGGATATTGCAGATATATTAAGCGATTAACGAGGTGTGTCAACAAACCAAGGGGTGAGCAGCTAAGGATCGAGGCCGAGTTGCAACCTACGGATGTGCCTTCAGTGGAAGTCACCAACAAAAGGATTTCATTGTGGGCCTCCACGTACTCTCCCGGGGATATGATGCATTAATGGTAGTGGTGCGACCGAAATTGTTCGAAAATGGCACATTTCTTGCCATCTTGGTACCCGCGGTTCCGCCCGATCTCTGCTCTACTATTTGCCAGGGAGATCTTTAGGTTTTGGAATGCCGCGGGTTATTATGTCCAAGCCAGGGGATCCCAAATTTATGTAAGTGCATTGGAAGATTTCTTTACTTACCATCCAGACCAGAAAGCTTGCTATGAGTCTGACATATCATCCCCAAGCGAGATATGTGAGTGGGGCCGAGGCGTACCAAGCAGCATTATAGAGGATTATCTTTGAAAGTTATGTGTGAGTAGAAAAAGCAATGCAATGGGTGACTATATTTATATGATCAAGATTTGCCCTCTGTGACGTAAACGAGGAGTCTTCCAGAATGTCTCCCTTTATGATTAACTATGGTTATCAATGTCTTACCCCGGACACATGGCATAACCTGTTTCTAAGGTCGAGGGTTTCTCGACGCTCCCTGATGGGTGGCTCAGTCGAAGAGTTAGAGTGGCTATTTATTGGTTGCCGCGATTAGTCGAGAAAAGTGTAGCTGATAAACCTGAGAACCGCAGTACTTCGGTGGGGCGAGGTCAGTTTGGCTTAAGATTAAGGTCAAGCAAGCCAAGCTTAAGATTATGCTTGCAAAGTTAGCACCAGATGGGTGGGCCAGTTTAAAATTATTGAGCGTATTGGAGCAGGCCTATCGCTTGGATTTGCCGCCCGCTTGAAGATCCTGCAAGGTCTTTCACGTGAGTCATACGAGCAACACCCCGGATCTAGAGGAGGTTTGGATACCCCAACCCTCCTAGAAATGGCAGACATCGGAAATAATGCTCGAAGCCTACCTTGATCGAACTTATAAACAAACCAGAGGACTCAAATGTTGCAATACTTGGTAAAGTGGAAGCACTTACCGATTGAGGATGCTACTTGGGTGATGAAGATAGACCTTGACAATCACTACCGGACTTCATCGAGATCTCCAGGCCGCTGCATCTAGCGATGCTATCAACCCGTGCCGGTGGTGAAACACAAGCTTGATTTGCCAAATATAGCAGCCCTAAAGGGGTAGGCGCGCGTAATTCATAATAATTCTGGAATGATGATATCACCTTTGTGTTCTCACAGGGGCGTGGCATGCATCAGTATTGACACAACCCGCGACTTAAGTGGAGGCATAGTTGATAGGCCCGGCGTTTATTTTGGCTACAATGGGAACTTGACCATTTCCCTGTTGCGATGGTGCAAACCATACACATGATAGGTTCCTTTGGTAGAGCGAGTTTTCTTTTAAGTAATTTAAGGGGTGGTCCTTCAACCACAATCTAACCATATATCGATGTCTTGACGTATGAGGCCCGGTGGCCCGATGCGTGGCTTGTGCACCCATAGTAGAGGGTTCGATGGCCCGAACTCTTGATTTTAGTTCATCCCTACACGTTTTATTTTCCTATTACTCTAGTGTTGATATTGGACCCGGTCCTTAAACTTTATGATATAATCATGTGAAATGCCTCGATTACTTAAAAGCTATTTCAAACTTTAAATTTTTAATATATTACCTTCGAGTCGGGGAATTACTTTTTCATAATGTGAATTCCTATAATTATATCTAACTTAATCTTTGAGGACATCATTACTTCTAAGGAGGTATGACGTTCAAGTATTTATACCATGCGTATCACGGTATACATATAAATATTGACATGTCACCCGATTGGTAGTCACGCCACCATGGGGGCACGGTAACCTAGGGTTGGCCAAAGTTTTTAGCTATGTTAATTTATCTATAAAGGATAACTATCTAAGCACATGTTATTAAGTCAATTAATGGTGGAAGGCGCCCACTTGGCCAAACCAAGTGGTCGACTTATGAGGGTTGTAAAGCTGAGCCATCAAAGAGAAGGCGCCACCTCATCCCTACCCAAAGTCGGCCAACAAAGCGGGAGCATCGAGGTGCCAAGAGCTGATGTTGATTGACCCCAGAATCATGAAACACCCTCTAGTTATTCTTTGCCACCCCTAGTCTGTGAGATGGAAGCACCCCGATAATGGTTCCAGCCCGGAAACCTTTGGTTAGTAGTAGTTTAGCTTGTGAACTCTAGGGTGGCGCTCTGTTGGGCACTTGTTGTGTTGTTTTTGTCTGCATTCTCTCTGTTGGCATGTTTTACTGCGTAGGATCTAACCCTTGGCATAAAGGTGAGTTTCTCTTTATATTTTGGAGTTGGTTTTGCTCGTAAGGATGGATTGATAGTTCTTTATAGTATTACTCTGGAAATGGAATTAGAGGTGAGACCTCACAGGCTCATGTATAGTAGTATGCTCCTAGATGAAACCACGTAACATTCCCATTAGATGCGGCTGTGTACAAGAGACCCTTAGGGTCGTGAGCTATGGTGCAGCTTAGCACCGAGAAGGAACCACCGATGGTGAAGTGGGGTGGGGTCTTGCCACCGACATAAAAGGCTCTGAGACTCCTGAGTGGCTAGGCGATGGCTAAGTCACGTAGGGCGAGGAAGTATGGGTCGACACTTTCCCTAGGTGTAGAGGTGTGATCCGTATGGAGCATCTTGCCTTGAAATAGATTTAGGGTGAGTAAGTCGGGTATATGGATCACGGGGGTGCGTGATGCGGCCGCGTATTCTCTAGCTCACCCATGGAACCAATGATCTGGAAGGGGCTTCCCGACACCTCATCGGACCCAGGCGTCATAGACCCTGGAGTAGACTCAAAGGGTGATACCTTGAGTTTCGTCTCGGGAAGGCTATAGCGAAGCCATAACGTGGATGGGCCCATGCGCAAGTGTGCAGGGAGGGCGGATGGAGTGGACAACTCTAGCCGATGTTCTACCTTCTTGCCGATAGCGCCGGGTTATACCTCTGTCTGGCGACCTCTTGGGGCCAGGGCCGTCGGGTCCATCCTCACCGGTCAGGGGCAAGGGAGTGAGACACAGGGGTTTGGGGTGTTTTCTAGGTTTAGATGCATATTCTTTAGATTGGTGATGTTTGGATGAATGCACCACCCTTGAGGTGGTTATTTGCTCACTCGATTTATAACGTGTGCTAACCCTTGTATTCATGCTTTGTGACCGTGGGAGCCATCGAGCGTGGGCCAAATGACACCTGCAGAGTGTCCTTCCACTGCGACGCATCTCGTGGGTGGCTCGGGGCAGGATGGAGGGCCACCTTTCGTGGCCGAGATAGTCGCCATGGGAGAGTCCGTATGTATCCTGACCAAAGTCGTACATATAATGGGCGATCACCGACAATGGATCCCTATAAATCTTCAAATATAAACACAGGGTCACATGCTTTGCATTTCATGCTTCACAAAAGTATATTGAGCTATTACCTTGTCACGATTTTCAATGTTATTTGCTTAATTCATTTTTTCCATAGATAGGGTATTTTTGTTTCCAATCCGCAGTTGTCTTGGGTTTTATAGATTGGCCTGATTCAAGCTTCGTTTTGCATTTGGAACCATATAATTAGTTTATTGGATGTGAAATACGGAGGGCCTTCATTTTGGTGGAAATTGAATCTTCAAACTTCATTATTTGAGGCTTCAATCTGGAAAATTTGTGTCTGTACTAAAATTTCCAAGCGACATAAAAGCTTCTATAATAGTACAGCGTTAATGTGAGGAGCAATGCGAATAGGACACATTCATCTTTGAATCTGATTTAGTGTAGGAGTTTGGTAGTATTGATTTAAATCCATATTCTTTTTGCTATGCAAATAAAAAGTATGTACAATAAATTTGTTAAAAGCATAAATTTTGCTTATAATATATTATGGCATAAATAATTATTGCACACATTGAAACATGTGCGTACCTCTATCCAAGCCCATCACATAATTTTGTAAACGACATGCAACAAAATATTATATATCCACCTTTGATCACACAGGACTAATTCTTGTCGACCTAGGGTTGTCTACGGCCCGGAATTTGCAAAATTTCTTTAACAAATTATCAAATTCAAAGCTATCTATATTTCGGAGACAAGGTCCATCCGAACAATTTGAACTTACTTTGACTTTATTTTTGTTTCAGGAGCCAGTATGTAGAGGGTCTGTGTGTGTGAAGACATGATCTGAAACTTGCTGCGCTTAGGATTAATATGACTATCTACAATGCAAAGGCGGGATAAGTGAGAGGGTGTGACATACTACATGCAACCTTTGCAGCAGGAGTAAAAATGGATCAATGTTGCTTGCATCAATCTTCTTTTATGATGCTAGAATTGGCCTTTTCAATTTTATATTATTGAACTTTAGAAGCAATTGCGTGCATGCACATATAATTGGAAGTGTAGAGTTTACTTGCCTAGTAGTAAATTGCAATGTATATTGTACAAGACACCATGTTGCATTTTGCCTATGCATTTATTTGTACAACATTACCGTAAGCTTAAATAAACAAGGTAGCACTATAATACAAAAGTTTTGAAGCTAACATTATTGGTTTTGCATCGGTTATGCCTTGTTGTTCATGTTTAATAGATTTATTTGAAAACGTTATAAATTACAACTATAGGTAAGCCCAAAATATCCTCCATGTGTGCAGTTTCTGCTACATTAGCATTGTTTTGTTTGGATGGAAGTCTGCTGTCCACTGTTTCATATAATTAATGCAATAATCTCTGGAAATATTGGTAGTAATGGGGCAAATGGAACCATATCGGAGCAACATCACGGGATGCAAAAACTTTCAATGGTACTTATTTTTGAATGGTGCGAGCGAAGATCTCTTTTGGGACAGAAGCCATCTTTGAGTGGCGAAACTTCTTTCCTTATTTACGCATGGGTGAAAGTGCCTGCAAGTCCTATTGATGGGATACGACCCATTTCCCAACAAAGAGACGTCAATGCTTACAATGGAGAATTCATGCTCTATCTACGGGATGCCAACCCATTCTTCCTCGTCTTTAGAGATAGTGATTACCAGTTTGAATTTGTTGCACTTGTAGCTCAATGGGAAAATATCTTTTGCATTGATGCGTAAGTAAATTCCACAAGGAATTCTGCGCCGGAGAAACAATTATCATCAACTTGTCACCGGGCCCTCGTGGTTTCAATGGTGAATATCATCTCTCTTTGATTAAAAGGCAAGCTTGTGCTTTGGATATATGGAGATGGTAAATACCCAATTTACCTTGTCATCGCCTGCAACAATAAACGACGACCAATGGCCTTTATATCATCCATTGGGCATTATGGTGGAGATAGCTTCGCTTATGTTGATGGCACTCGTTAGGTTTCTATAAATGGCACAACATTAAGGAACCTGAACAGAAAATCCCGTGTTATTATTAATTAGATTGTTGTCGTCACCTTCCTCGATGCCATAAGAGAGAGGCCTTGACTTGGGGCCAGGAGCTCGCTCAGTGCTGAGACCCCAAATGTTCATCGGCGGAGAGGAAGCACTCACTTAAGATGCGGCCCAAGAAACACCCGCGATCTTGTGCACCACCACGAGGGCGATGGAGCATTATAGCGATGGCCATGATCAAGATGTTCCCAATGACGTGTGCCGCAGGAATGCGAATACAAACCAGCATAGCGAGAAGGCCAGGATGTTATTTTGGGTGGCGGCCGGCGTTACACCTGAATACCTTACGTCGTAGTGGGATGCGAGTCGTGTCGTCACCAACATCGACATCTGCAGGGAGAGTAGTCAATGGAGCAGCGAGGAGCAGGTCATGTACATAGGGCCAAAGCCAGCGAGGCCAGAGGGGGGAGAAGGCGATAGCATCATGGTCCACATGGTGACTCCCTCCACCACATGCACGCCAGCCAGCCAGCCCGGTGGTCACAGGCACTAGGGGCCCGGGACCATCTTCAAGAAGGCGTTCTCGCTCGCGTCGCCATGGCCAGGGCACAAAGAGCGAGCTCACGATAGAAGGCAAGCGCCAATCATGAAGGCCGTGGGGCGTTCACGCGGGGAGCTCTTTATGGGTGATGCTCTCGCCCGAATCAAGGACGTAAACAGCTGGCCGATCATGTCGGCGATCACGGCGAAGGACTTCCGGCGAATAAAGGCAGCGCTAATATGGCGGTTCAAAACACTATGCGCAATGAGCAGGTCAATAATTTTAGAAACTTTACAAAAGTCTATGTAAATAAGTTACATATTAATCATATCCGGATACTATATATTTCCGGTTAACCAACACCTTGATAAGGAAACACGAAATATTTCTCTATTTAAAATTAGGTGTGCCTTATCATGTCGTGATACTTGTTACACATTAGTTTGGAGGATGTCGTTTGTTACATACGCTGAATGTTTATCGATGGTGTTAGGCGTGGGTGCTTATTGAGAAAGCCCAAAAAGTATATATTTATTACTACGCTATTTGCAACCACTTTTCCATAGAAAAATATGGAGAGGTGGTAAAATACAAACCACGAGAGGCATGTAAAATATGACATTTGATGGAAGGTTGGAAAGGCGCATCACCTTCAAAATCATATTCCATTAACTTCGACTAACAATGAATATATATTGTCCCAACCATCGATGTATTGTATTTTTATTGAGAATAAAATTAGTTCCGGTATGTATTAGCTTTCTGAAGTCATACGCCGATCTTGAATTACCACGGAAGCAAAACCAGCGCGAGCATTTTGCTAGCCTTCTTCCCAACCACCGATTACTAGATTATTGTATTATTATGTGCTCACCTTGGACCTTAACATTGCAGAAAATGTCCAACTCGATGCATGTGGTGCATATGCATTATTCGCAAACATCTATACTGAAGTTGATATAAATAATTTGATAAAGGAATTTGGGGTGGAGTTTGACTTTCAATTTGGCTAAATCTAGACTCCTTAGACATCTTACACAGCCCCGAGATCTTACGGCATGATTGAGAATGACATGAATTAGATGGATTAAAATTACTTTATTTCTAGATGAATTTGGAATGTATTTGGAAAATCAATTAAGGCTATTGCTTCTTAATTATTCACAAATGTAATTATAATATGGTCCATTCTAAATCAGTAGTTCCTTTAAATAATATTTTTTAATGTGTCTTCTGAATCACTTGATTCATTCTTTTTATTGTCAAACATGTGGATCCCAAGCAAATTGCTAATTGATTTTACATTACAAGTTCTAATCAAGTTGTATTTCATGTGTTGGTTTGATTGCATTGGAGGACAACTAGTTGTCGATAGCAAACTTAACCTTTATAAAAGAAGCCAAGTTTTACTATGCAAATGGTAAATGTAGAAAAGAAATATTCACATGAAGAAAGGTGTAATACAAATCCTATGATAGCCATCAACATCGGGGCCAGGAATATGATGATAAGGCCAAGGGTGACAATGCGGTGCATGGGAATATTTTCTTCAGATGATCCGGACTTGAGAACTATTTTCTCGAGTCGGGGATCAAGATCGAGGCAAGGATGAGTCAGAAGAGGATGAGGAACGGGACCCCCTCCTAAGTGGTGAAATCAAGTACGAGCTACTAACTAAGGAGAAGGGCCCCATAAATAAAAATGGATTTCCCCCGTCTATGGCTGCTTACCTCGTCGAGGCATTTGCTCCAATTGATACAACCTGTGTGACGTCCCCTCCTCGTATACGATGTCCGCACCGTATACAAACAGGAGTTCATCCCCCATACCAGCTCCACACTGATACAGGGCCCTCCACATAGCACTGCACTCGTAACGAGTCCCAGTGGGAAGAGTGAAGGGGTCATTTTACCCCGTCTCCCTCAGGGCCTACCTAGCTGCGGAAGCGTAAACATATATGTCAGTATACAACATAATCACATATCCACCTCGAAGGGTGGCGCATCAACATCTGCATAGATAATGATCAGCATCATACATGGGGTCCTACCCAAGGCTCAGACGGCTTGGGTCTCCAGAGTTCATTGCAGACAGGATTCATGGCAATGGATTTGGCTGGCATATGAACATGGCATAGGGTTGTCCACTCCATCCGCCCCTCCTATGCACACTTTGCAGAGTAGGCTGAAAAGTGTCGGGACCTGACTGTAGCCCGCCGGATGCATAGCCAAAGGGGCTATTCCTGGGTTTCATCCTCCCAGTTCCGATGGGGCAGGAAGGGATCCCTCCCTCCAGAGATCTACATGCTGACCCAAGGTGACTAGAGGACCACTGCCCGTATTCGACTGAACCCACTGGAAAGTGTACACCACTTCACGGGTGTCGAGTCCATGCCTTACCCCACTCAGTGGTAAGCCATTAGACCTAGTCACAATGATCCCTGGTAGGCTTTACACACCCGAGGGATATCGTTTAAGGGTCAGGACATGAACCTCCTTCTTAGCCAGTCTGGCCCCTTCACCCACAACCAGGTGTGGTTCTTGTACCCAGGCCGAATCTATAGTGTGCTAGAGAGGCTAATCTAGGAGCATCTACTACCAAGCTTTAGGTCTCTACCCCCCTTCCGATTACAAGGAGTGCATAGAGATACATCATCCATATACATCACAGAAGAACTAAAGAACTAGATCTAATCTATATCATAGAGTTAGGTTCTTTAGTTAGAGTCTGGTATCTAGAGATCTAGAGGGCTGCTATGGGCAATTTAATAGGCTAAACCTACTGATTCTATGACTGAAACATGGTTTAAGCTATTAAATTGCCTAAATACCTGATCCTTGAGTTGCTCCTCCTGACCTGAGTTCGACCATCCTGCTGAACTACTCGAATCAAGGAAAACTAATGGTGCAATTCTCTCAGACAGAGTCTGGGAGGCGGTTTTGGCTCTTGGAGCAGCCAAAACAGAGCTCTAAAACCCTAGGAACGAAAAATGGGCAAGTTAGGGTTTCCCCTCCTAAATAGACAAGGGTTAGGGCTAGGGTTTCCAATTATCCCTTTAGGCATGTGGGATAATTGGGAATGGGCCCACTTGCCTTTAATGTCTAGGTGGCAAAATGTGCCCACATGGAAAGGTGTGCCCACATTAATGTGCACATTGGTAAATGTGCACATTAATATTAAATGCACATACCTAGCGAGTTGCCCCCTAGGGGCTACCCACCTGGCTACACATCGGCGTACATGTCAGTCGGAGTGGCGTGTACGCGTGACGAGGCGGTACAGTATATGTCCTGGGACCGTATACTGTGCTGGAACGTCACATTCTCCCCATCTTGAAATGATGTTGTCCGCAGCATCGTGGGTCTCCCCACCTTGGAGTCTTCCTAATCTGCAATCAACCTGATGCATACAATATACTATTATAATACTTATACATTTATCAAGATTACCTTAAGGTAGTATTTTCAGAACATTATTACGTCATTAGCTTATGAAATAACTTAACAATTCGTAACATCATTAAGCAAGTTACTCAATAGTTTACTTATCACGACAATTAAGTTTATCAAAATTTAAACATTTCATACTAGTAAATTGCCCACCGTTGGTGGGCTTTACATGTGATTGTTCACCCACGTGATGTCTTGGAAGTGGTCTTGGAAGCATGTGATGTCTTGTAATTGATGAAAGCAAGCATGTCTCTGTCATGACAGAATAATCACCTTTCGTGGGCAGTCCATCTAGAAATACATTTTTTTTATGCCTTATTGATAATGTTGCCCATCGTTGGAGTGTCCAAGACTTCATCTGGATTTGGAGTGTGTTTCTTCAACAAACTCACGTGGAAGACCTTATGAATCTTTAGGTGTGCTGGCAAATCTAGCTTGTAGGATTGATTACCTACTCTCTTGACTATTCTGAAAGGTCCAGCCCACCTTGGAGCAAGCTTCTTGCAATTGCCGATACGGAGCTTCGCCTGCTTCACCTTGATCTTGAGCCATACGTCGTCTCCAACTCGGAACTCTCCGACTGTTCGATGCTTGTCGGCGATGCTCTTTTGTCGACTTCTTGCTGCTAGCAGATATCCTCGAACTTCTTCCACGAGCTGCTGCATATCGGCCAACATCTGCTGTGAAACTTCTACTTTTGACATGAGATTGTGCCAAGTGTCTGGAGTTAGGCACTGATAGCCGTAATTGATCATAAACGGCGACATTTGGGATGATTCCTGCTTGGTGCTATTGTATGCAAACTCCACCAAGTGAATAAATTCTTCCCACATGCCTTGCTTATTCCAGACATAGTTCCGTAGCATGTCCTCTAGAATCCTGTTGGTCCGCTCCGTTTGGCCATCCGTCTGAGGATGATATGCCGTACTCATGGATAGCTTCGTCTGAATGGTCGCAAAGAGGTCTTGCAAAAAGGCACTCATAAACTTCGGATCCCTGTCGGAGATAATCTCCCTTGGCATGCCATGAAGCCTGAAGATCTCTTTGGTGAAGAGCTTCGCTGTATCCATAGCCGTGTCTGTGGTCCTGCAGGGCATAAAATGTGCCATTTTCGACAACTTGTCGACTACTACCATCAAAGCATCTTTCCCTCTTACGGTCCTTGGAAGTCCTGTGATGAAATCCATGCTGATCACCTCCCACTTAGCGTTTGGCACCGCTAATGGCTCCAAGGCCCCTGGAATTCGGAGCTGCTCTGCCTTTGTCTGCTGACATAGCTGACATTCCTTGATGTAGCGAGCTACCCGCTTCTTCATTCCTGGCCAATAATAGCTGCTGCGCACTTTGAAATATGTTTTCATGAATCCCGCATGGCCAGCTATTGGGCTGTTGTGCGTGTCATGGAGGATCAATTTCCTTACACCTGATGATTCGGGCACGCACAACTTGTTCTTATGGTATAACAAGTTGCCCTCCTTCTTATAATGTTTGAAGGCTTCCCGCTCTTTATCTGTTCTAGCCTCCCTGGAGAGGCTTGCCCATACTTCCCTGAAATCCACATCCGTTGGCAAGGACTCTTCAATCTTCTTACCAAAGTCGCTGGAGAGCGTCGAAATTGCATTGCAATGCACTCTAGTTGTCAGGGGATGCCTTGAAAGCGCACATGCTACCACATTCAGCTTCCCTGGCTTGTAGACTATATCAAAGTCATACTCTTCAAGGAACTCCATCCACCTTCTCTGCCTCAGGTTGAGGTGTGGTTGCGTGAATACATACTGGAGGCTCTGATGGTCTGTATCCAATTGGAACTTCCTTCCCAAAAGATAGTGCCTCCAAATTCTTAATGCCCTGACAACCGCAAGCAATTCCTGATCGTGCGTCGGGTAGCGCGTTTCGGCGTCGTTCATCTTCCTGGAATCATACGCTACCACCCACTCTTCTTGCATGAGCACTGCACCTGTAGCTATCTTACTTGCATCTGTGGCTACAAGCTTATCTTTCTCTGGGTCTGGCAGGGTTAAGACTGGGGCGGTTGTTAAAGCTTCCTTCAACAATTCAAACCCTGCTTGGGCTTTCTTGTGCCAATGCTCTACCCAATCTTTCACCTTCTCCGCCCTCGTTAAGTCTGTTAGCGGGGCCGCTATCTTAGCAAAGTTCTTCACGAACTTCATGTAGTACCCTGCTAGGCCGAGAAAACTTCTGACCTCATGCACATTCTTCGATGCCGGCCACTGAATCACTGCTTCAATCTTGGCAGGGTCCGTCGAAATTCCTTCTGCTGATATCACATGACCCAGGTATTCCACCCTCTCCGTTGCGAAGTGACACTTCGACAACTTGGCGTACAACTGGTGCCTCTTCAATTTCTCTAGCACTCTCCTTAAGTGTTGTACGTGCTCTTCAAGGGATCTGCTATACACCAAAATGTCGTCAAAGAATATAATCACAAAGGTGTCTAAGAACTCCCTGAAGATGTCGTTCATGAGCCTCATGAACGTCGCGGGGGCGTTCGATAAGCCGAAAGGCATTACCGTAAACTCATAGTGCCCATACCGCGTTCTGAAGGCGGTTTTATGGATATCTTCTTCCTTTATCCGGATCTGATGATAGCCTGACCTTAATTCGATTTTGGAGAAGACCTTTGCCCCTTGGAGTTGATCCATCAAGTCATCTGATCTGGGAAGCGCATACTTGTTCTTGATGGTGTGCTTGTTCAACTGCCTATAGTTTATGCACATCCTCAAACTACCATCCTTCTTCTTGACAAAAAGAATAGGTGCTCCAAACGGCGAGACGCTAGGTCTAATGAAGCCTAGGTCGAGCAACTCCTGCAATTGCTTCTTTAGCTCCGTCAACTCCTGTGTCGTCATTCTGTATGGAGCCTTACTTGTCGGCTTTGTTCCCGGTTCGAGTGCTATCTCGCACTCGACTCCCCTATAAGGAGGAAGCTGCTTGATCTCATCTGGAAAGAGATCATGGAACTCCGTGATCAAGTTAGCTACCTGCTTAGGTAACTTGCTGAGCCCCTAATCCTCTTTACCCTCTTCTGGCTCTGGCTCTTGGATCTCAAGCTTGAAGATATAAGCTACTTGCTACTCTTTATGCACTTGAACCTCCGTTTAGAAGATATACACTGCATGATGGGAACAACTTCTTTACCTGTGATCTCAATGATCTTGCCGTCGGGCGTTGGGAAGGTCACCTTCCGCTTCCCACAATCGATGATGGCCCCTGCTGGTACAAGATACTCCATTCCTATGATCAGGTCGTACTTGCCAATGCCCATCACTTCTGCCCCCATCTGGATATTAATCCCTGGCAAGTCAATGTCGAAATTAATTCTCTTGCCTGCCGTCTGCCTTACTGCTCCACTTGCTAAGACAACGGGCCTCGGCTTTGACTTTAGTAGTTTCAACTTCAACATTTGAACCATTCTGGGGGATGCAAAGTTATGGCTACTTCCTGAGTCTATCAGGACTATGAAGGACTTGGCCTTGGCCTTCTCTACTGTGAAAATTACTTTATACTGGCTCTCTGCTTGCTCTGTATCTATTGCGGCAAAGATATGACACTCACACTGAATGTAGTCGCAGGCTGCCTCGCCGTCGTCGTCGGACCCCAACTCCGCTAGTGCCGCGCTCATGACGTAGGGGCAGTTCGCTGTCCTGTGGCCTGGCTGGAAGCACCTGAAGCAAAGCTGCTTTTCTATGCACTCTTGCCTCTTTTCCTTGGGCATAGCCTGCAAAAAGGATCGCACTGCTTTGGAGTAGTTTGACCCCTCCTGCTTGTCCTTGAAGGACACCTGCTTCTTCTCCTGCTGCTTCCCATGGTTGCCACCATATGGGGCTCTAGCTGGGCCTGGGCTGGCTGCCCTAGAGCTATAACTCCCTGTTGCCTTGCCTTTGTCCTGGTAATACTGCTGCCTCTGCCCGCTATTCTGAGGCCCTGTTCCTTGCAAACTTATTGCCTTGGACTCTGCTTCTAATACTGTCTTAGGGTTTATTGCCCTTATAAGCTTGCAGATCTCCTCATTCAGCCCCTCAATATAGCTCTCCACTGCGTGCTTTTCACCCAACTTTGGCACATACAGCCTTAGCCTCATGAATTCCTCTGTATATTTCTGGACTGATTTGTTGCCTTGCTGTAATCTGTAGAACTGCTGCATCATGCTGGACTTATGCTCTCTTGGGATGTAGTGGCGCTTCAAGGCTTTAGCAAACTTTCTGAACCTGCAAGCATCCCTGCTCAAGCCGTGGGCCTTTGCATACCCCTTCCACCAAATGCGTACTGCTTCTTTCAGGTTGGTTGTTGCCACCCTGCCTTTATCTTTGTCCTTCATACCGTAGGCGTTGCCATATTCGCTCATCTCATCGAGCCAAGCCTCTGCCTCCATGCCTGACCTGTTCTCGCCTGAGAATTGCTCGAGCTTCCTGGCCTTCCAAACATTTCCCAATGCAGAGTCTACCTTCTTCTGGTAGTTAGAGGCTCTTGTGTCCCTTTGTCGTCCATCTGTGGTATCCCTCTGCCTTCCATCTGTGGTGACCCTCTGCCCTGCATCTCTATGGTCCTGGGCCTGCTCTTCCTCTTCTTCGGAGTCTGAGTCCGAGTTTGAGTCGGAGGATTCCGAGCTGGAGGACCTCCTTCTCTTGCTCCTCTTCTTGTCCCTTCCTGTTTTCCGAGCTGATGCTTGAGGCAACTGAGCGTTACCCACCGAACCCACTCCTGCTTGTGCGGCCAGCAAAGCCTTTATCTGCTCAAGGTCCGTCCTCATCTGTGATATTTCCTCTTCTGGGGTTATGGGTCCAAATTCCTCAAACAGGTTCCTTGCCGGGGGTGGCCTGGGCGGACTCTGTTCTTCCATATGGTCTCAGCATTGTCGTTCCCCTGAGCCTAGGCCTCTAGCTGCATACACAAATAATTCATGGCTATATGGTTAGTTTTACTTGTTCTCTTGCATTATTTATGTTTGTTGGTATAGTTGGGGAGCAAAACACATCAACAAAACATTTAAAGTGCGAAAGAAATTATATTTATATTATATAATATTTTAGTACAAAAATCTCCGGGATCAAGAGTCTACTAATCTTGAAATCGCCGGTAAGATGGGTTGTCCTCGAGGAACTTTTTAACTTGGGTCGTTCCTATGGAGCGTCCCAAGTTCCTAAGGACATTGGTCGACGTCCCGCCCTGCAAGGTCGTCACCAACTCTTCCACCCTGCGGTCGGAGGTGTAGGCCGCGGTTACCGCCAATCTTCCCTGCCGTCGGTAGGGCACGGCGAAGTCGAAGAGGTCAAGTGCCATTGCTCTCTTCACTAGGACAGCATAGTCGACATTTGCCGCTATTCGAGCATGCCTGCCGAAGCCTGAGAGTGCAATAAGCATGAACACTCCTTCTTCACCTCGTGGGCTGAATTTGCGGTGTATCACCGCTATTCTCCCATCCAGCAGCAGGGGCAGGTAGTACCTCAGCGACCTGTCGTTGTGTGTCGCAGATGATTCCCCACTTGCTTGGCCTCCAGCTCTATGCCGGCCGGCGTACTCGTCGACCTCTATCTCGGTCAGTTCCCGGTAGTCTGCAATTGTGGAGTCGACTCGCCTGATCTCGATTCTTGCTCCTCTTGCGCGAGGTGGTGTCGAGGGGCTCGGCATCAGGATGCTGGTGGTCTTGCCTCTGATCCCCATCCGTTCCTGAATGGCGAGGAACTCTTCTTCCGGTGGCAGTTCTCTGGCCTCCATAACCTGTCTTATGTTGCTGTAGGCCTGGATGTCGGAAGTCGACTCCCCTGTGTAGGTGTCGGCTTCACGCACTTGAAGCGGGAAGTCTGAGGCTCCCCGGACGATGAAGTCGTCCAAATCTGGTTGCTGCCGTAGTTGGTGCAGCAACTCATCAAGCCGGAGCTCCCTCTCCCTACATTCGGGGAGATTCTGGATGTCACTGAGGAGTAGATACTTCTCTCCGTTGATGATGATGGGGGCTAGGCTTGTGATGCCTAGCCCAAGTGGGGGAGCGACTCTGAGGGTCTGCCGGCTCCGCTCGATGTTGGCCAGCTCCTCCTCTGCTTGCTGCCGTTCTTCCTCTGAGTCGAGCTCCGTGTACTCTTCGCCATCCGACTCCTCTTCTTCTTCTCTTCCTTCTTGCTCTTGCTGGTACTGCAAAAGCATCTGCTCTTCCGCTTGGGCTGCTATGGGATTCACCTCCATGGGAGGGATGGAGGTTGCCCCCATTGGGTTTTCGGCACGGTGGGATAGGAAAATAGCTAGGGCGGCGGTGTAGGAGAAATACTTGGTCCTGTCAACTGTCAGGACCATGTAATCTGGCAGCCTCTGCGCCTTGTTGGTCAAGTATTTGGCGATGTTCGGGACATCACCCAGGGCTGCTTGAAGGGATGGGCGGGGGACAAAATAGCCTATGCAAGGGGGGGAGCTGCACTAGGGAGGGTCCTACCCTAGCTTGAAACTCTGCTAAGACTTGTCTATATGCTGGGGTAGCATTCAAAGTGGCTTGGACATCTATTTCTTTCCCAAAGACTCGGAAGATGTCATTGACATCAGCCTCGGCAGCATGGGTACTGGCGATGTACCATCACCTGAAGTCAGCAGTGGCCATTGATCTAGCGAAGAAGAGACTAGCAAGCAGATGCAGAAGCGCCTCAGGGAGCTGGAAGATCGCCTAAGCAGTCGAGAGCAACTTGTAGGGTGCTAAATGAGAAATGGGGGTCCTATTTATAGAAAAGGGGAAAACCCTAATTTTTGATGACCTAGAATTTTACTGGGATTGGGCAATTCAGACCTATTAAAAGGTGTAATTGGGAATTTGAAGACTACTTTTAGGGTTTGAGCATGCTAAGAATAACTAATGACCCTATTGCAGTGACTGGAGATCATTTGGATATGGCATGGTGAAGAAAATGCTGCGAGGTCTCACACGTTGCGCCCAGACCTTCATTTTCTGCCCTGGCGCGACGTGTGAGACATGGGCTCTAAATGGGCTAAACTTGATCAATTTGGGTGATCTAAAGGTCTAATCTTACTGGACTCGTCAAGTTAGGCAGAATTGACCCCTTATTTGGTCAATTTGGAGCAGTTTTGGGCCTATTTGGGCATGGTCTCGCACGTTGCGCCCAACCCGAAAATGAAAAGTTCATTTTCTGTCCTGGCGCGACGTGTGAGACATCGTCTCAATTTTGCTCAAAATGTCCAATTTAACCAAAACAAGAGCCAGAATTCAATATCTTAACCTAATTAAGCAAGATTAAACATATTATTTACCCAAAATTTCTTTATATTAACAAAAATTTTCCATTATTTACAAAAGTTTAAGGGCGTTCTCCCTTAATGTACCTAGCAAGATGCATGTCTTGCCTCATGAGTGTGACTCTCTTCGCGTGAACTGTGCAGGCCGTCGAATCTTCAAAGCGCTGCACCAGTTTCTGCTCTGCTGCCTCCTGTATGCACAGCAACATTTCGTCGGTCACCCTCATGTCCGTGTTGTACTCCTGGATTACTTCTCGGACCAGGCGGGCGAACGGTGCTCGGGGAATCAAGAATCCGTAACTTCGCTGGAAGTGCCGGATCTCCTTCAGGGCTCTTATCTCGGAGTCCTTCCTGCCGGTCCGCTTCTTTCCTGGTGCTCTGGGAGGCTTGGGCTTTGGTGGTGGCGGCCTTAGGGTCTGGCCCTTTGTCGGATGTCCGCCCTCGATAGTCCGTAACCTGTTCTCCTGATAGTATGCGTTATATGCCTCCCACTTCGCCATGAAGGCGTTGTGTTCCTTCATCCTCTTTTGATAGACCTTTGCGGGGTCTATCACATACGCCTCCCATTGTGGCCGCTGGCCTTTGTTCTTATCCCACGTTGGGTAGGGTGGGGGCTTCGGTGCCTGCCCGGGCTGCTCCTACTCAGGTGCCACCTGCTCGGGTACTTCCTTCTCCACAACCGGGGGTTTTGAAGAGCTTGCCCCCCAGTGTCGGGGACATAGTCTTCATCTGAATCGTCGGTGGTGGGCGGGGACTCGTCGCCTGAGGGTTCATTAATGACTACACCCTTTCCCCGCTTAACCTTCACGACTTTTCTTTTGCCCGCCTTTATGCCCTTGCCCTTATTCTTCTTCGGCTCGCCGGCTGTGGCAGGCTCCTCCTCCTGTCTCTTCCTCTTCCTCTCTCGGCGGCGCTCTTTGGCTTCGTACTTCCTGATGAACACCGCGAGGTCTTCTTCTTCAGCAGGGTCAAGCCTCGGCTGCCGCTGCTCCTCTCTCTCCTCAGCTTCCTTCAGACGAGCCCAAGCCTCGAGTTGCTCCTCGATGGTCGGCTGTCTCTGCTGCTCGCGTTCCTCAGCCACCCGATCTTGCTCCTCTTTCCTCCTCCTTTCCTCCTCGGCGATTTCTTCGAGGATTTGGTGCATGACATCCGGCTCTTCCTCGCCTAGGACCTCTGTTCCGTCGCTTTGGTCCGAGTCTGCCTCCTCGCTCGATGAAGATTTGCCTTGCCTGAAAAGGCGTTCTTGCAGTATCCTCTGTATGAGAGCAGGATCATGGGCGCTGGAGGATTCGCCTGGGCGGGGCTTCCTAGCAGTCTGTTTGGTCCGGGCCATATTCGACGGTTCGTCGATCCGAGCTGCGCGCCAGAAGATCGCCTTGGCAATTGAGAGCAGATTTCTGAGGGAGGGGCGCGGAAATGGGGGGGTCTAGGTTTATTTATAGGCGGTCGATTTTTAGGTTAAATTTCAACTACCTTTTTGGGTTGTCTAAAACACCTAGAACACCTAAATTCAAGCATGGTCTCACACGTTGCGCCCAGACCGATAATGGAAAGTTCATTTTCTGTCCTGGCGCGACGTGTGAGACATGGTGGGGCCCGCTGCTAAATTTTATACTTTCTAAACATGTAACATGCCAATTCTACTAATTCTTAGCTCAAAATTAGAATTATCAAGTTATTTCTCTGTAATTTATGACTTTTTGGTGTGTTTCAAGCTGAATGTCTCACACGTTGCGCCCAACCCGAAAATGAGATTCTCATTATCTGTCCTGGCGCGACGTGTGAGACCATCCTACTTTTTGAAGGTTGGCTCACTAATTTTAGTCTTTTTATGTTTCCATTCATTTTTTTAACTGTTACTAGCTTAGCATATACTACAAGAATGAGAAAAAAAAAATTTTCCCATTTTTTGAGGTTTGAGAATCCTATCAAGTTAGTACTACTGGGAGCATGGTCAGTGCTTTGCTCTTGGTCTCCAAGAACATTGCTCTGATACCACTGTGACGTCCCCTCCTCGTATATGATGCCCGCACCGTATACAAACAGGAGTTCATCCCCCATACCAGCTCCACACTGATACAGGGCCCTCCACATAGCACTGCACTCGTAACGAGTCCCAGTGGGAAGAGTGAAGGGGTCATTTTACCCCGTCTCCCTCAGGGCCTACCTACCTGCGGAAGCGTAAACATATATGTCAGTATACAACATAATCACATATCCACCTCGAAGGGTGGCGCATCAACATCTGCATAGACAATGATCAGCATCATACATGGGGTCCTACCCAAGGCTCAGACTCGAAGGGATGACTGACGGCTTGGATCTCCAGAGTTCATTGCAGACAGGATTCATGGCAATGGATTTGGCTGGCATATGAACATGGCATAGGGTTGTCCACTCCATCCGCCCCTCCTGTGAAGGGTGGCGAAGGGGAGAATGAAAGCGACGACGGCAGCGAAACTGAAGATGATAGGTATGGCCTTGCATACGAAATCATGCCACGCGTGATTTAATTTACATTACCTTTGAATTAAATCGCGCCAAGCGTGCTTTGATTATTTTTCATTGTCAAACTAATTCGCGCCGAGGGCGATTTGGTTAACCCTAGCTCAAATCACGCTTGGCACGTTTGTATTGTTTGTGTGATCATATCTTGCTGACCAGATACATGTTTGTGTTTCAGCTTGCATTGCATTTCTAAGAAGGTTGTGGTGTTCGACCTAAACGGAGTCCTTTGCAAGACTTTTCCGAAAAATAAAGTGGCTAGAGACAAGTTTCATCAGACACCAGTAGAATCAAACACCAAGTGGATCTATCCGCGGCCGCACTTGAAGGAGATGCTAGATGAGGCATTCAGGTTATTTCGAGTCGGTATTTGGTCATCCATGGAACTAAGGAACATCAAGGATACTTTGGAGGCACTGGGGGAAATGCGTAGACATTGGTTGACCTTTTGGATCAGAACAAATGTGTGAAGTTCAGTAATCCCAAGGATCCAACCGGCAAGCCTATCTTCATCAAACACTTGAGTAACATGATGGACGAACTTGGTATCGAGAATAAGGATGATATAATCATAGTAGATGATGATGCTTTCAAATGCTTCTACAATCAAACACAGGCCCTGAATCCACCATCTTACGATCCAAAAAACTTTGCGACAGATGATTTTCTGGTGAAGTTTGTGTCAATTATGAATAATTTGGCTATGGGGATGACGGTAGGTGAAGTGTTAGATTCATACACAGAACTAGATAGAACGGCTGACATGGAACCACACCTTGTTAAATACGTAGAAAAACATGGATTGATCCCTTAATGTTTTATATGAATATATGATATTCTTGTCTGATATTTGTGCCATGTATCGATAATTTCGAGTCTGCAATTGCCTCGCAAATAATGCAATCTGTTATTATCAAACCTAATATTTTCATCTAAATGCTGTTCAAATTTGGTCTCATCTATTTTAGCAACTTGCTCTTCATTTTTGCATATTTCAATTCGCATATGAAACGTCACACGTGAATCGCAACCTTATGTTATTTATCAAGTCCAAAAAAAAGATTAAAAAAAAAAACAAAAACCCCCTAGAAGACAACAGCAGGTTGGCGTGATTTTAATCCCAATTTAATTGGATGATGGTTTCTGGATGATCTACAATCCAGCATCAACAACAGATGAGAACCTTGAGGATGCTAGACGTGGTATGGTTTCTTGGAATGCCAGGATTGTGTGCCATATGCCCTGCACGGCCATTCCCAGGAAGCATTAATCTTTTCAACGAGATGACAAGACACAACACAATGTCATGAAAATGCCATGATCACCATTGTAGATTTGATACAAATGTTGTTGGCAATGCAGTTAGTAATATGTATGGGAGATGTCAGAAAGCTGCTGAGGCCAAATGAACAATTATTAGAACGGCATAGTGGAATGTGGTTTCATGGAATACTATTTTTACAATCTGTTCTCAAAATGAGTATGATACACAGGTTCTTTGCCTATTCTAGCAAATGGAAATGGAAGGTGTAAGGTCAAATAGGGTCACATTTTCTAGCATCCTTGATGCATGTGCAAACCAAGGTGCACTTTGTGAAGGGAAAGTCATGCATTCTTATATCAATACTATTAGCTTGAATTGGACGTCGTAGTGGAAACTACTCTTATAAACACATATAGCAAGTGTAGAAGCATTGAAGGTTTTTGCGATGTCTTTGATATAATGCTTGTAAGCAATGTGTTTTCAAGGACTGCCATGATTTCAGCATGCACCGGTCACACAAAGGAGGCTCTGCAAATCTTCTAACAAATATGCCGAGAGAATATTAGACCAAAGGAGGCAACATTTTCCAGCTTGATGCATATTCAACACTTGTAGCCACTGAAAATGGCAAATGAATGCGCACATATATTGCGGAAATTGGGTTTGATAAAGATGTCATTGCGCTGAACGCACTGATTAATATGTATGGGAATGCAGCGACATGAGCTCTGCAGTAGAAATATTTGCAAATTTCCAATATAAACTTTGTATCGTGGACAACCATGATTAATGCATATGCTTAATATGGCCAAGTAAAAGATGGACTTCACAAGATGCACCTAGAGGGAAAGTGGTGAATATATAATTACCTTTATGAGTATATTTTCTAGATGTAATTATGCCAGCCTTCTACATATGCTGTAGATCATCATCTCACTCCAATGATTGGACATTATGGTTGCATTGTTGATCTTTTAGGCAAGGGAAATTGCTTGAATCAGGCAGAAGATTGAATGATTTGTATGACTTTTAAGCTGATCTCATGCTATCTACAACTTTTCTTGATGCTTGCAAAACAAGCCTGGTTTGGGGGCCAGGCTTGGCGGCGGACACATGGAAAAAGGTGGAGAAAGTGCAAAAAAAGTTTTTGAGAACAGAATTGGGTACAAAAGCGCAAACTCCGTATGATATGCTGCTGGCCGAATGTGGTATGTTGCCTGTTGAGGCAGAAGCTTTGTGTAAGTTGCTCACGTATCTTTATAAGATACAATTTGAAAGGGCTGAGGATAGTTTGCCACGTTTGGCAATAGAGGAGACAAGGGGGAAGGGTTGGTATGCTGATGTGGAGGAATGGATGTGGAAGTGGGGGCTAATAAATATGCAGGATTTGTATATACATCATAAAGATATCCGGGCGTGGGTTATAGAACATGTTACTAGGAAAAATTGGAGAGTTCCAGAAATAAAGAAAGAGTTCTACCGACAGTATATTAACCCAGAACTCCAAGAGGCCAAGTATCTGAGAGAAGGTATTTATTTGAAACTTAGACACTCCATTAGCAGAATCCGACTTAGTTCGCACAGGCTTGGGGTGGAAGTTGGTAGACGGGGAGATATCCCGCATGAAATGAGGCTTTGCAAGAATTGTAATATGCAGGAAGTGGAGGACGAGCAACATGTGCTCTTAAGATGCCCAGCTTATGTGGAGATCCGAAACAGGTACAATATCTCGGTGTCAACTCTACTGGAGTTTTTTAATTTGGAAGGTAAACTTATTGGAAAATTCATAAGAGATGTCATGAATGTAAGAGAACAAATTAGCCATAATTCATTGATGAGAGAAGATTTGGGAGAAGAGACTAATGCATTATTGTCTGAAGATGCATTAGATGATATTTTCTATAATGTTGAATGTACTTGTTGAACGTCTCATAGACCTGGTGGTCTGCAGACGTGAATAAAAAACATTTCATTTCATTTCATCTCTCTCTCTCTCTCTCTCTCTCTCTCTCTCTCTCTCTCTCTCTCAGAGCATATAGATCAAAACAGATCCATGTAACAGATGGTTCGACATGGAATGTACGCAAAAGAGACATGAATTCAAGTCAGTTAGGGGAGCAAATAAAATGATGGTTAAGAAAGAGTATATTTAGCTGATAAAATCCAAAAAGAAAGCATTTTTGCGGAAAAAACATGAAGATATGGTTACGGAGTTGATTTCAGATCCCAAAAAGTTTTGGCTAAGGCTCAAGCCTAAGAAACCAGTGAATGTGATGCTTGATGTAGCTGATTTCTGGAAGCAAGTGCAAGAGCTCTATCATGTGCAGGGGCTGGATGAGACCTGGCATGCAGTTGGGTTTAACACCCTTGTATTTACTGTTGAGGATGTCCTTAAAGGACTACAAAAGCTTTCTAATGGAAAAGCGGCAAACGTTTTGGGGCTAACAGCAGAAATGTTTTCTTATGTGGCTAATGTGCTGGTCTCGATGTTTAATGCATCATTACATGAGGGATTCCCGCAATCATGGCAGGTAAATAGAGTCATACCATTGCATAAAGCAGGTGATGTATTAGACCCAAACAATTATAGAATGATAATGATTAGTAGCTTATATTCGAAACTTTTTGCTACCATGCTTGATGCTAAAATTAGTGGCTGGGAATTGCAAGAAGGAGAGAAAAAATGTCGAGATCGCCTAAAACCTTAATTTTTTTGTCCTTTCCCACTTTTTCTGTTTCAAACCTTTTCTTGATAAAATTTCGTTTCCTGACATCGATCTGAACTCATTCTGCTCGAAAATTCAGAGGAAATTCTAGCTGGCCTTGTAGAGGGTCAACAATTTCGAATTCCCCTCTATCTCAGCTTTCTATGGACACTAAAATCTTTGCAATCATCAAACAGGGTGCAAGATTTACTTGTGGTTTTCTTTCTGGCTCTCCATCTGAATTGTGGAACTCTATTGTAATCAATCAGTGGTTTCCAGATCATCTTTTTCAGAAAGAATACTCCTTTGTTCCGAGTTGCACAGAATTTGAAGTTCAGATGCTCAATTCTTGGCTTGAAGAATTCATTGGGAGCAATCAAATTTCGGCTACAGGCATTTTTAGAGTCAATTGTGAATGGGCAGATGAAAAGATCACTGTTAAAGTTTATTCCGATCAGTAAGCTGCTCAATTTGTGCTTCAATTGCTTTCTATGGCAAATCTTTGGTATTCCAATCCTTCTAAATTGTTAGATAGCTTATCTGCATTCTTTCTTTCTTATTTGTAACCATTTTTTAGCCTCTCTTCCATAATTATTACCTTTCCTATTCTCTCTGTTGTTTTCCCCTGCAATTTCTCTAATCTTTAAGGCTTCGGCTGAAAATTCAAAAAATGGAAATATACCTTTGCAAAAACCTTAAACATTAGTCCTATTTCATAGATGCATGTCAGTTCATGCTCCTGCCTTCCAGTGATCGAGCCGATCTGCTATCTCAGTTAAGTAAATTCCATAATCAACCCTCTTCCTTCATAAAATTTGGAGATTTTTCTAATCTTGATCTACATCAAAAAGGGATATATCATCTTGATCGATCCACTCCAATTTGGGATAACTTATCCAAAGATCCTGGTTACAATGGTGATCCAGTTCTTGATGCAAACAGAGTGCCTATCCAGAATGGACCACAGAGACCTTCTGAAGAAATTTTCACAGACCATGAACTCGCCAGCAATTTAAATTGTCTGAAAGCTTTGATACCTCCTTCAGTCCACCTCTTCAAAGGTATTAAGCTTCACTCCTCTGCTATTGCTTCTAGAATTCAAACTTTGCAAAATACTGCTGTTTTGGTTAGGGTTGATAAGGTCGGGCTAAAAATTTAGAGGATGTGGGATCAGCTTCTTAAACTTCACAAAGGAGTCATTATAAATTCGATCTTCTGGCTAAATTTCCCCTATATTATGATTGAATGTGGCAATTCCAGAACTGCAAACTTTTTCCTCAAAACTGGTCGATGTACCTGTGACACATTCCAGCTTCATTTCTTAAAATGGTGCCCCAATCATTCCCTTCAAGACTTTGAGAAATTATGCATTGCTTATGTACTAATGAATGATCTTAGCCCAATTTATTGGCATGAAGAATGTTTCTCAAGCATCTTCAATTCTATTGGATCATACATTGCAACTGAATATTCTCCATACAAACCCCCAAGATGTTATGTCCAAATTGATTTTTCCAATCCAACCTCCCTTCCTTCATTGACTTCTTTGGATCAAAAGCTACTCTGCAATTAAGATGGGTTGGTCTACCAAATTTTTGCCATAAATGCAACTCAAGGCATTTTTCTTGCTCCAACTGCTCGAATCTTCCAGCAACATCTGAAGTTCTAGGTATGGGAAGGAAGGAATTTAATTCAGTTGATTCTCAACAAAAGGAATCAAATCAGCATGCTAAAAATATTGAGCTTAAAGAGAAACAAATTATGCAAAATAGGGATTCTTGGAATAATAATGGCAGCTATAGAAGAATTCAAAAGAAGAAGAAAATGGCTGAAGAGAAACATGTTGCAAACAATGGCTTATCTCAACTGCAGAGCCAATTTTCAGGATTTTCATCCTTGGTAGAGCCTGCTGTCAAAATAAATGTTTTGAATAAAGGCAACATGACTACATTCAACAAAACTACAGCAATTAAGGAGAAAGTCCAATTGCAAGCAGACAATCAAGCAGCCAGAGTAGATCAAAACAGAAAATTATTAAAAGGGAAAGCACCATTGATTCACAATACTATTGATTTGCATAATACCCTGAACAGTATTCTGGAAACTAGCAAAACCAGTCATCTGCATAATATAGCAGATAAGCAGTATAACAAAGGAATTGTTATACACACAGATTCTAAACCACCTGCAAAAGACACTGGGAAGAAATCTGGAAAACATAGACTCAGTGACAATAATTTATCCAAAGCAAAAGCTATAGGAAATGAGGGTCCATTAATTAAGGATATGGAAAGTACAGAGGAAAACATGCATTCTAATATGCAAGCTGCCTTACAAATGAATATGTTTTCCGAAATTATCACTTCTCCAGTCAAAGATCTACCTTCAGCAGCTCATCAAGACACTATTATCAGCTCGTCCACATGCAGCCTACCAAAGGTTATCAGTTCTAATAGTTTCAATATTCTAACTGACTTATCTGAGGATTTTTGTGCAGACATTTTGGAGCCAATTACCTTCGTCCCATCTTCCATAATTCCTCCTGCTTCAATTATTGATCTTGCCCCTGATCTCATTGACCTTTCTCCTGAAATTAATAGCCAAAAAACATTTCCAGATAAATGTGATTGCCTCTCCCCAGGCATTGCAGTTCAGATTGCAGAACTTCAACAAGAACTTAATCTCAAAAATAGGGTCAGCAAAGATTCTCAAGACAGATTTGAAGAGAACATGGATTTTAGTAACTCAAGGAAGAATAACCTTGCAAAAGAAGATGATGGCATAAACAAAGGGAATGAAAATAGCTCAGATGCAGACATGGTCCCAGTTTATGAAGCAGTTGGCAAAAGTTCAGTTCATTTGAAAATCGACAAAAATAGTTATAATGCAGAAATGGTAAACAATATTGGTACACAGGTTGATATGATTTCACAGACTCAAGATATACAAGTTCAGGATAATCACAACATGCTTGCAAATATTGAAGACATGGAGCAATTCATGCCCAGGCAAGTTCCAAAATCTCCAAGCTCAGATAATTTGACATCTAATTCTTTATTAAATTATGAATGCTGCAATTTTAAATTTTGGGAATGTTCTCACCCCTTAGCAGCAATTAATTTTGATAAAGAAAACTCTGATCCTAATGATCCTAATGCTTTTATTGAAACCAATTGGGAGGATGATTCTTATCTGAATAAGCTTTCTGAGATAAATGTTGATAAAACCAATAGCCCCCAGTTAAAGAAATCCAAAAAAGGGAAAAAATTGAAACCAACATCTAAGAAAGGGCAAGCCTCATCTGAAACTCCTGCAGCCAATACCAGACAAAAAAAAAAATTGAGAAACCATTAAAATCTTTCTGCCCCCAAGGCTTGAGCTCCATTTTAATGAAGATATTATCTTGGAATTTAAGGGGTATTAAAGCCCCCCTAAAAAGAAGACGAGCCATTGCCCAAATCAGACAATATAATGCTGATATCATTATGTTACAAGAATTGAGATTACCTCAATTCGAATGCTCCAATCTGGCAGATTGGATTTCTCCAGGCAGTATTGATACATGGGAAGAAAAACCAAGTAATTTAGATGTGTACCTAAGAATAATTGTGGATGAGTTACTGGCCTCTGCCAAAAGTTCTACTCTTGCAGGTTGACAATTGTGTCTCTGAGAACAAGAATCGATTTGTCTTGGCATATTTGGCAATGTTAGTGGCAAGGGGGCATTTTAAAGAGATAGTGATGGCGTTTCTTATGGTTAGACATACACATGAAGATATTGATGCCTTCTTTAGCAGATTTGGAGACAGTTTAAGAAAGAGGCATGCACACATTTTGCCACAATTATTTGAGTTGTATGAAACATGTGTATCTGCTAGAAATGTTCCATACCTCATACAAGAAGTCCCTGATTTTAAGAAATTTGTGGATGGCTATATAGAAGATGGCCGCAATAAATTGGTGGGACATAGGAAGCCATTACAGTTTCGGTTATATCTAGATGATAAAGGAGATCTTAGAATGCAGTATAAGGTGCATCCTAAGCAGGCAGCGTAGGAGCCTGAAGATGGTATTGAACTTTTTAAAAAAGATGATGCTGGTAGGCAAATATTGCCCAAAGGTGAACCTGAGCCTGTGCCCCTTAATGAACATATGAGGGAAGACGACAATATCATATCTGGCATTTCAAAATACATAGATTTTTGGAAAATCGGGTTAAATGGACATTTTGGTTCCAAATATCAAGAAGTAGTGCGACCAATTATTTCATATTGGGAAAATGTCATAGCAGAACTAAAGGGATCTCCAGTAAGAAATTCCAAGTTGCAAGACGGATTTTGGCCTCGTTCACAGTGGATGCTCCATCAACATCTAGATGTTGTTCCTATAATGATGACTGACAATGAAGAATATCATGAAGTAGTGTATTGTGGCCCTGCAAGTGGTAAACCAAAAGAGGAGCTTAAACCTGAAAAAGACATTATGGAAGGTATGTTTCTCATTGTAAGTCCCCATGATATGAAAGATACTCCATTTTGGCTAGGTGCTGCATTGACTAAACCGACTAAACAAAAGGATGGACTAAAAGAGTGTCTTCGAGTTCACATCTAATAGTGGAAGCCACTCACTAAAGGTAGGAAGAGTTAAAAGATCAATACAATGGATGTTGCTACAAAAGATAGAAGCCAAATCCAAGTGGACAACAGCAATGGGTGGATGTCCAATCAGTAATCTATGGTTGGAAGGCAAAGACCTCTGCAGTTTCCATGAAACAGCTTGAAAAAATACCTGACGATGTAGTTGCTATTGTCCAAAGTCATTTCGAAGTATGTACTGGTGATTGATAATAAATGCAAAAGTACAATTCATTTTCTTCGCAATGGATTCTTCTCTATACTAATATTTATTGTTGGCACGATTATGAAATAACAGAAGATCAAACACTCAATGTTTCAAATCATTATAAATATAAACAAGTCTAAAAACCTTGAATAAGTCTAAATTTTCCTAAATACGTCATGTATGACAAATACAAAGAACAAGATACATGCCATATTATTTAGTAGTTGTATTTTTTAGGGTTGATGACCCAGGATCAATGGGTCACTCCGCAAGGAGAAGGATGTTCCATTAGTCGAAGGGAAAGCCTTCCAAAGCTTCCTTTTTCTCGCTCTCATGTTTAATATTTTTTTTTACATTTACATTACATAAACAAAACAGAATGCCCCTTATCAACAAGTTGCATTTGTAGTCTTAGTTCCTGAGCATAAAACATTGATATACCTGAAAATGCTCTTTACTAATTTAAGTTTTTCTTGGACAAAAAGCTACATAATATACGCATTCTCCTACCTCATCATCAATTTCACAAAATCAAATGGCTAGTGCAAAAGTGTCTTAAATCTCTTACACACATAAGCACTCACTAAAAAGAACAAACTAGCGGCGGCGATTGCCGCCAGGACAAATTCTTGTATTATATTAATGATATTTGATATTATCTACATGTGGCTTAAAATGTGAACACGTGGTGGAAGGCAATGACATATGTCCATTGTCTAGATAGCTAGATAGACTTCCTTTCAAGGATTGCCTATGAAAGATATATATATTATATTTGGCTATCAGGTGGCATAAAGATAGCCTTTGATTAAGGGACTTCAATCCTATAAATAAAAGACGTTCCTAGCATTTTATCACATTGAAAGCAATTAAAGTATTAATGTAAGTGCTTCGCCTTTGCTTCATTCCTTGCATTCAAGGTATATACTTTGCCAATTTGTTACATTGTTGAAGTTTTAAAATTAGTTATGATATTATCCATCAATCATTATGGACATACATGTAGAAACGTAGCTCATGTGATTGTATATATATTGATCAATTTTGATGGGGAGTCGGGAATGAGAAATGTTCGCGGCGGCCTTGACTGCCACAATAAATTTCTTATATTGACTTTGATGCACCTGCCCCAAAAAGAAAGTGGATTGGCTAATCCCCCTTCCATTAACTCTTGGTACATCATAGTAAAACATGGAGATGGCCAATCCATCTTGCCACTAGTGACTAGACTAGATTGGCTAACCTTCACTTTGATAAAGTTTTGGATGGGGAAGAAAACATGGCCATTAATTGGTTCCTATATGTATAGATATTTTATTTGACTAGACATCATTTTCGACCATTCTCTACAGGCTTGTTGTTTGTTCACATGCATAGTTTTTAATCAACAGCTGATTCTTGCTGCAAATTTTGGCTCCGGCTAGTTTTGCCACGCGTAGTACAAATTTTGGCTTGGGCTAGTTTTTCCACGCGTAGTATATCCCATGTGAGCTGACCTTCATTTTATCCTCCAACTAATCCATTTTGTATAAGGGAAAAATACCCCTCGAGGGGTTTCAGGAGGGTAATTTTTGAGGTGGCGCCGCCAACGATGGGGGGCGACGAGCGGGGCGGAGACGCTGAAAAGGCCCGCGTCACGCCCCATTGGCGGCCGCCGAGCAAATTGTTCCCGGAAAATCGAGGGGTATTTTCCCGTCCGTAATGGACGGGAGGTTCAAATTACCCCTCCATGCTCTGTTCTGGTGACGTGCTCTGTTCCGGTGCTCTGCCTTTTTGTTAGCAGAATCATCTTCAAAATCATCTTCAAAGCTTGCCAGATCTAGGATTCCCTTTTATATAATCTAAGGTTCTTCAGGTAGGCTGGACAACACCAGAACAGCCGGAGCTTCAATCCACCCCTTTTGCTATGTCTGTTCTGGTTGATCTATGGTTATCAGAAACTGCGACAGATTTTTGAAGCCATAGCAAGCTATGCGGCAAGTTTAAGTATGAAGCTTCCGTTGCTTTCATCAAAAGTTGTGATGCTGACGGATTATCTGCGAAGTTGAGGCCTAAATTAGCTTAAGCTGAAGCTGATGCTAACGTATTATCCAAGAAGAGCAGCCAGAAGGAGCCATGGCAAGAAAAAAAATTGCTTGCAGAGGAGGCGGCGCTGCTCCGGAAAACCCGGAGCACAATTACGGCTTTTAATTCTCGTCGAATAATGCCGTAATTTGAACCTCCCGTTCATTACGTTCATTACAGGATCAGAGCTTATGTGGGATTCACATGAGGCCATTTTTTATGATGAGTTCTGGGCTGTCCTTTTTTTTTTGTAGTGCAGCAGGCTGCCTTTGCATTCACATGGGCCGATGAGGTTTCAGGATTTGGTCATATATGAGTAATATATGAATATGAATACGAATATGAAGGATGGATGCACTGCCACTAGGTCTGGTTTGCAGCACCTGTAGCAGCCGGCCCCATGCAAGCACACGCGTGGTGTCAAGCAAATTTGTAGCGCAAGTGGACTTGGCAGACAGCTGTTGACGCTGCTGCATTTTTCTAGCATCATGTGAACGGGCCATTAATCAAGAGGACTATTCACATGCAAGAAATTTCACACGAGTGTGGGTTTAGCTGGAAAAATTGGCCAGCTCTTATATCCAGCTAGACGGCTGATCAAAAGGGCCAACCTGGATCCAGCCAAGTGGATTTAGCCCTGGTGGAAAGATTGGCCAGTTCTTAGATGACCTTTTTTACATTCAACGCTGAGAGGTAGCTGAGTCATCGTGCCTTTTGAAACTTCAGCCCGGACTCAACAGTGCAGGTTGCATCCTGTGGCAGCTGAAATCTCGTAACGGGGCTGAATTTTTTCGGCTCAGCCCAAGCTCAGTAAGGATTCAGCCATGCCAACACTAATCATATCCAGCTAGACCGCTGACCAAAAGGGCCAGCACGGATCCAGCCAGGTGGATTCAACCCTGAAGAAAATGCCGCATGTGAAAAAGATGGTAAACCGTCGCATGGTAACCACTTTTGGCTTGGCGAGGTAGTTTCCAGACCGGCTGCCAGGTGATTTCGAATGGACATGAGGTTGTTGACATAACTATACAACAGGCCAGGGGTGTAACTTTCCGTCTCAAAACTCAAAAGTGGGCTCTACAATATATAATATATGCCTGGAAATGGAAACATTCGAAGGTAGCAGATCAGCAGATGCATGTCAGTAAAATCGTAATTGAAAACCAAACAAACTCGTCACTTTGTTGGTTGACTAAAGCATGTCAGATAAACGGCTCAGACCCAGATATTGTGCAACACACAATCAGAATCAGCCGACAGCTCTGCCTATTTTTGTACTAGTGTGCAGACCATAGATTTCAAGCTGGAGAAAAAAATTGTTTTAGCATTTTTAGTGAGGCCCAAAAAAATAGCGTTCATACATATAGTGTAATTATGCATGGTGCTTCAAGGAAATGTTGAAGCTACTCCACAAGAATGGCGTCAGGATGATCAGCCAGAGGCCTCCTAGAACTAGAATACTTCTCTGGAGATTGAAAAGTAGTATGAGACCTGAAATTCGCAGCCACACAAAGTTCTTCAACCGATTGGGCCAAGTTTTCTAGCCTAGCTGCAAATTCTATCAATAAAGACACGAATGTAGCCAAGGAGAATGCACTGGAACTTTCAATAAACCTTTGCGATTTTATGGTGCAGGATCTTCCAATGCTTACACTTCTGCCATATTCCTCAAGGCCCTTGTCTTCTTTCATAGAATTCATCCTTGAATAGCTTGGATATACAGCTATGTCTCCTTGCGCAAATAAATGTGAGCTTTTATCTATGCTTAGCTGCAGAGCCTCTGCTTCAGCATTCAATTGCTGCATCAAAGTATCAGCTGGCCTTGGTTTTTCAAAATTTCTGATGCTTTGTGCCAGTTCTTTAAGAATATTCTTGGCTTCCAAACAGACATTTTCTATGTTCTCGCTAAAATGCTGCCGAAGTTCAGGGGATGCCTGAAACCACCAGAAAACTCATATTTAATAAACCAGTATTATATCACAAACGCAAAAAGGGCTTTATATAAGTGCCCTACCTGAGCTTCTGTCCATAGGCATCCAAGCATGGCC
Source organism: Isoetes taiwanensis (assembly GCA_021234155.1). NCBI lineage: Eukaryota > Viridiplantae > Streptophyta > Lycopodiopsida > Isoetales > Isoetaceae > Isoetes > Isoetes taiwanensis. The sequence continues at coordinate 1,429,357 of JAJEKV010000019.1, read as the reverse complement.
ATGGAGGTATAAGCACAATGCCGGATTGCAGTACCCACTTTAACATATTCCTTCCATGGATACTTAAATCTCCTAAAATTTCCATGTGGGGGCTCCCATCTTGCAAATCCAGCCTGATAAATCCAACAAATTTTCCATCATTGGCAAACAAAACATATCCAACACCTAACATTTAATCCATTCTGGCTTGCATATATACCAAAGAATCCTCTGTTTGGTTGGACTTGATTAAAGACTGATAATCTTTGTACATGGGATCATCGATAGCGTCTCCAGCTTTTCTGATCAATGAAGTGGAAGATCCTGATCCTTCCAAATAGGCAGTTACACAATCTTCAAGATTGCAGAACCCTGTTAGAAACTAGCAGTCATACAGAAACTAACTATGATTTGGAGTGCCAAATTTACCTTGCAGTGATTTGGATAGATTGTCTAAATTCTCAGCAGTTTTGTAGTGCAGATCCTCCCCAGCCCAAATTGGATAGACGAACAAGCAGACTATTACACAGATACCACATCCCATTAGAATTGTGAGCAGCCTGCTTATGGCGGTGTTGATAGAATCATCATTTCGATGGCTGGATACGAGAATAAAGCTGAAGGTAAGGAGAAAAATCACCACCCCGTATTCATATTTTGCCTTGATCTTGGGTACAAATCTGGCAAATGTTGCTGCCGCTCCTGTTTTGCATTAAATCAATATCATTACTTAGCCGGAAGCTACTGGTCTAACTCAACAACAATAGATTACCTGCAAAGAAGACAGTGAAACAGATTATTATCCTTTTCGCATTATATCCTGCAAAATCGGCCAAATGTGACACCCCTAATGCAGCAACTCCAGCTATAAACGTTCCAATTCCTCTGTTGAGCCCCTTGCTCAGAGTTGCTCCTGCAAAAAGGATGTAACTTTTTATTTCCTCTAAAAAAGCATAGAATAAGGAGATCCATCTTCTTAGAATCAAGAAGTGGAAGAAAAATTAAAAAGACGTTGCTGAATTGGAAAGAAACAGAGATTAAAATATTCATTCTTTACCAACAGAGAATTCGCAGACGAACACTACAGTCATAAGAGCCCAGACTGCGTTCTCTGTTAGGCTTGTTCTTGGGAACTCAATAAGCACGAAAAGGGAGCTTAAAGAAAGGGCTAGCCCTACTTTTAGAGCATGGATTATTCGCCTCGGATCTGCCTTTCCGGTTTTCAATAAACATTTCGCCGGAGCTACAAACAATGCATCATTTAAGCTTCCCAAAAACCCTTGTGCTTTATTCTCTGCCTTTGAATCTGCCCCAATAGCCACCGTTTCTTCTGATCCTTCTTTTTTCTCCCTATTTATTGGCACGATCTTCACCTCCACTGTCGCCATAGCCACTCAAGCTTGCAAAAATAGGTCATACAGAAAACGATGTGCACAAAATACAGGAAGCTCTTTGCATTAATAAGTCCAGTGAAAGCTGCAGCGTCTAAGTCACTGCAGTATTTATAAGCAAAAGAAGTAGATCATATGAAGGATCAATTGAATGCAGGTGCAATGCTACGGTAAAGGAAAATACTTCGAAACGGAATGAACATGGGCCGAATCTAAGAAGGTATTTATGCAGAAGAAACTGCGGAAAGGAACTGATGCCTAGAAAAGCTTGAAGATGTGGCTCGGCACGCGGTCTCATATACTTTGCAAAAAAGCTATGAAGGCCGCCGGAGCTGGCCTCCATAGCTAGACCTCGGGAGTTGGTTCTAGAGTTTAAGAAAACCCATTTTTAGTAAAAGTGTATATATATTTCTTTTTTGTTTGAAGGTAAAGTATTTACATGTATTTACATGTCAATACTGGCTAAGGTATTTTACATGTATTTACACTGTCAATGTCACTCAACATCTAAAATTAGTTGCTGAACGAACTACATTTTGTTGGGTATTTAAGTTTGAGGAAAAAAATCTAGTAACAATTGTTAAAGGTTGATTGCAATATAGGGTAAAAAATTTGGAAAGTTGTGCGGAATAGAAGGTACGAAATACGGAATCTATTGTAAAATAATTCAAAAAGACTTGCAGAATGCAAGTAAAAGTTTGTATTCAGACTTTCAAAAAGTTTTACAGTAATAAAAAGAAAGAACATTCTTGCACTGCAACTCGCATGAAAACAACAACATCCTTAGGCGTTTTTCATTCATCTCAGCAGTTTTTGCTACAATGGTATAGGGTGGGTAGCTGCACATCGCAGGTTACCCAAAAAATGAAAAAACATAGGGAATATCCAGTTATAACACCTGGACCACAAATAAAATTGTGTGCTACAGATGTTGGCTAGTGTACCTGCCGAGAGCTTATCACCGGGATTAAAAAACCCCGCCCTTTCGGGTTTTCGAGGAAAAACCCTAGTGATAAAATCTCGGCAAGGGGCTTGGACAATGCAGGGCTGCTAAACGTTCCCACAAAAAATAAGGTGCTGCGCACAGAGGGCTTCCCTCCAGTTTCTTGAGGGTAAAGTGGCTTAAATGAAACCGTGTGTGATTTGAGGGCTAACGGGTTTAGGTCCCAACTATGGTATAAGCTGAGACGAGGCGCACCCTAGCTTGTGGGGTAGAGGACAGAGAGGTTATTTTGCAAATATTAGTTCATGGGTAAAGGTAGAACAGGTTATTGTCGAGAACATGAACGTGGGAGAATAGAATAGAATAGAATATAGAATAGAACAAAAGGAACGTGGGAGAGCAAAAGGAAGAACATGAAGGTCGGGTGGGAGGTGGAGTAAACCTGGGGTCTGATGTTACTATGGATAATGGGTATACTAGAAAAAGTGCCCAGCGTTGCTGGGCTATTCATCAGGCATAAGTTCATGAACTAACAAAGACGATTGGTGGAGTCACATTGAACGTTTAAAAGGCAAAAAATTGTATGAGTGTAATATTCAATGCTTTTCTACAATGTTCTAATGTATAAAGGCAGTTGCAAGGCAAAAAGAGCTAGATTAGCATGATCTTACAAATAAAGACAATGCAAAACATGCTTTCAATGTAAGTACAGCGGCTATTTCACAAAAGTGTTTCCATTATGGCATTGCGGATGTCATCTTGTTATTACGGGTAGGAGGGAAATTTGATAATTGGATGATGTGTTTCGGGGTTGTTGCCAAGCGTAAGTACAAGTTTACTTTGCATATAGAGGCTTATGTATGGTTATGCTAGGTAATATTAACCACGTGCAATAAGATATTGTTGATAATCATCCATATGACAACAAAGTGTATGCAGAAGGCATTATTTGTGTAATATTTAGTAATTCAACCATCACAAGTGCTTATGGTGCAAGGAATACGAAGTTATGTATTAATGCACACGACCACCTATTTTTCAGCGACAGCATTTCACTACCATTTGTTTTAACCAGGGTATACTTAAGGTTTATCTGTTTAGCTTCTCTGTCATGAGAAAGAATCCTTGGTTAAAGTTCCAATATCAACTAAAGAAAAGGTAATGAAAACACATGGACTGGTTGGTTAATACTACTTAGTTGTGAATCATAGAGATAAACAGTTAATCAAGGCAGCCATTGGCCATGAATCTTGATACTATATATCACCCACAAACAAGTGGTAGAAGAATCTTCTAAGCAATTCAATAGTTTGTGCACTATTATAGGAATAGCTATGTACAAATGTAATAGCAAAATGGACAGCTATCAGGATCCTTTCCAGGACCTTCACCCTGCAAAAAAGAATATTATGCAACCATGTTATGCTGGTAAAAGGTCGATAGAAATCCTGTCTTGTACTATAAAAGATGTCCTTGCCATTGTGTTTCTAACATCTTACAAAGAAAAGGAGTTTGCCCTTAAAATCCTAGCATTTTAAGCTGTTTGAAATCCCAGGCAGTTTGATTATCTACATTATGCGTGCAGATACAAGAACTGAAGGAAGAAGACAAAGTTCACCTCAACAGAGTTCAACTCATAGATTTGACCAACTGTACAATCTGCATCAATAGCCTGAATGCATGCTTCTGCTACCATTATCCTGCTGGCTTCTCCAACAATTTTATCTCCTATTAAGCAACCAATACCTCAATGCAACAATAACCAAATCGCAAATGGGTGTGAAATTCAACAATCCTATTAAAGAAATCAGGTTTGAAGATACTAACCTTTATCTAAAATCACTGACCGTCTTGTTCCTGAAGTTGCTCTTAGCAACGTATTAAGATCATAAGAAGTATATAGTCCATCAGTTAGTCGTCCAGGCCTGAAAGGATAATCCACCAGTACTCAGATGCTTTTTTATCTTGATCAGCCCAGACAAGTAGAACACTTTGCGTTATGCCCAAGAAAAACAGGTGTTTTGCAGTAAGAAAGTTGTAGAACTCTTTTGAATAAAAGTCATGCCTGATGATTGTGTACGGCAGACCAGACGAACACAGATAATCCTCCGCCATTTTTTTAAATTTGAGTACACCGAATAGATTCATGATGCTGTATATATTCGCACAATAACAAAAATCAAGTGAAATAGAAAAAGTTGTTTGCATGGAGCATTTAATTGAATATACCTCCATGGTGGTTGATTGTACTTTGTCACGTCAACTGATGAGACAAGCACAAACCTTTGCACGGAACGAGGTATGACGGAAACAAGGTTGCGAAAGCCAATCCAATCTTCAAAGGAAAAGGGTAAGCTTCGCTTGAACTTAAATAGATACACATACTAAGTATTAGAAAATGACATATCTGTCTGTTCTGGAGTATTATCTCCACTCTAGCGTAGTGATGGAAAGGCAGTGGTGCCTGTGCAGCATATCACATGGGTGACACCGTGCAATGTAGGCATATTAGAGAATGAAGCAGTGAAAGGTGTAATACAAAGAACACAACATGAAAATGATAAAGGTATACGTGCCTTTGTAAACAACTACCTCAAACAATTTGGTATTGAGGTGTTCCACATTTCTCGTATCTCCTACAAACACCTGCATAAGTTCAAATTTAAGTGTGCCAAGACTTACAAGGTATTTGCACCCTTGCATGAGAAAATAAGTAATTTGATTACCACAATGTTATGCAAGTGAAAGAACCTGTGCAGCCTACAAATAATACCTTAGTTTTGTCTGTAAACTCTTTGCCAAATGCGCCTTCTCTAAATTCCGTACAAGCACATGCACTTTAACTCCTCTGTCAACCAGAGCTGCGACCACAAGCTGTCCTGATAGGCGAAGATTCTCACAGATATGGGTGTATTTGAAATTTTAAGAGTTTAAAAAGACAAGAAATTTACCAAAAAGTGCACCAAAATCACTAAAATTGGCTGCAAAAATGGCAGCTTATATTAAAATATAGCATGCACTAAAGCATCTAAATTCGTGAATAAAGTTCTATAAGCTGAATAGAGATGGGAGCGCAAGACCTAATTGTCTAACTTGTCAAAATACTGAATGTCATAGTCATTTATGGAAAAGCAGGGTTCGCTACAAAAAGCTAAGATGAGCCTTACTGTAAACACCAGTACATTCCACTCAAACAACATTGTCCTACTACGTGTAGGTCCAGGATGGACTTTATAACATGCATTGCATTTAATTCGTGCATTACATGATTTCGTAAGCATAAAGGCTCGGAAAAAGTTTCTCTACCTCGACGGATTGGGACTCACTCCGTTTGGTTGCGGGCTGTGGTATAAGAGCAGAAAAGACGAGTTGGATGCACAACATGAGTTTGAGAGTGCAGCAGTGAGGATTGAAGAGGGGAGCAGAGATGTCCATGTTATGGGTCCAGAGCATCCAGACTTGAGCGTTTATTGTAAATCTGCAACTAAGAGAAGCAAGCAGAGTGCAAGGGTACTTTCAGAGACTAAGGATGAATCAACGAAAGATGTTACCTTAAGCGAAAGAATCCAGTTACTGAGTGTAGTGGCACTGTCTTGTCATCATCCGATCTGCCATTCAAGTTCATGAGGTCAGAAAATGCAGAGCAGGAGTGGTTAAGTTCTAGGAAGAGCATAAGAACTGATTACAGGGCCGTTAGAATTGTTTTAGAGCAAGGTTGACAAACGATTACGTGCTAGCCCTCCCCCCCTTCAAAAATTTGGGGGGCACCCAAGATGTTCTTGTAGTGTCTCCCCCGTTCACGTCCATCTACACAGAGGGACAAATTGGGCGGGCGCCCAGTTTGTTCCCCATGAAGACAAGCCCAGAAGGGGAAATTGGACGGGCGCCCAATCTATTTTTGAAGTTGAAGCAACGCCCTTTACTGACGTTGAAACAAGCCCCCAACGTGGGCAAATCGGGCGGGCGCCCATGTCTCTCTCACTTGAATGTGCTTTTACACAAAGGGCCAATTGTAGCGCCCGTCCATTTTGTAAGCGACGAAGGCATGCCGAGAAGGTAAAATTGGGCAGACGCCCAATCTGACTCTGACTACATGAATACCTATATTTCTGTTCGGAGTTCTGGCAGCTAAATTGGGCGAGCGCCGAACTTGACCTTCCGAGTCTCTACCCCCTTTAATGTTCTTCTACAAGGGCGGCGCGCCCAATTTGTCCGCCATCATGGCATGTTCAGAAGGAGAACTTTTTGTGGTACCCAATCTGACACTGCCTGCATCAATACTAATGTTATACAAGCGCCTGATGTGGTCAAATTGGGCGTCCGCCCAATTTGCAACGAGGGGAATCTAAGGGCCTCATATGTAAAAATTGGCATCCGCCCAATTTCATTGTCCGTGTAACCATTGAATGGCCATCCCCTATGTCTTTTGCATTGCTTTCTCGTCATCCTTATTCGGTTTTAACACTACTGAAATCCTTGTGCAGGTTGTGTATCTCTCCCTTAATGACCGTCTAGTAGCAAAAGGAGTTGTGGGGCAAATGACACAATGCCACTTCAAGGACATACCGAATGGTGTAGTGAGCGTTGGTGTTTGAGGAAGTGATCGAAGGCCACCATACCCTTCCTTGGCCGACTCTAGATGCAAATACAATGGCAGAAGCCAGGGGCTCATTCGTTCTCTGGAGAAGTGAAGATGCTCGTGAGTCGATGCGTTAATGGCGCCCCAAAAAAGACAAATGGAGGAGGTGGGAAAGGAGGCACAACCGCTGACAAGATATACCCTTCTTGAAATGGATTGTGGCACTCTTGCAACTCCATTATCGCCGGAAAGGGATTCATATCATTCACTGGCTCCGATGATGCAGTGTATGACCAGTTTCTGGATTTTAAGTTTGTGGGAGTATCTGTTACCGAAGGTTCCCCATCCATTGCCAGGGATGCTTGCAGCTGCCGAAACTGGGGATGCTCGTGAGATGGAACAATGACCTCGTTCGTGTTGGCGGAATGAAGGTCTCGGAGATATTGACCGCGGCACTGCAACAGGAAGCAGATATAGTGTCCAGCCAGGGCAGCTCAGAGCATCAGAAGCACCCAAATTATGAGAAACGACATTACACTTTTCATTCCCGACAGCCCAGGAAGATTGTACAGCCACCAAAGCTTGTTCATCTCACCACTCAGAATGCTATCCTCAGTTACAGGAGGACCTTGTGCTGCAAAAATAGGTGTTGCGTCAAGTTCTCTACGAATCAAGTTGTTAACATGCGAAAGGAATTCTTTGCCATGAAATCTAGTGATAGGGTTACTTTTGTTTATGACATGTTCGGCAACAACATGAAAGGTCGAAGAGTGGGACGACTAGTGCTACAAGGGAATATCGTTTGCGAGAGGGCATGCTTGGTCTCGGGATCTCAAAGTCGGCATATCTGAAGTGGAAGGCCCAATTCCTTGAGGGTGCACGCAAGGCCGAACATGGTAACTGCGGCACCATGAAGCCTCGTTCCTCGACATTGGCATGCGAGGCCGTGTTTTCCATGCTTGTGAGGAAAAACTGTGAATCTTTGCCCCACCGCAGCAGGAGAAACGAGGAGGGGATATAAGAGAGAACGTCAGGAAGTTGCCTGCAATGTTTACGAAGTCCAGCATTCTAGAAGAAGTTAATGCAGAGGTTGTGGCACTGACTGGGAAGAAGGTATCACCGATTGGGTTTCATAGAACGTGGAGGCGGAGCTTCCGGGATGTCAGTATCGCAAAGAAAATTGCATTCTCCAAATGCGATACGTGCGAGGTGATCCGTACAAAGTTACTGAAAACCAAGGATGAAGGAGAGAGGAGGATACTGCATAATCAAAGAAGAGCGCATAGACTAGAGCAGGCCTCATGTCCCACACAGTACTGGTCGTGGAGATTATACTCCCACAGGTATCCCGGCCAATATCTTTGTATTGTTCACGACAAAATGGATCAAGCGAAAACAATGATTCCGAAATTGCGACAATCTGTGAAGTCTCTCTGGAGACTTGACACGCTCAAAACGTCATTGACTGGTGCACTGACTCATGGTCATCGAAATGGAAGCTATGGAAACTTTGCCCTGGACTTATGGCTAGATGACTCTAACTTCCATGTAGGTTCTTTGAATAGCATCTTGAAGAGATTAGAGATGGTGCACGAGTATGCAGGAGGCCACCTGTCAGTGCCTGAATCATCTGCTCCAAAATGGGTGTCCTCCTTGCGAGACACCACGGCCTTGGAGTCAAAGTTGTCACTATCCAATAGCAGCATACCTGCTAATTTGCCACAGGCAGAGGGACCATCATTGAAGCCTCTGCCCAAGATACTTTATTTGCAGCTGGACAACGCATCTGGACAGAACAAGAATAGGTATGTCTTCTCCTATCTTTCTTACCTAGTATATCTTGGTGTGTTTGAAGAGATTGAGCTAGGGTTCATGATGCCCGGTCATACACATGATGATATCGATGCCTTGTTTGGTAACTTCTCCACATCTTTAAAGAAGGCCGAGGTGCTCACAATGCCAGAACTACTGTATGAATTCCACAAATGCAACTTGAATACATCTGTGCCCTATGTTGTTGAGAAAGTTCCGGATTGGAAGGGTTTTATAGAAGGCTACATACCAGATGGGGATGATAGATTGACAGGTCACACCACCCCTCTAACTTTCAGATTCGCTATGAATGGTGATTGGCCAGTCATGTATTACAAAACTCGGCCCACTTACCTTGATTGGTTGCCTGCTGGTGGAATAAAGATGTGGAAAGAAAAAGACGACGGGAAGCCCATGATGCCAGTTGGCCTGCTGCGAAACAGTATCCACAAGCATATATTGCATTAGGTTGCTTGTTCAACCAGTAACAAGGGTGCTCCAGAAACAGCCAAGTACTCGGCACAGTTCACGTCCACGATTGAATATTGGATGAAACCCTTGCAAGAACTGGGGAACAGCAGCAGTGACGAAGGCACTTATTATGACTTCTGGCCACGTACTAGGCAAGCGCGAGCTCCACCTGATGTAGCTGTAGTGGTGGAGCCCATTGCTACTATCACTCCTCCTTATGTCGGTCCGTGGAAGGACAAACCTGTACCGGAATTCAATCCATACAAAGATTTGAAGAAAGGTATGTTTATTATGGCACGCGCTGATGATGTGTTGTGCTCAACTTGGGTGGGCCTAGCTACTGAGGAGCCACAAATGGATGATAAGAAGGAGAACTTTGAGACTATTCTGGTGACTTGGTGGGAGCCAATCCCGGAGAAAAATCAAGTCTGCCCAGCTAATTATGCCAATTGCTGGAAGAAGAGATGGAGGCCAACGACTGCAAGTGACCGCATAGAACTAGAGACTATCGACTACGCTTGGGAGCCATCAAACAAGAAGAAGATACCTAATACTATTAAGATACCCGTGCATGCTGTTGAGGCATATGCAGCACTCGCATGGGATGTCAATTAGTGTATGAAAAAGGGTCATTCATGCAAGTGACTGAAAAAATGGTCCATAAATTCAGGTATTGTCCATAATTAATGAAATTGTGCTTCTTTGCGATGGATTTAGGGTTTAGGGTTTAGGCAACTAAAGTTATTCCATTATTCAAGTAGACACACTATAATATTGAATGGTCCTGCCATATTATCATTGACATGTATTTATTGATTGAATCTTTGTAAGCACACTCTAACCACATCAAAGTTCTCCTTAGCTTGCCTTCTCAAGATGCTTAGGGCACCTTCCCATGAATTTAATTGAACTTTGACTTCGACTCTAAAATTTCAAGGAGACAGACCCGAGTTTTTAAAAATCCCTCTCTACTTCTAGAAAAAGGAAGTTGTTCGTGGAGCTGACTTCAAACTTGGTTGCATGAGTACATGCCAACATGGACTTTGATTCCATGTTTTTGAAGACCGATCGAGCTCATGAGAACGTGTCCTTAGATCCAGCATAAAATTCTTCAAAATATTATTTCACTTTCCAAATGTTTGTTGCAAGATTTTTTTTTTTTTTTTTTTTTTTTTTTGTAGACTTTTATTACTCAAAAGAATACAAACAGTACATGGGAGACACAAAACCCAGTGGAGAAGATGTCCACTAGAGTAAAATTACCCACCACATACATAACACAGAAAAAACAGAGAATACATATCATCAAGAGCACAACTGGCTATGAGTAAGTCTGAATCTGAAGATATCACTCCCAAATGATACTCTTGACGTCATCCTTTACGGGAGAACACTTATATGCTTTTACAATGCGACTACGAGATCGCTGAGCACTTGCGTATCTGGAAAGACCTGTCCCTTGAAGATGAGGAGATTTCTTCTCTTCCAGATGGACTAGATGATCCAAGTGGATGCTAAGTGGAAAGCTCTCTTTGCCAACTTGTCCCAAGAACTAGGATAGACTGACAATAGGACCTGCTGACTATTCAAGACACAATGGAAAAGGCTCAAAAACCACAGCCAAGCAGGCCGAACATGGCGACACAAGAAAAAACAGCGCTTAATTGTCTCATTCCTTTGCACGCAAAGAGGACAGATCACAGAGACTTCTGGACGAAATCTATGAACAACAATGTTTACCCGCATGAATGATCTGCCACCATAAGATAGATAGCTTAGGATGAAGCAACTTATCCCATACCCATCGTCAGACTGCTTTCCGATGATGCTCAGGGATAACTAAAGGTCACTTTGGCGATGGAGGTAACACTTCAGGATGAAGCAAGGCCATATACATCGAGTGCACCAGGTGCTCCTTCTTGACACTGCCATGAACCACCTAGAGTTGGGGAGCCACGTCTTGTTGCAAGATGACCAAGTCATCCTGTCTATTTTTTCTTTTTCTTTTTTTCCCCTTTTTTTAATTTTGGGAAGCAAAGAGGAGCTCCCTTCACGAGGTTGGATTGTAGTTTCTGATCATCCAACATGGATTCTCTAGATTCTGGAGTGCTTTGCTTCTTCATAAAGGGTTTATACAACTATTGAAGCTGCAAACAAATGCTCCAGAATGTCACTCAGGTCTGCAAATAAATGCTCCAAAAATGTCAATCAAATATTTGTTTATTTCCCATATAAATAACATATTCATGCAAGACTATGATGATGCTAGTAAATGTTTGGGGAGGAATCGCTCTATATCTAGGTCTCACTAAAATACTTATTAGCAATTAACCTACTCAACAGAGATTCTTATCAGTTTTTGGGTTGCTTGCATGGCACATCCTAGGAATGGAAAAATGGTTTCGGCATATGCTGGTAAATATTTTAGTGCATATGATGGCTATATGAGGATTAGACAATGAAGATTTGAGATAGAGTTAAAGCAATGGGTTTTACATTATTTTCAAGTACTTTCTATATTGGGTGATAGTGAACTAGCGAATGCTTATTGTGGGCTCTTAGCATCTGTAGGCCACATCTCAGATATGATAAATAGTATCAAGTGCGGCATAGACTTATGGCTGACCTGTACAGATGCTAGGGATCGCAGGCTATCTGTTAGCCATGCGATCATAACTAGAGCTGCCCTTAGTAGGGCAAGAGCTCTCAGCAACATGCAATGTGAAAATTCTCTACTGCCAAAGTGTAGGATGTTTGGCTTCATTGAACCTGAGTTTCCATGTTGCTATCTTGTAGCCTTCCATAAAATTCTTCTTCCATCTGTAGAAACTTGGCAAAGTTATGTCATAAGCCATCTGTCATGCTTGCTGGCAAACCTCCTTATTATCAAGCATCATGGTGCCAACCTTACCATCATCAGCACATAAGTCGAACATGTTATTGACAAAGGTTATTCTATCTGATACTTTCATGTTCCAGTAGAAGGCCCTAAGGGTAGTGATCTCCTTAATCAGAAACTCAAAGGAGACCAATGAATGGACAAGAGATAATATATTAAAACCACCCTTTGTTTTGAGAAGGATATATATGAAGAAGCCGATATTGTTGTAGAAGAGCTGACTAGTGAGCATATGCCCAAGGCTTCTTTCTTGCATATTTGGAATGATAGTCACTCGGAGGTTGCCATAGCCAAGCACATAGCTTTTTCCAAATGCAATACGTGCATAGTTATCAAACAGAAATTGGATAAAACACATGATCTATTGGAAAGAAGAGAGTTAGCATGGGAAAGGAAGGCTCATATGATTGCGCAGCTATCTTGCAACCTTTATTAGTCTTGGCGAGCATTGTCGTATCGTTCACCAAATCAAAATCTTACAATCATTCATAATAAAATGGACCAGAATAAGACTATGGTGTCTAGGCTCGAAAAGTTAGCCAAGTCAGTATGGAGAGGGGAATATTTGAAGGTTACCATCAATGGAGCTTTGATGCATGATCATAGTTCAGGAGCACTAGGCCATTTTTTGGTCGAGCTTTGGCAGGATGATTCTAACTTTCACATTGGGCCTCTCAAACATGTATTGAAGACACTAGAAGATTCAAATGAAAATAACTAGGCCACCTATATGATATAGCTAGAGCAACATGTGCATGGGGCTCTTCAATTCTAGAGCCTGAGGCCTTGAACACCAAGGTGATCAATATTATAGACAAACCATATGATGTGTCTCCTAAGGAGATCTCACAACCGAAAAAATTATCGAGAAGGTTTTTATCTTCAGTTTGATAATTTCTCTGGCCAAAACAAGAACAGATATGTGTTCTTATACTTTTCTTACCTTGTACGGCAGGGTGTGTTTGATGAAGTATAAGTGGAATATGGTTGATCATAGACACGATGATATAGATGCTCTATTTAGAAATTACTCTACTCTTTTGAGAAGGTCGGATGCACTCATCATTCTGGAGTTAATGCATTTGTTTCCAGCATATAGCTCGAAGGTTCCAACGCCTTAACTTGTGCATGAGGTCCCTGACTGGAAGGGCTTTGTGAAAGGCTACATTTTTTATAAGAAAGAATGTTTGATTGGCCATCTAGATCCGTTTCTATTCAAGTTGTGCAAAAAAGATGGTTAGCCTCTAACGTCCTATAAAATGTGACTTGGGCACCGAGAGTGGCTGTCAGACAAGAGTATCAAAATGTGAAAGACAGACTGCAGAGGGTTGCACCCATGATTTCGCAAGGGCTACTGTGACGCTCAGATTCAGACCACTTGGGATGGCCAAGTGTCCGGGCGAGGAATACGGAGGTGTCATTCGTCCCACGTCCTCTATGGGAAATCCTATACAGCAGAAGCATACACATACGTTAGCATACAATCATCATGCCAAATAATATACCACCACGAAGGGTGGCCCATCCATCATCATCACGGAAAAGATAATACATCCATAATAACACGAAATAACACCGTAACAAGGCACTACCCCGGGCTCAGACTCCAAGGGATCAACTGACGGCCAGGGCCTCAAGATATCAACAGACGGAAGTATAACATGGCGTTGGCTGGCATAGGACAATGGCTAGGGTTGTCCACTCCATCCGCCCCTCCTGTGCACACTTTGCAGATAGGCTGAATCATGCTATGACGTGCTTGTAGCCCTCTGGAGACGCAATCCCAAGGAATCACCCTTCGGGACTACTCCGGGTTACATCTCCCCCGTCCGATGAGGCAGGTCAGAGAGGCGTCTCCTCCCCAAGCATGACGGATCCCTGGGTGTGCTAGAGAACACATGCCGCATCAACGACCCCTGCATCTGTACCCAACTTACTCCCCTAAATCTAAAGGCTGGCTCACCAGCCCGTTCGAGCCCAGTGCGGCCATATAGGCTCCCACCCTCCGGCCCAGAGAGTGTCAGACCCATACCCGGCCCACACACAGTGACGGGCTATAAGCCTAGCACACTATAGGAGTCCTGTAGCCGCGTTAGGCAAGACCCCACCCCCGATTCACCCTCATACTCATTATCTAGTGCTGAACCACATCATAGCATCCACAGCCAGGTTGGCTCTTGTGCACAGGCCGCATTTATTGGGTATTAAGGGATCTAGCTAGAGACATCTCTACTGCTAAGAGGCTTTTAGGTCTCTACCCTTCCCTTAATTCCCAATACACGGAAGAAGCAGAAAGAAAGAATATAAACACCATCTAAGTATCCAGAACAACATACAAAAGAGAATTTAATCATTCCATCTACTCAAAGAAGTGTCAGCAGAATAGAAGCTATCTAATAACTAACCAGTCTCTTGGCTAGAGCCGTTGTCGCGGTAGGTATCCATAGCTCGAGGTTTGCTGGTAGGTGTTGGCAAGAACGGGTTTAAGCTGCTGGCTGCTGCTCCTGTTCACTCCCAATTCGAATTTGGGATGAATTGGGGGGGTAGGACCCCTATTCCTTCCTGGCCAATCGATTTGGGCCAGGTGGCACTCCCTCATTGGTGACAATTAGTTAATTAGACCATAATAGCATAATTAGGTTAGTTATGCCACTATAATCCATAATTATCCATTGGTTTTATTAGCATAGCTAATAAAATCCATTATAGGCGAACCCCCACATGGGCCCTTAGGCCTACTAAGTACTGGTGATGTGTCATGGTATGCATACGTATACCGTATAGATACCTGGAATGTCACATTCTCCTCCCCTTGGATTAATGCTGTCCTCAGCATTAGAGTTAGTGGAGAGTCCCCTTTGATTTATTGAAAACATGAAAGAGTTACATATCGAGGTAGGAGGACAGAAATTCCTTTTTCAACGAAAACAGTAAGAGATTACATTTAAAAGTACATTTCAAAGACAATTTTTTTTTTCCAAAAACACAGTTGGCCTACGAAGTGAGGCCTTGATTCCTCTGCAGCTTATCAGTACGCTCTACTGGCCTGCAGAAGTGAATACATTCGTATTTAAGAAATAAGTTAAGTGATGTGATTGAAGGGAACACCCCTTTAAATAAATAAAAATATGAATGCAAGGATCCTATCATGCCTAAGGCTTGCATGTCGTCTCAGCGTAAGGAGTGGCAATATTCCCATAATAGTCGTAGAAGAATGCGTCCTATCATGAATGCCTATATGCCCACTTGCCCATCTAAGATGCATGTAACCCAACCCCTAAAATGATCCCTGCCGGATCTCGCTCATATGACCCCTACCGCACTAAAAGAAACATTGCTTACCATCAGGGTTGGAGATGATTGCATATTGAATGGTTCGGCCTTGGCATTCCCTCATAAAGTCCGGGTAAGTCTTATCCAAATCCGCTTTAAGAACCCATGTTGCGTCCTCTGTGGGTAAGTGTTTCCACCTAACCAAATATTGCAAAATTTGAGTTTGACGGGTTTGCTTATAGGCACGATCAAGGAGAGCTTCCGGGACAATCTCCAATTGATCCTCAGTCATCTCCAGAAGTGTTGGTGTGTCAAGAATTTCTTCTGGATCCGGATGATGCTTTTTGAAAAGACTTACATGGAAAACTTTATGGATCTTTAAATGCGCAGGTAGATCCAACCGGTAGGCCTGAGAACCTATCCTTTCGGTTATTCGAAATGGTCCCGCCCATTTAGGTGCAAGCTTCTTACAGTTGCCAATCTTAAGTTTGGCTTGCTTCACCTTGAACTTTAGCCAGACGGACTCACCGACCTGAAACTCCTGGGAAGTACGGTGTCGATCAGCTAGACTCTTTTGCCGAGCTCTTGCAGCTATCAAGTATGCTCTAACTTCCTCGAATAGCGCTTGCATGTCTGTAAGCAATTGCTGAGAGACCTCCACCTTGGATACTAGATTATGACACGTGTCTGGCATGAGGCATTGGTAGCCATAATTTATCATGAAAGAAGACATTCTTGAGGACTCCTGTCTAGTACTGTTGTAGGCAAACTCCACCAAATGGATGTAGTCTGCCCATTGAGATTGTTTGTTCCAGACATAGTTACGTAGCATATCCTCAATTATGCGATTGGTACGCTCTGTTTGACCATCTGTCTGCGGGTGATAAGTTGTGCTCATGGCAAGCTTAGTTTGAATAGTGCTGAAGAAATCCTTCTAGAATGCACTAACAAACTTAGGGTCCCGATCTGATATAATCGTACGGGGCATCCCATGCAGACGAAATACCTCCCTCGTGAAGAGCAAGGCGGTATCCAATGCAGTGTTTGTGGTATGACATGGCAGGAAATGTGCCATTTTAGAAAGTTTGTCGACCACCACCATTAAGGCATCAAACCCTCTTAATGTGCGCGGAAGGCCCACGATGAAATCTATGGTAATAACTTCCCATGTATATGAGGATATCATCGAAGAATATAATGAAAAAATTGTCAAGGTACTCGCGGAAGACATCATTCATAAGCCTCATGAAGGTGGCCGGAGCATTGGTCAGGCCAAATGGCGTTACCGTGAACTCGTAATGTCCATAACGCGTCCGGAAAGCGGACTTACGGATGTCATCCTCCTTAATCCTTATCTGGTGATACCCCGACCGAAGATCAATCTTCGTAAAGTACTTAGTCCCTTGCAATTGATCCATAAGATCATCGGCCCGTGGCAAAGCATACCGATTCTTAATAGTATGCTTGTTTAGCTGGCGATAATCGATGCACATTCGTAGGGTGCCATCCTTTTTCTTAACAAAGAGTATCGGGGCTCCAAAAGGGAAAACACTAGGCCTAATAAAGCCTAGTTTGAGGAGTTTCTGGAACTGCTTCTTAAGCTCGGTCAATTCAGGAATACTCATCCGATATGGGGCCTTACTGGTAGGCTTAGTGCCTGGTTCCAAAGTGATTTCACATTCCACCCCTCTGAAAGGTGGCAGCCGATGGATTTCATCGGGAAAAAGATCATGGTATTCCCGAAGAACTATGGCAATTGTCGGAGGCAAGGCATTAAGGACTTCATTCTGTTTGGACTTAGCTTCCACTGAAGCAAGTCGAATCATGCCCGTGATCTACAATTTCCTGAGAGCCCTATGCAACTGGCGTAACGAAATACATTGCATAATAGGAATAACCGGCTTACCTGCTATAGTGACTCGGGCTCCATTGGCTACATTGAAGGTAACCTCCCGTTTCTCACAATCAATGTTGGCTTTGGCAGCGGCCAGGAATTCCATTCCCACAATGAGATCATAGCGGCCAATATCCATTATTTCCGCTCCTAGAGCAACAGGTGCTCCTGGCAGCTGAATATTCAGATTGATGCGGCGACCGCGAATGTGGCGTATGACGCCACTTGCTAACGTAACTGGACGTGGCATAGACTTCAAAGGAATGATTTGTAAGGCTTCCGCCATTCTAGGAGATGCAAAGTTATGCGTGCTACCAGTGTCCATAAGAATGACGAAGGGTTTACAACCTACTTGACCAAATGACAGAGGGCTGGTGGTTGGCTTGACCTGTTTCAATGGCAGCATAGATATGAGACTCACCTGTTATATAGTCAGGTGCGTCATCCTCAGCGGCGTTATCCGGATGGTTTGGGTTGCCTGCGCCTTCCCAATCCATATCCGCCAGAGCAGCCTGCACTGTCTATGTAATGTAAGGGCATTCTTGCATACGGTGCCCCGGGCGGAAACAACGATAGCAAGCTCGTTTCTTACGTAACTGTTCATGGGCCTCCTTAGGGATAGCTTGGAGGATATTTCTGAAAGCTCCTGCAGTGTTGGTAGACTTCTCTGGCACAGTGAAGAAAACTTTCTTCTCAGTCTTCTGATATCCAGTAGAGGCGGGAGGCCCTAGACTAGGTGAGCGCCCTCTGTACGGTGTATACCCCTTGTTCTGAGTGAACGAAGAGGGTCGTGGCGGCTGGTACTTTGGGGTGTCTTCTTCTAGGCTAAGTGCTTTAGCCTCTGCTTCTGCAACGGTTTTAGGGTCTATGGCTCGAACCATTTTCCTTAGGGTAGGGGATAAGCCCTCTATATACCCTTCAACTACCCTACGCTCATTTATCCCTGGTACGTATAAGCGTAACCTCATGAACTCATCCGTGTAAGACTTGACAGTCATGTTTTTCTGTTCCAGGCGGTAGAAGGTCTGGATCTGTTGGCAATGATGTACAATGGGCCCTGGGCACATGACATGACTTTAATGCTTTAGCAAAGACTTTATAACGGCACCTTCCCCTCGTGAGCCCATGAGAGCGGGCATAGCCTTTCCACCAGATCCGCGCTGACCCTGTAAGATTGGTGGTGGCAACCTTATCAATATCTTTCTCAGTCATTCCGTATGACTTACCGAATTCCTGCATTTCATCCAACCATGATTCCGCATCCACTCCATTCCGGGTTTTCCCTGAAAATTGTGCGAGCTTCCGGTTCTTCCAAATGCTAGTGATAGTCGAATCCATTGTTTTCTGATAATCCTTTTTGTTGGCCTTCATATGGTCGGCCTCGTCCTCAGTGGAGTCAAAAGAATCAGAAGACTCAGAGGTAGCAGCCGAAGACGAACTAGGGCGTGCCCTCTTAGATCGACTTGCTGTGGCGGGCACAGGTGCAGGTGCGGGTGGCGGCGGTTGGGGATTCTGTGGAGCAGGAATCTCTGGTCCGTACTCGTGTGGCATTTGAGGTGGATTTATTTGCAGTACATAAGCCTGGAGCTCAGTAAGCTGACGCTTCATGATAGTGAGCTCTTGCTTCGGGGTAAGACGGCCGGGTTGCACGGGTGTCACCTAAGGGGGAGGGCGTACACCATCTAAGATAGAAACAATCCAAGATAAGCATACTAATTCCATTAGTTATGACAAGAACTTTACAAGCGAAAACAGATATATTATATTCTACGTATGATATGAAGCCAATCCACTAGCTAACCACGATATCTTATGCTAGTAGTTGCTTGCATGTGATTATCTAGTACATATGGCAGATTTAAGGTCTCCACCTAACCGCAATACCTTACTGCTTCCATGTGATTATCTATACCTAACTGCGATACCTTATGCTAGGAGTTGCTTCCATGTGATTATCTATACCTAACCACAAAACCTTATGCTAAGAGATAATCCTAACCGTGAAACCTTATGCTAGGAGAAATTCTAATCGTGAAACCTTATGCTAAGAGCTGCTTGAATGTGATTATCTAATACATATGGCAGATTTATGCTAGGAGATAATTCTAACTGCGAAACCTTATGCTAGGAGCTGCCTGAATGTGATTATCTAATACATATGGCAGATTTAACTGACAGACGAATTGGTCATACTTGAACCCGTGACCTCAAAGCAATGGATTATTTAGGCTAGGAGAAAATTCTAACCGCGAAACCTTATGCTGGGAGCTGCTTGAATGTGATTATCTAATACATATGGCAGATTTAACTGAAAGATGGATTGGTCATGCCTAAACCCCGTGAGCAATGGATTTCTAACGTCTCCATTACTAGAACAATGTTGGCCACATTTGAAACCGTGACCTCGGGTGTCGCAATTTAAGATCCCACCAACTAGTCCATGCTTTAAAATTGCATGGAAGTCTCTAAACTTGGTTTAGATATAGTTGCATGGAAGTCTCTAATTCTTATCTATATTTTGATTAATTTTGTTTCGTTTTGGAAATGGAAAAAGCTTAGATATGCTGACGAACTTCATTGAGAAAACATGTGGCTACATATATTACCAGTTGTGCAATAAATTGTTAGTCAAAAAAATCAACAAACATGCCAGAGAACATCTAATCGATATACGAGGAACTCAGCAAACAAAATTATGGTCATATCCTTAAAGTATAGATGGTACACTAGCTTTTTTGCTTAAAACAAAATTCTGTCTGACCTCCAAGAATTGTGTACAAAATAGAAGACTCGTCATTACACAGCAACCTATCAAAATATAATAGAACAAAGTTATTTAAATAAAGTTCAAGAAAAAAGGCTTTTTGCATAGAAAAAAAGGAAGATACATCAATACACAACCATCTAATAAAATTGAATGCATCCAAGTTAGTTAACACTATAAAGTTCAAGCAAACGTCTGCATTTATGCTGCACGGCAAATAAATTGAGCTATTTTGAAGCCATGGAAACCATTTGCATACAATGGAGTCCAATAAGTTCCCATCCAAGGCAAAATATTTTATTATTAAGATGAAAACATGGTTACAAAAAGATCTTGACTTCACATAAAAAAAAAACGAAAGTTGCATTTGGACAAGGCGAATATTAAAACAAATGAGCTTAGGGCTGCACAAAGGGATATAGGATAGAGTATCGAATACTCTCCCTTACTGCTCGGATACCACTGTGACGCTCCCAGAGTCTAAAAGATACCCTCATCGTATAAATACGGGAATTCCCCTCCCATGGCAACTACATCACCATGGTAAGGCCCTACGCCAGACTCGGACCACTTGGGATGGTCAAGTGTCCGGGCGAGGAACACGGAGGTGTCATTCGTCCCACGTCCTCTATGGGAAATCCTATACAGCAGAAGCATACATATACGTTAGCATACAATCATCATGCCAAATAATATACCATCACGAAGGCTGGCCCATCCATCATCATCACAGAAAAGACAATACATCCATAATAACACGAAATAACACCGTAACAAGGCACTACCCCGGGCTCAGACTCCAAGGGATCAACTGACGGCCAGGGCTCCAAGATATCAATAGATGGAAGTATAACATGGCGTTGGCTGGCATAAGACAATGGCTAGGGTTGTCCACTCCATCCGCCCCTTCTGTGCACACTTTGCAGATAGGCTGAATCATGCTATGACGTGCTTGTATCCCTCCGGAGATGCAATCCCAAGGAATCACCCTTCGGGACTACTCCGGGTTACATCTCCCCCGTCCGATGAGGCAAGTCAGAGAGGCGTCTCCTCCCCGAGCATGATGGATCCCTGGGTGTGCTAGAGGACACGTGCCGCATCAGCGACCCCCGCATCCGTACCCGACTTACTCCCTTAAATCTAAAGGCTGGCTCACCAGCCCGTTCGAGCCCAGGGCGGCCATATAGGCTCCCACCCTCCGGCCCAGAGAGTGTCAGACCCATACCCGGCCCACACACAGTGACGGGCTATAAGCCTAGCACACTATAGGAGTCCTATAGCCGCGCTAGGCAAGACCCCACCCCCGATTCACCCTCATACTCGTTATCTGGTGCTGAACCACATCATAGCATCCACAGCCAGGTTGGCTCTTGTGCACAGACCGCATTTATTGGGTATTAAGGGATCTAGCTAGAGACATCTCTACTGCTAAGAGGCTTTTAGTTCTCTACCCTTCCGTTAATTCCCAATACACAAAAGAAGCAGAAAGAAAGAATATAAACACCATCTAAGTATCCAGAACAACATACAAAAGAGAATTTAATCATTCCATCTACTCAAAGAAGTGTCAGCAGAATAGAAGCTATCTAATGACTAACCAGTCTCTTGGCTAGGGCCGTTGTCGCGGTAGGCGTCCATAGCTCGAGGTTTGCTGGTAGGTGTTGGCAAGAACGGGTTTAAGCTGCTGGCTTCTGCTCCTCTTCACTCCCAATTCGAATTTGGGATGAATTGGGGGGGTAGGACCCCTATTCCATGCCCCAAAATGGTAAGTCCCTCCTGGCCAATCGATTTGGGCCAGGTGGCACCCCCTCATTGGTGACAATTAGTTAATTAGACCATAATAGCATAATTAGGTTAGTTATGCCACTATAATCCATAATTATCCATATAAAATCCATTATAGGCGAACCCCCACTTAGGCCCTTAGGCCTACTAAGTACTGGTGACGTGTCATGGTATGCATATATATACCGTATAGATACCTGGAACGCCACAGCTACCAAAGACTATACTTCCAGTCAAAGCTCTCGTCTCGACATCTATCAGCAGAAAACATTGACTTTACATGGATGATTAAAGGGTTGCCTTCAACTATTTTGATCCCAAGCGACGTGGCCTCTCAGATAAGACACATAGTTGCTAATGAGGATAAGGATGAACAATAAAACTGTCTTTCAACTTGAGTAAAATTTGTTTTGCTTGGTAGCTTAAAATTTTCAAACTAGCAATTTTTTTCTAAATTAATGAATTTGTGCTTAGATGTGACCAAAAAATCATGATGAATATAAGGCGACAAAAGGCCTAGAGCCGTTGTACTTTCCTGTGAAACTTAAAAGACCTGGTCTGGGATTTGAATCCAGAGGTTGTTCCATCATCTTGAAGATGCAGATGGTGATTTGGCTAGTCCCTGCAACGAGAAGACAAATATTCAAAATGGCAGGTTAAAGGGTGTTAAATGATTTTTGAGGTATAAATTAATAGATGCAGCAGGAGCAGGATCTATAGATATATATGAGGTCTGTAGATATAAGGTCCATGAGGGTGAATCTGTATCATGCTAGAAGACTAAGTTTGTGGCAAAATTGGGCAGAAACCAAGCAAGCTATATTGTTTCCTTTCCTAGTGCCATCCACGAGCTCCACCTGAATAAGAAGGAAGGAAGGAAGGAAGTATATTTTAACGTCCACGGAACCTGAATAAGAAACCAGAGGACAAAATAAAGGTGGAAGATATTGTGCAATCAAGCATGGAACAAGAGCCAATATGCAGGCATATAGAGCCTTTTAATGGTTCTTTTCCATATTCCAATTCTTTTCAGTCTTATCAAATTTTTAGTCTCCTTTTATTTTTAAATCTTCCTACAATCTCTGAATCATCTGTTACTATTCTAACAATGGGAGCAAATTTTTTGCCTGTCCCCTTCATAATCTTGATCAAACGAGATATTAAAAGAGACATGCATATTGTTTTGCTCATAAACAAATGCTTCTATGACACTCCCTGAACCTATACGATGCTCCCATCACGTAAATACAAGAAATTCCCCTCCCATGGCAATTCATTCACAATGGAAAGGCCCTCCATTTGACTGGGACCACTTGTGATGGCCAAGTGTCCGAGTGAAGGGCACGGACGTGTCATTCGTCCCATGCCTTCGATGGGATATCCTATATGGCAAAAGCCTACATACATGTTAGCACTAGTAACAACATACATAAATAATATGCCACCACAGCAGGGATAGATTCAATACTGCATATGTTTTATACACAATACATATTCTTCATATGATATGGTAGAATTTTGAAGTATAATACATCAAAAATACAGAAAAAAACATTTCCGGCATCGAAATTTTTTTTAAGCGAAACCTCAGTTTCGCTTACGCGAAACTATTTTCGCGTAAACGAAACTGAGATTTCGCTTATGAGAAAAATTTTAAACGTCATCGCGTAAGCGAACTCGGTTTCGCTTACATGAAACTATGCAAAGCGTTTTGGTGCATTTTATTCAAAAAAAAAATATTTTCACGCCACTGCTTGGTCTGTTTTGAGCAGCTTTAGTCAACTTCAGTGCCTTGAGAACCTCCCTTTGCAACCAATGCACCCTATTGACTTCCGTTACGGTTTGTCCCCTTGCGTGCTGCAAAATCTTGCTCAAAAGTAATCATTGCATGTGACGGGCCGAAACAATCACGGATCAGTGTAGAGGATATAGTAGTTAAGGAAGGTTCACAAGGCCCACGATCAACTGCATTGTCCATACATAGTGGCGTATACCATGGCAAGCGCCATCAGCTGCATCAAGGAACATCAGAATGAAAGGATCGCGCATTCCCAAATCTTGCTTCCACACTTCTTTGAACAATCTGGAACTTATAATGTAACTAAGCTACATTGCCCAAAGGGGCAGGGAAAGAAAGATTGGAAAGTCTCGATGCTTTTAATCATCAACCACAAGATGAGTGATGAACCCTTCCACGCTTGGGCCACTAATCCCAACGGCATCTATCCCTCTATATCAGTCCCTTCTTTTCAGTGGTCATCCTGATTTTATCTACCATGATGTTCAAAGGATAGAAGGCCTGACTAGAGGTCCAGATGTCAAAGACACTGCATGTCCAGTTTCGCTTTGACTTTTGATTCACTCTTTTACTTAACTAGTACACAACACGATGTGCCAATGCAAGGGTCAAAATTCTTTTAAGTCAAACAAGTCCTCGTCAAATCCCCCCTTTTGCACAAGTAAAGATAGGAATAAAACCTTAGAGGATAAGCATAGATCCATTGAGTGAAACAACCTGCCTATGCATAAGAGTGCACATTCAAATACTCCTCAAAGATCAAGCACCTCTTACGAGGGGCAAGTGATGAACAATGATAAGACTTAGCAATGCTACCTTGAACATACTGAACTAAAATTTTGCATTGCCAATGCTTGCTATGCATATTCAGATGCAAAGTACGAAGCATGATGTCTGGTTGAAACCGTCTATCAATAATCAAGGCATATAGTTATACTACTTGAAGAGAAGCCAGAAAAGAAAAAGTGACCTTGTTTGGTGCCAATCCTTCAAGGAGCATGTTCAAAACTATTATAAAGCTTCTATGTCGTACTAATTTTGAGCATAAGCTCCAATAAAGCATTTCAGAAAATCAAGTTTATTTAATATTTCAGTGCCATTTTGAATGGAGGTGTGAGCAATTTCTATGTACTGGCTTGTACAGAAATGATACAACAACTAACCTAGCTTGACACAAAAAATTAGCATGCCATTGGATGTGGAAATAGAAATTCTGATAAAAGAATATTGAATAATTCATAAGGCAGTTCATTAACATGCCAAAGGTACTTTTAAACGAATTAGAGCTTGTGATATGAATGTGAACACAATTTTGCATGTGGATCTCTAATTCATTAACATGTGGGACCTCATGGGACGCCTGAATGCAAACAAAACAACTAACGGACCCTTTCTCCTGTAACGAACTTGAATTTCCACGTTCAACAGTTAGCCAATATGATTTTATGGGTCAAAAGCCGACCCATAAATCTCCCCTTCACTTTTTGGAAATATCTTTCTCAAGTTCACTGATGGTTCACAGCATGCTACACTTGTAATAACATGCTGAGACAGTCTCTCAGGCAACTCAACAAACCTGATAAAAGCCTTTATTCTTCTGACACACTGACTTCCTTGAATTAGATGCAAGACCACCTTTCTCATCATTTTCTAATAAGACATGTGAACCAAAAACAAGGTTAATAATATACCTACACCCTACTCAATAATTCGTCATGTTTTCCAATATCATCATCCCAGTCCACCATTTCCCATTGTTTCAAATATGTGGTCCTGCCAAAGCAAAAACGTATCCACCTGAATAAACAAGAATGCAACTAAGAGCTCCATTCTATGGACCTCTGGCTGGTAGAAAACAAAGTCTTATTTAACTCGCTGGTGAGCGTCGAGATTGCGTTGCAGTGAGCTCTTGTTGTCAGATACTAGATACTGGAAGCTTGAGTTAATAAGAACTAGTAAATGCTTTACTAGTCTATGTTGATTTCAAACGTACTGCCTATGAAATACCAGTTCTAGAATTTTAAAGCATGAGCAGCTCTTTGGCTTTCAACTTTGATGAATTAAGTCTTCTGCGATAACAGTTCCTTTTGCGCCTTTTAGTCTCTCTTTGTAACAGGAATACTCCCAGTGAATGAGACTTAGTTTGAGCTCAAATTTTTTATCAAATAGTCTCCATCAGCAAACAAGACTCACTTCTATTAACTGTCGTTTGGCATTGTAGATCTAACTAAAGAATTTTGTAAGGCACGATTTGCTATGTCAACATTGTTATGAATTCTGCAGCAAGTAAGCAAGGCCATCCATACAGTGGTACCAGGATGCATTGCAAAGCTATAAATAAAAGACTCTGCTACATCTAGCCAACCATTTCGTCCAAGGAGATCAACTACACAAGTAAAATGTTCTAATGACGCCACAACAGAATGATCCCTCATGGCAGCAAAAATATGATAAGCATAATCCATCATGCCATCATGGTTGCATGCCGCTAGAACATTGACAAAGGTGAGCTTCCCAGGAATCATCTGCTCCACTATCATTTCTCTAAGTATTCGGACACTTCCATGCCCATTCTGCATATATGCGCCAATAAGTGCATTCCATGAAACAGTGTCTCTTATGCACATTCTATCAAATACCTTGGAGACATCCTTCATACTACCACATTTCCCATACATATTGACAAGAGCAGTACCAACAATATTGTCTATTTCCAACCTATATGTTATGCTAAAGGCATGTAGAAGTTTTCCATTTGTTAGAACGGGTTGGTTACAGCCGTCAACAATACCAACAAAGGTTACTTTATCTGGCTTCAAGCCATCAAGCTGCATTTGCTGAAGCAGTTCAATAGCTCTGTTGAGATGTCCATGTTGCGCATATGCTGTGATCATTATTGTCCAACAGACTATGTCTTTTCGGGGCATCCTTTCAAACAACTCAAAGGCCTCCTTAAGTTGACCATTTTGTACATGAATTGAAATTACAGCAGTCCATGATACTATGTCCCTGTTTGGCATTTTTTCAAACACCTGAACTGCTTCTGCATGCCGTCCTTGCTGATTATAAGCCGAAATCATAGCATTCCAAGAAATGGTGTTCCTTTTGGGCATTTGTTGAAAGAGAGAGAGGGCTTCTTTGTAATAACCTAACTGGGCATAAGCAGAAATCATGATGCTCCAAGTAACTGTATTCCGATGAGGCATTTTTTGAAAGAAATCAAGAGCCTGCTTTATATTTCCTAAGTGTATGTAAGCTGAGAGCATTATAGTCCATGAGATGACATCTTTTTGGGGCATGTCTAGAAAGAGTTTCAGAGCTTTATCAAGGTCTCCATGTTGAGCATATGCTGCAATTATGGAATTCCATGATGTAGCATCTCGTACAGGCATCCTTTGAAATAATTGAAGGGCTTCCTCTAAAAGACCTACATGGGAGTATCCCACAATCATAGCATTCCAAGAAACAACATTCCTGTAAGGCATGTGTTGAAACAAATGAAGGGCTTCACTTAAATACCCATGCTGCGTATAGCCAGTAATCATGGCATTCCAGGATACTGCGTTTGGACAGGGCATTGTCTGAAGCAACGCAAAGGCTTTCTCTAGCTGCCCATGTTGTGCATAATTGGCAATCAATATATTCCAAGTATAAGAATTCCGTCTGTGCATACGATTAAATACTATATGGGAATCATAAACACATCCACATTTGCCATACATCTGAATAAGAATATTAGCCAAATACCTATCCTGATGTAAGTTATGTTTTAGGATGTAAGAATGCAGGCACTTACCTTCTGAAAGATCGTTTTGAATACCAATTCTTTTGAGTTGAGCAACAATCTTATCTAAATCCGTTAATTGATGTCGATTATGATAATGCATAAAATTCACAGTTTCAGATTGCGCAGATTCGAGGTAACCAGGAAGCAGTTTAAACGAAGAACTTCCCATTGGTGTCGTCCATCTAATCTGTTTTTTGCCCCCTAAGGGCAAACACTCGCTTCTCTTGGTGGGTGGGCATATTTTGGGAATTAATCTTGGTGTTGGGTATTAATCTCGTGTAATCATCGTAAACCTGCTCTTGCAGGTAATTTGCCGGTAATCGTTTAATCCCAGATATGCCGTAGTGATCTCTCATTTGCAAATTTATGGCATACTAGATGAAAAACAAAAAAGATTCATTCAATTGAAAAGTTACAAAGTAAGGCAAATAAAGCCGCATGTCGGTGAGAGCCCGCAACGCGGGAAGAGAGTGATGGGAGTAAGGCATGTGCAAATTCATGAAAGAAAATGGCATCCTGAACAAAGGGCTGCAAAGAAGAGGAGTCGACAGCAAGCAATTGCCACCAAGGTGCGGACGGCCAAGAGAAAACTATTAGTGTAAGCCGCGCTCTGCAAAGACGAGCGTGATGCAATACTTCGGGAATCAAGGCAGGCGGAGGAAAGCAGTAGTTATTGAACAAACGCCAATCATAGGATAACGCATCGGGCACAATACAGTGAAGGTAACAATCCTTAGTATTGAAGACTGGCAGCAAGGCATTAGATGGACTAGCAAAACGATCTACATGATGAGGGCCCCAACGCTCCTCCAAGAGATGAAAAATAGAGGGGGATAAAGAAAACTTGTCGAAGGCCGCAAAGAGAAAATCACTAAGCAGACATAAATGTGAAAGCAACTCAAGAGACTCGTACCGCAAGGAGGGGATCGTCAAGAAAGAGTTCAAACATCGCAAATACAGGATAATATGAAACTTTTTTAGGCCTTTTGGGACGACACCCAAGGGGGAACAAAAGAAAGGGCGGGAGAGAACAGGGGACACGGCACCTGTACACAAGAGATCAGAAACAGCCAATGCAAGACCTGTTGTGAAGAACAGATGGACTGCCAAAAAGGAAGAGCGGTCTGAAGGTGGTTTAGGACCACAGTAGCATAGGCTAAATCGTCAACAGGGGAGGGGTCGATGCCAAGATGAGGGATGACTGAGGTGACTAGAGCACATTCTGAAAAAACGGGCACAAAACTGTAAGTTATGCCGCAACATAAGAAAAAACAAAATCCAAGTAAGCCGAATGGATTCATCTGGATAAGAAAATCACCCCACAAGCTAAAAACCAAAACCTAAATCCAAACTAAGATGTGTTCAAAAAAGAACAGACGACTAAACTAACTAGCATGCCGACCAAAAAACTTAACATTATACCAAATAACATACTTAACAAACTGAATCCAACCTGCAACAAAACCCAATGCTTTCAAGAAAGGCGGACAAAAATCAAACCACCGCACACCGGTAGCAACACAAATAACAACTTTATACCAAAAAAAGTACGCAACAATTTCTTCGAAAGTAATATTGCTTTAATCGCCAGAGCACCTCTGACAAACAAGGAGAAAATATTCCAAGGCGGAAGACTAAGACTCAATGGCCGGGACGAGGAAAAAATGGAGCCGGAGCAGGCATTAATGGACCCGGAGGCAGAATCAAAGGTGGAAGGGGGGCAACAGGGGAGCCCGTGCTGGGGCCGGAATGGCATATTTCAATGTGATGGCCTAGGCGCCCACAAAAAGTGCAGAATGGGCGATTACCTGATCTGGATGAGGAAAAAAGAGATTGGGTGCAGCAGAGAAGGTGGAGCCAGAGGATGAAACAGTGGACCTAGAAACAGGAGGCGCCGATCACGATGCATCTGTCGAGCTAGCTTCAATTTCTTAGAATCATCAGCAGTTAGGGAAGGGCATATACGGTCGTCAAAATCTAAGGCGACATCATAGCCCTCGCAATTAGCAATAATCAGAAACTTCATCCTCTACAAAGTCATGGAGCTCTCGGAACCTGGACTTTGTCGCACAAAGGAACTCATACTGGTGGCGCGATGACTCCCTCTTAAAGCTGGGGACTAATCGTGATGAATGTTCCCGAACCTCTTGACGCAGCACCTCGATCTGCTCATGAACAAAAGTGTTAGAAGTGAGTGTCGATTGAAGGCTCTGGATCTGTGCCATCTCATGGCGGAAGGGTCTGCGGCCGGTGAGGCACCATATCCATGGGTGAGAGAGGCTACCGAGAACACAGGTCGACAAAACCTGAGAGGGAACTGAGATGAGGTGGCGTCCCCATCCAAGGAATGGCGGTTCTATTGCAAGCGCAATAGAACCGTAGCATTGTTTGTTTTTGTAATCAACAAATTATATCGACGAACCACGTAACAACCATTTGTTTGAAATGAAAATTAGCACGTTAATAAGATGTAATCAAATTGCCAATGTAATGGTGAGACAAAACAAAACATTGGCAAAATTTTACACGCAATTTTTACTCTCCAATACTAAATTTTCCCCAATTCTCTAATGTGGTTGTCAAAATACCCCCAATTTCATTTGGGTTATTTGGATTAACAAGATATTGAAGGGGCTCTATGTGCCTTATTGGACTCTCTAATATAAAGGGAGAGTCCGATAATTAAGTTATCACTCTTGGGAGTGATAACTAGTTATCAGTACTAGGAAATAATTAGTTATCAGCCCGATACGGTGGTTATCGGTCTTTGCCTCTGCTGATAACCAAAAATGAGTGGCCTGGGTTGTACGTCCTCGGCCAGATATTTGCACATAAGGCCTCGGGCTTATGTGCAAATATCTGGCCTCGGACGTACAACCTCGGTCACGCATTTTTGGTTATCAGCCTGGGCTGGACCGATAACCTTACTTTTGACCTTGGATGCAACGTTTCTATAGAAAATAACACCCAATCTTCGAATGCAAGAAGATGCAAGAAGGGTTGGACATTGGCGTATTTGGGCACCACCAAAACAAAAATATTCCAACTTTTTTTTTCTTGAAATCAGCGTGACGGGACCATCAATGCTACGTTTGCCTTAAATGTATTTTACATTTTCCCTAAAAAAATGGAATGTATACAAATGATAATTTTTTTCTAGTGTGCTTTAAAATTTTCAAATTTCTCTTGTAACTGCAAAGTAAAATAGAATTTAGGTTTCGTCACGTAGAACAACAACGACAGTAGCTTTGATCCAGAGCACGTTGAAGCTCCATCTTATGTATTTTGCCTAATTTTTCTGCCGCCATGAATGATGAATGATGCCTTATCTCGCCTCTGAGTCTGCATCAATTTTCTCTGTTAAACAAATCCATGGTTTTACTATACGCACATTGAAGCTTGCTTTTTATTTCTAGTTTTGGAATCCTGGATGGATTAAGGTCTTGTGTTTTATTATTAGTTTGGAATCCTGGAGGGGTTCAATAGCAAGTAAACAACTAGATCTAGTCTAGGTCATGTATTTTAGAACTGTACAAATTTGATGCTCTAATACGGGATGTAACTGAACATTTGTATGGATCTAGCTAGCCTTTGTGGGACTACCTATATGCCTTACCTTTCTCTATGTTTGTGGCTCACGACATATACTTGTCTTGCAGATTCAAGGCTTCAACTTCTGTAAGTAACAAGCAATGCCTCGATCTACTCATGAACAAAAGTGTTAGAAGTGAGTGTCGATGGAAGGCTCTAGATTTGTGCCATCTGTAACTGAAGGGTCGAGGCACCATAGCTATGGACTGAGAGGGAATTGCAGAACCTGAGGTCGACAAAACCTGAGAGGGAACTCAGATGAGGTGGCATCCCCATCCAAGGAATGGCGGTTCTATTGCGAGCGCAATAGAACCGTAGCATTGTTTGTTTTTGTAATCAACAAATTATATCGACGAACCATTTGTTTGAAATGAAAATTAGCACGTTAATAAGATGTTATCAAATTGCCAATGTAATGGTGAGACAAAACAAAACATTGGCAAAATTTTTGCATGCAATTTTTACTCTCCAATACTAAATTTTCCCCAATTCTCTAATGTGGTTGTCAAAATACCTTTATTTTCTTCAAAATACCCCTAATTTCATTTGGGTTATTTAGATTAATGAGATATTGAAGGGGCTCTATGTACCTTATCGGACTTTCTAATGTAAAGGGAGAGTCCAATAATTAAGTTATCACTCTTAAGAGTGATAACTAGTTATCAGTACTAGGAAATAATTAGTTATTAGCCCGATAAGGTGGTTATCGGTCTTTGCCTCGGCTAATAACCAAAAATGAGTGGCCTCGGTTGTATGTCCTCAGCCAGATATTTGCACGTAAGGCCTCGGGCCAGCGTTCGACCCTAGCGGGCCTCGGGCTTACGTGCAAATATCTGGCCTCGGACGTACAGCCTCGGTCATGCATTTTTGGTTATCAGCCTGGGCCAGACCGATAACCGTACTTTTGACCTTGGATGCAATGTTTCTAAAGAAAACAACACCCAATCTTTGAATGCTTTTTTGTTTCTTGGAAGAGGATGCAAGAAGGGTTGGACATTGGCATATTTGGGCACCACCAAAACAAAAATATTCCAACCCCCTTTTTTTTGAAATCAACATGACGGGACCATCAATGCTACATTTGCCCTCGCTAACGGGAAGGCAGCAGATTTGGATGGTATGCAGGCAGAGCTTCTCAAGTGGGCCGGGCCCCCAATAGTGCCGGTTCTCACAGCACTCTTCAACAGGGCATTGCAAGAAGGCTTCCCCCCGCACTGGACTACCAGTAGAGTTGTGCCCATATACAAAGCAGGGGACCCCCATAGCCCAGCCAACTATCGTACCATTATGGTCAGTTCTGTCTTTGCCAAGTTGCTTGCGGGATTCTTGAGCGGGCGATTGACACTTTGGGCGAGAGGATGGAGAAGTGCGGGCTCTCACTGTGCAAAGCTTCCGCCCAGGCATTCTACTATTGACCATATCTTCACTCTGCGAACACTCATAGAGGATAGCGGAATCACGCCTGTATCTGCTTTGTTGTTTTGTGGATTTCGCAAAGGCTTTTGACACGATGCCTCGGGGATAAGTTGTGGGACAGATTGAGATAGCTAGGGACCCCGTCGACTTGCGTGAATGCTATATACTGCACTATAACGAGGCTTGCTCCGGCCGCCTCACACCTTTGTCCGGGGAGCCCGTTGTTAGTAGCATTAGGGTGCACCGTGGCTGCCCTCTATCCCCGAGCGCTCTTCGGCTTGTACATTGACCAGCTAGAAGAATGGCTAGCCGAAAGCACTGGGAGGCTTCGATTGATGCACCACATAATCCGCAACTCATATATGCCGATGATGTTGACCTGCTCGCGATATACCCGAGAGGACATGCAACGCCACACGGATGCTTTGGACGCTACGCCAATTCAATCGACATGAGAGTTAACTTGGCCAAGACAAGGGTGCTCGCTGGTCCCATCATCCGGCACCACGCCTTCCCTCATTCACTTATCGAGGCAGGTAGTGGAGGTGGCTCGATCTTATAAGTATTTGGGCATTGACTTTTCTACTACCACACACCTTTGGGATGCATCCATCAGGTTACGGGGTCACCGCAGTGGAAAGCCCACGTATGCAATGCAAAAACAACAATCACAAGGCGTAGCCAGATGCATGGGGTCACCGGGCACACTTGTTGAGGGCCTTGGTTGAACCCGGTCCTCCTCTATGGGGCAGAAGTGTGGGGCCGGTGATATCCCTCACCACTTGGAGCGATCTAGAGCAGGTACAGAAGGCCTTCTTGCCCGGGCAGCTGGGAGTGAAATCCACGGTCCCATATCAGATCTTGCTCCGGAGACAGGCTTCCTTCCATTCTGAGGGTCATGGATTTGAGCGTCACATTATTTACTTCGAGAAGGTGGTGGCTATGGATGAAGCCCGGCTGCCCAACCTTGCTTTGGCTTTGGCGATGGGCCCATGGCGACTCAAAGCTTCTTTGCTGGAAAGACAAGCAAGCCGGTGGTTCTTCGCTATGGAATGTGCGAGCACCTGAGATGTGGACCAATGCATACACCGAAGGAACGCAGCCGCCTTGAAGCGTGCCCGGATGCTTGCTTCATGGCCAAGCTTTGGGATCAGAGGCCACGACCACCTCGCATTGAGGCAGGGAGATGGATTCGAGCAGCGTGAGGGCCGAGAATCCGGTCCGATCTTTTCAACGGCGCCATTGAGGATGAAAGTCATGCCCTTCGGGCTGTCCGTGTCTGAGCATATCGGGGCTCGGTATGCTCG
Source organism: Isoetes taiwanensis (assembly GCA_021234155.1). Taxonomy (NCBI): domain Eukaryota; kingdom Viridiplantae; phylum Streptophyta; class Lycopodiopsida; order Isoetales; family Isoetaceae; genus Isoetes; species Isoetes taiwanensis. Next base: position 1,395,668 of record JAJEKV010000019.1, on the reverse strand, counting down.
GTTAGTTGTGCCCCATCGGGCCTTGCATGAGCTACCGAGCACGACCTCGTAGGCTTGTTGGGATCGTACCTCAGGAGGAGGTAATGGATACAGCGGACTCGGTTATGCCCCCCGTCCGACATTAACCTGTTTGTACTTGTGATTATGTATATAAGCATGCGGTATGTCAGCATCCTTATTGCTACTAGGTTTTTCCGAAAACCCTTGGTGCGGGGTTTTTTAATCACGGTAGTAATCGCTTCTTTGCTCTCTCTTTGTACTTGGGTCCCATAGGCCAGTTGGTCTCCGTGGACGATAAAATCATATTCTATTCTATTCTATTCTTAAAAATGTATTTTACATTTTCCCTAAAAAAATGGAACGTATACAAATGATAATTTTTTTCTAGGGTGCTTTAAAATTTTCAAATTTCTCTTGTAACTTACAGAATGCAAAGTAAAATAGAATTTAGGTTTCTTCACGTAGAACAACAGCGGCAGTAACTCTGATCCAGAGCACGTCGGACTCCATCTTATGTATTTTGCCTAATTTTTCTGCCGTCGTGAATAATGAATGATGCCTTATCTCGCCTCTGAGTCTGCATCGATTTTCTCTGTTAAACAAATCCATGGTTTTACTATACTTAGGTTGACGCTTGCTTTTTATTTCTAGTTTTGGAATCCTGGATGGATTAAGATCTTGTTTTTTATTATTAGTTTGGAATCCTGGACGGGTTCAATAGCAAGTAAACAATTAGATCTAGTCTAGGTCATGTATTTTAGAACTGTACAAATTTGATGCTCTATTACGGGATGTAACTGAACATTTATATGGATCTAGCTAGCCTTTGTGGGACTACCTATATGCCTTCCCTTTCTTTACGTTTGTGGCTCACGACATGTCTTGCAGATTCTGTAAATAACAAGCAATGCCTAGGAATTTACATTATCGCAATGGAATAAGTGGCGTGATGAAGCATTTTTCGTGCATGGTCTGACAAGGTCACTTTTTAATTTTTGTCTGCTACATTTCCTTCAGTCCACTAATTGGAGGTCTGCAGAATACTTAGGTGTAATTGTTGTTGGGATAATAAGTCCAAGGTTTACTTGTCATTTCTTTCCAATTAGATGTGTGTTGTCTTATTCAAAGTAGAGCTTCTAGCATTCATTATCTTGATTTAATAATGTTGTTTTATAGCATCTAGGACTTTGTATTTTGCATTTATGGATGTTTTATGACATGTTTGGCTAGGTGATGATCCAGTCTTTGTTCTTTGCATTTGGCAGGTTGTTATTCTGTGCAATTTAGGGATTGTATTATACCATGAGTTAGATGATTTGTGTAAAGCATGTTTTTTTTTTTTTTTTTTTTTTTTTTTTCTTTAAAATATTGATGGATCTTACAGAGAAGGATCTTACAGTGCATTCTTTGAAATATTCAAGATACTTATAGTGCATTGCTTCTCATATTATGGTTACATGATGGATAAGAATCATATGTACCACAACGCACTGCTTTTCTTTGACAAATGCCAAGACCTTTTGCACCATTGGATTTGCATGCGCCTACATTCAGATGATAAAGGTTGAATTATTTGGCATAATGGACAAACATAGAAATTTTATCTATGATTCGCTTCACATGGACCATTAACCATGTTTTGAGGAGCTTTTTAAATAATGGGTGCATGGAAATGTATTTGCTTTGGGTTTTTCCTGATTTATAATGGGTAAAGATTATGTAATGGTCGAATTTACAGGCATGCACTCCATAAGGCGAATGCCTTTATTACAAGACCCAGCTGACATCTTCTAAGTTTAGGTATGACGGCTGACTTTTATTTGCCTTTACATAGTTGGATATGAGCATCTCGGGAAGGGAAATGGATCTCTGAATAGATATACAAATAAGAAGAAGATCCTAGATTTCGCATGGCATAATATTGAAAAAAATCCTAATCCGGATACAGCTCCTTCATTTTCTTGACCGGCTTAGAGAGCCTTTATTGAAAAAAAGTATTCAGGACAATTTCGTAGGGCAAGGAAGACACTGGCAGTGATTTCGGCTGCATCTTCATGGCTAACAGGATTCACATGGCTAGATGCATGAAAAAGTGAGACTCTGAGTGTTGAACGGTAGCAAAAAATCGTTGGGGTTTCTAAGCATCACAAAATCGATCATGGCTCTGTGGAAAAAACGCAGGACACCGAAGGCTTTGAATCAGGCAACCAGAAAGACAGGTATATTTTATCATAGAAATTAATGCATAAAGTGTGATTGCTGGAATGCAAATAGTTCTAGCTCTGGCTGGTCAGGCAAGCAGTGCTCTTGTTCAAAGTATAAGAACAAAAACGTGGATCGGTGTATATTTCTAAACTACAAAAAATAAGATCTGTCTTATATATTCCTAGTTTTAAGCTTCAACAATAATGTGATTGCACTCTGTTTTAGTTTACATTGGATTATTCATCTCCTTCTATGTATGCTGGTACTAATGATTTGCAAAGGGCCACAAAGGGTGAAATGTGATAAACTGAGAGTAATCACATGTACCTTTTGGCCCTTGCATCGTTACCGGGATTACTGCTAACGTTTGCATGATTGGCTGCAGGTACGAATTACTCTCCTTCCTTTGTTACTTTTTTGCATTTGAAGTTGGTGTTCGGCTGCTAGAAGGAGTTCAAAATGCTGTAAGAGTATGGACTTCAACAACATAGGTGAACAAAATTGTTTTAAGGACAAGGAACAAGCACATGCACTGATGAATACTTTTATGCAAGGGTTATGGATTTAAAACTGTTGATTGAGTTTGATGGCAGTTTACATGTGGTGAGATCTTTCCCTGCTCCTGTCTTTGAAGAATGTACAAGACAAATAGAATTTCGCTTGGATATAGTTCTTTATTTACATGATTTAGAATAGCTACTTACAGATTTTGGGCCATAATATATGGATATCATTTACTATTTCTGCTATGTAGCAGAATATTTTACATTCTTCAGCATATTGAACACGATTAATACTATGATCTGGATTTTGTGAAAATCAATGAAAGTGGCAAACAGACATCTATATGAAAGGATAACACATGAAGTTTCAATCTTATAGCAGACTTCTGCATGGATATCTTGATTGCTTAATGTAATACAGTTGCCAATATAGAGGCATACAACTTTTACGTCTATAATAAAGTCTGGAATGTTCATGATTCAGTTGTCTAACAGATGTTTCTACACAGTTTAATGCATAAGCTCCATTAATACTATGATCGGAGTTTCGTCTTGATGTTCCAGTTTGAATGATACATCGTAAACATGTTTTCTCTGCTGGAAAATAATGTCATCGATTCGCGTAGCGAATCGCCATTCTTGCACGAGACGAGCATGCATGCATTGCATGCATCGCATGCATGCATCGCATGCATTTCTAGGCCGTTCGTTAGGTTGATTGATAGTAAACAAACATACCATGGTATAGTATTTTATGCATTTTATGCCCATTGGTCTACATTGGTCGGAATATTTAGACTGACTTACTTAGGATATTGGGACTGGAAAGAAGGTTTATGAAAAGTGTTGTATGTTTATATGATTATAGGCAAGATTTCATGGTTGTGAAAAGAAACTGAGGAATTTGAGTACCATCTAAGACTACCTAGACTTTGTATGGGTTGATCATGCTGTATAAGGATTGACTTGTGCAGACGTTGATCCTAGTTGGGCTTTTGTCTAAAGCTAGGATTTACTGGGTTTTTTTCTTGATACTTGAACTCACTAGTTTTACTGGTGATGCTCTTTTCCTTCAGTGAATAGGGAATTCTAGGTGTGAAGATATTCATATGGGACTGACCATTACTATGCTGCTATGAACAGGAAAACCCAGTAATACTGGATGAAGGAAAACCCAGTAAGACTGAAACAAAGGAATAAAGGAATTGACTGGGGTATCCAAATAGCAACAGGTTCTGACTTAAGGGATGAAAACAGAACAGTGTTCTGAAAAAATAAAGGAGCTATCCTTATCTATGCCACTCAGCCTGATAAATTTCACTATATAAGAGCGGAAGCAAACGCAACAACGATCCAGGAATCGACATGAATAGGATTTCAAGTACTGAAGCAAGAGATTATACACAATATATGAGGTAACAAGATTTTGATGAACGTGGTCCTTTATTACTCAAAAGAATACAAAGAGTACATGGGGGACTCATTGTGTAAAGCATGTGTGTGCTAAATATTTGTAAGGTTGTAAATGAAGAGCTTTTCCTTTTCATGTTGCAAGTAGTCTCTCTGCGGATCAGGATTCAACCTGGTATGGTCTTTTAACCCATGTCAGATCAAACTTATTTAAGTGAATAATTCAGTAGCCTGCTTTAACTGGTCTCTGATTTACTATCACTCTAACACATTTAGTTGTTGTTCTAGGCTTGCGGGAGAAAAAGATCAGTACTTTTGCATTGAGTTACTCTTTCTGCTATCAGGATGTCTAAAGAGGTATACAATGAGCATGATTAAAAGAACAATCCTATTCCATTAAACACTTTAGCATGTTTGGCTCTCAAATATTTTGAACCTTTTCTAATGGAAGTTCAAGAGCCTAAGATGTGCATGTTCATCGCTGCATTGTTTGAGGATTTGTAGTTTTGATCAGTTGTCTAGAATGGAGTTCTATCTTCAGTTCAATATCTTGTCTATAGCTAGGCAATATGGTCCTAGCATTTGAGAACCTAGCTGTCCTTTTGTTTCATTTTAATGTATAACAAAAAGCATTAATATATTCCAGGTTTCACATTGAGCATGCTGTCATGCTGAATTTAATCCTTCACTAGTTTAGTTTCGTCAATCACAGATATTTTTGGACGAGTATGAATTGGATTTGCAGATGCATTTTTAGCTTAAATGGAAAAACCAGGGTTCAAATCCCCGGGCCCTTTGAATTGTACGATATGTGTTTTTATACAGATTATTAAGCATCACAATCATTATTTTGCTTTCTTGTTTATTATATGGCAATGTAAAAACTTGCATTTTTTTTCTAAAGGTTGTGCATATGAAATTATAATTGTTTCTACTCTACAATATTAATGGAATGTTTAGAAAACATTTCATAATTTGTTGTATGAACCATTACCAATAAAATAAATCAAAACATTAATAGTTTGGTGGGGAAAAATCATAATGATTGGCTACCAATTAAGTCTATAAAATTGTAATGGTTTCCAACTTGACCATGTTTTATTGCACTTAGTAAATTTATACCGAATACATTGTCAAAGAACCATTGATTTTATCTTAATATCATGATCTGGATGATGAAAAAATCATTGGCAGTTAACTTAGAGTTGCATATATTTTATTGTATGGAACAACACTGATTCATGAGAAAAGATGCAGCCAGCTACATTAGGAAATGACTCTAACAATTAATAATGGCTTAATGCATACACTTCTTAGTGAATCACATACAAAAAGCATACAAAAAAAACATAGTAATAAATCAAATAAGGTAACCATTATAAAGAACCACGATAGTCAACTGTATTGAATAATTAATCGTGGTTATTCAACACATTAACCCACATAATGATATTACTTTATTATAGTAGTTTCATATAAAAAACATTAAAAAAAAACTAGTAATACTTTTTTGGGGGATCTTGTGGTGGGGCCATTCTTATATACAGAAGATTTCTTTAAGTTAGGTTTTGCCATATTTGGATTCCTCTCAAAGTTCTGAACAAAATGATATAATAATTATTATTTTTTGATGATTGTAATATTTTGGCAAAAATAATATAAGTTATTACTAGTTATTTTTTAAACAACGTATCATGCATCATTATTTTGGGGCTAACGCGTTATCTAACAACTATGCATGCAAAATTTATAGAGCAAAATTAGTTTAGCAATCCAAATTTAGTACTTCCAAATACTTCCAAATAGAACCATGAAATATTTAAGGAGAATAAAACTCTTCCAAAGATTACACAGAACAGGCCTTGTTCTTCAATAAAACAGGCTTCATCTTCAAACAAACGCTCCCTAACGCGAAAAAAGTCGATACGAGGCAAGCACCAGCTACAACGAGCTTGAAATTAAACTGGTCCAATGGCTCTTGGTTTATACATCCTTGGCACTATTCCTCGGCTCGGCCTCGGCATTGACAAAAACATGTCTGCCCATGATATTCCCATCAGAATGTGTTAGCAGCATTACAAGAGATAAGTTTGAAAGATATCATATCATTTAACAAAAGCACTTGGTCAAAATCAGAGATTTTAATAGCAACGCTACTGACACTCGAGGTCTTAAAATCTTAATAGGTATGTGAAGTAGTTTTATGCTCTGATCATCTGATGTTGCCTTTGTTTCCACTTATTTATGTCTTTGTAATGCGCATCTAGGATATGATAAGGAGGATGACATATTCAACAATGACTTATTCAGATTTAATAGATAACACTTCAAGGACTCCATTATAAGAATATATATATTATTTAATTCTTCTTGATTGTTATAATTTTTATGAGTTTTAATTACATAAGTTTATCTTTAAGTTAAAATCTTAATGGTTATAAAAATTCAAAATTGCGTTTCAGATTAATTTTCACTTGAACTTATTTAAAATTAGATATTTCAAGAATATAAAATTGTAATCTTTAGTGATTTAACAAATTTAAAATGTGGCAATCGTAATAACTTGCAAATAAATTTCGATAGTTCGATAAATAATTGACTTAAAACTATTATAAGAATTTCTCAAATTAAAAACTCTTATACTTTTAAAAACACGTTTAAGAAAGTTTTTAGGTCGAAATCAATTCAATTATAAAGTTAATATTTTATTAATAACTGTTGAATAATTTATTATTAATGAAACAAAACATATTGAAACTTAATCAATAACAAATTATTCAGTGTATTTACAGATAAATATAATCATTTAATTAATTTCAAATCTAAAACGTTCTTTACTTATTTTGAGAAAATAATATTTCAATGATATAGCTTTTATTTTAGATAATTATAAATAAATCAAAGCGAAAATTAATTTAGAAAGCAATTTTATACTTTAGTAACCTTCATACTTTTGATCTAAAGATAAACAAAACGAATGATTAAGAGTTAAAAATACTGTTGATCTTATTATGACATTCTTGAAGTATATAACTATTAGATTTGAATAAGTCCAAAATTTCGTTAAATATGCCATGAGGCCATAAATATCGTGTTTTGCCGGATCTCATTTTGCTGAGTTTTGCTAACCAGTTCTTTTGTTGTAGGGCTCCGACTTTCATTCCATATTATTTCGGCTTTAATCCAATCGGTTCTCAACAGAGACTAGCCTCTTCATATCAAATGATTTGACTGCATGGTCTTCTAATGACAAATTCAGAACTTATGTCTATGGCACACTTGCCCTGTTGAGGCTGTGATTTGGGGTTCTCTAGATTGTGATTTTTCATACAATAAACTAAATGGACGATTTTCAAGCGGTGGGGTTTTTGGCAGATTGACTGTAGAATCTTATTTGGATGATCCCAACCTATCTGGGAAATTATGCTACACTTATAGAATTATAAATAATCAATCACAATACAACAATATTGTGCACTAGAAATGCAAGCACAAGTGTGAATTTCTGTTGAAGAAAGCTTGATGTAAGATTGCATACTATCACAAAAATATCACAATAAACTTCAAATAGTAGGAAATAAGATTGAATTAAATGAAGGCCATTTTTTCTAGAAATGGGAAAGTGCTGACATTTGAAAAAAAAAAAAAAAAAAAAGGTTTTGAATCAGGTTTCTTTGCTAAATTTCGACAATGTTGAATATGGCAATGCAAGGATAAACTTGTCATCTAAATTTTGTCAAACATTTTATCTCTGACATGAGTTTAAATCATGTCCAATCTGAAAACAATGAAGAGAATAATATTGAAATAATGTAAAAAAAAACAAGTTGTATTTCTGCCATCTCTGTTTTGTTAAATGATATGTCTGATTACATTCCTTTTGTTCTTCATTTTCTTGTTCATTTCTTCAGTCTCATAATAGCTTGTGTTGGGGCAGATTAGTTTCCAAGTGACAGCATCTCTATTCCAAATTTTCTTGGTTGTATTCTTATTCTAAATGGTGTTAGGGATAGGTTCAATACTCCGTACGTTTTATACGCAATACATATTATTCGTATGATATGGCACAAATTTGCTCGAAAGTATTATTCTGGCATCGAAAGATTTTCTCGTACGCGAAAAGAACTAAAGCACATACGCGAAAGTTTTTTTTCGTACGCGAAACAATGAAAAACGCATATGCGAAAAGGTGAATTTTGTTATTTTTTTCCGCATACGCGAATTATACTGTTCCACGTGCGCAAAAGTTGTTTCAAGTACACGAAACAGTGAAAACCGCGTACGCGAAAAGGAGAAAGATTTATTTATTTTTCACGTATGCGAAAGTTGTTTCGCATATGCGAAACAGTATAAATCGCGTGCGCGAAAAAAAAAAATTGCCATTTCGACTTTCATGTACGCGAAACAGTAAAAACCACATATGCGAAATTCAAATTTCAAATTTGTGCGCGTAGGCGAAAGTTTTTTCGCGTACGCGAATACGCGAAAATTTCTTTTCTGGCCGGCGAGAGAAAAATACGTGAAATACGTTTTAAACAATAAAATACGTATTTTTTGACTTTATACATCAAAATTTTTAATTTCATACATATGGAACCTATCCCTGAATGGTGCTGCTAGAAGTAAAATAGAAGCTACACATTCTGGGAAGGGACTCGCAAGAGAAACAAAACCGGCCGTAGATAGGCTTGTCATTCATCACAGCAGCAATATACAACGTTTTGAAGAATAGAGAGGGGTAGCCGACCATAGGAACAATATCGGACTACCCCACAAACAGAAAATGCGCATAGGCAATATAGAAGGGTAATGGCGACAACTTCTCATCGGGATAAAAAACCTCGGCCCTTCGGTTTTCGAGGAAAACCCTAATGAGAAATGGTCGCCAATAGCCTTGAACAAAGGTTGGAGAATGGGGAGATGGGTAGATGGCGAATGCAAATCGAGCAGGACCCCAGAAGACGGCGAAAACCTCAAATGTGACGCATGGAGGTCGATGGCGAAGTAGAAAAGAACGGGACCCCAAGACGATGGAATCGTAAAGCAACACAAAAGAACCCTAAAAACACTCGTGGAATGGTTAGAGAAATTCAAATATGAAAATTTTAAACAGATGAAAAAGAATACAACAGAAAAAGAAATAAGGCCACCCATAAGGTGGAAAAGCATCACCCAACCGGTGGAAAACCATTATGTAAAAATATGCCTCACCCTCGAGGTGGAAATAAACAGCATCACCCACAAGGTGGAAAATAATGCTGCGATGATTATGAAAAGAAAACATGATAATAGCAACACCCAAAGGTGGAGAACAACAAATATAGATGAAAAGACGATACCCCCACATAACCGGGCGGAAGGAGGGAAGCAACGGCAATAGAGAAGACGCCGATAACCGGCCGAAGAGGAAAGAGTCTTAGAGGCTCGCCCCTTCCTGTGAATGGCGACATCCCATGGCTCGGATTGATGCTATTCTAGGAAGGGACTCGCAAGAGACACAAAACCGGCCGACTACAAAGAGAACTTCCTTAACTATAAGCCCACCACCGCTGAAACCTCCAAGTGTTGAGTTGGGCCGCTAACCCAGCTTAAAATGAGAAGAAGAGGAGCTACCGACCGCGTGAGCTACAGCATCATGTGGAACCCCCGCGTCGCACCGCCGGAGGCCTCAGCGACGCGTAATGTGTACCATATTAAGATGGATACAGGCCGATAGCGAGAAGGCAATCCCTCCACCACACACGGGCAAATGGATAGGATACGAAAAAGGAAGGAGACTCTAACCCGGGAAAAGAGGGCCCCTTCCGGACGGTTGATCGAGGAGATGATAAGAAGCTGCGGAAATTAGGCCGGAGGAAAGATCTAAACGGAGGCAGGAGAAGCCGGGGAGAAAAGGAAACCGTGGTCTAAAAGAACTGGTTCCTGAGGGGAAGCTTCTGGCAAGACGACGATTTGGAGAACCGCGAAAGCGAGCCGCGGGGGGAGAAAGCGGGCGAGGGAGAAGAGCTGGAAGTGCTCGCCATAGATGGCATCAGCTCAGGGACCTGAAAAAAGGAAGTACATTAGAGAACAAAAAAACAATGGAAAGAAAAGCACGCCAGCCATTTTAGACTAAGAAAAAGGTCATAACAACAACAAAACAAGCCCTCCATGATGACGAAATAAGAAGACTTCTAGCATGCCAACGAAGGACAACAACGAAGAAAAGAAAACCATGTTAACAGCAGACAACGAGAAATGCACCGGCAAATTATGCAATGCCCAAGGAGGAATAAGACTAAGAAGAAAAAACTCAACCTAGGGAAGTGTGTAAGCCGCATTTGCACGGCATAGGGCGACAAAAAACTCTCGTGAGACAATAATGAAAAATGGAAACCCCGGGGAATGTCCTGGATGCATAAAAAGGGAAACAACACGAGAAGAAAAACAAGCGAGGGAAATGCGGATAGTGAATAAAATGAGGCCCGTGCATGCAATCCCACTAGCGATCAATAACACGCGAATGATAAATAACCAAGGCAATAAGATGAAGAGGAAAAAACTACTCATCAGAATGTGTACAATGCATAAATGTAAAACGGAGACAAAGCGTAAAGATAAGCCTCTTGCGAATATGAGAAAACACATGTCTAACTAGAATTTGGCAAATAAGGCGCACCCTCTAATGATCAAGTTAAAACCATAAATGCACCCATAAGTTAAAAGGCAAATGCTCGGCAAGATCCTCCTAAAGAAATTTCAACCGAGCGACACACATTAGAACAACCTAAGAGGAAAACACTTTCATAAGTAACTTAGGACCATGCAAAAATGCCTGAAAAGTTAGGAATAAATGTCGAAGCCAAGAACTTAAAACCCCGGCCATGACGAAAGCGTAATCGTGTGTACCATATGGGATGGATCCAAGCCGATAGCTTAGAAGACAATCCCTCCCCACACGCAAATCGGATAGGCTAAGGGACGTGAGAGGGAAGGAGAGGAGCGAAAAAAGAGGGCCACGGACGAGAATCAAGGGATGATAAGAACGGGTGGAAAGCAACAAGGAAGTATAGTGATGGGGCACGCGAACACGGCAAGTGAGTTAAGGAAATCAGATGGCAGCGGGCAAGTTGGTTCCGCTTTAGAAGGGCTTAATAAGAACATCAACATGAGACAATGAAAAAAAGAAAGACAATGCCCATCGCGTGAGCTAGCGGGAGAAAAACCCAAAGGGAAAATAAAAGGAGGAATAAGGGGACCTCGGGGAAAAAATAAGCTTAGAGGTGGCTGCCACAAGACAAACATAAAACCACGCTAAAGTTTATTAAATTGACAACAAAAATATCAAGAGCCACATGATGTCAACACTACTGAAAAGAGGCCAAACTATAAACCGATAAAGGAAGATGAATATCAAGAGTGCCAAGGTGAGAGTGGAATTCATGAGGGTAGTGACATAATCAAGGAGCTTAACAAGAACAAATGGTTAGCAAAAGTGTGTAAGCCGCCCAAGGTTGAAAAGACCAAACTAAGAACGTGAAATGTCAACCACGACCAATAACATAAAAAGCAACGCCTCCCGAAGCTTACCGATACAAGACACCAACGTAATGAGCCACCAGAGCAATGTCAAGAAGAAAATGAGGTTGCCAGCAAGAAGTCTAAAGCAAAGAGGTTCATAAGGATGTGAAAAGGGGGGAACAAGATGAGGAGAGTGAAAATGCTAAGATCCGGGTCGGGATAGCATAGGAAATGTGTGGGGATGTCGGAAGACAAATACCATATGCATAAAGCCATGAATAAAGGCCCCAATAGGAAAAAAAACATACTTTGGCAAACGAGGGACGAGATTGAGGAAGAGAATGTAGACATACTAGCACCGAAAGCAAAAGGAAGGTCAAGAAGGAAACCGAGGCTAAAGTTAATTCTGGAGCATAACGTGAAACTAAAAAATGAGGCGAATCGTGATAAACTATAAGCCCCAGCCACCGTGAAAACCCCAAGTGTTGAGTCGGGTCAACAGGCACGAGCGAGGGTGAGACGAAGAGGAGGAAGCAACGAACCGTGGAGGAGAAGAATTGGAACATGTAGAAGGCACATATTAGCGTTAAGGAGAACAAGAACGCATAAAGGTGAAGCCGGAAAGTGCATAACGACAAGCACTCAAATTGATGTGAGCGATTAGAAATGAGGAAAAAAACAATTCATGAAAAAAGAGGATAGCATCACCCGGGGTGGAGAAAAGCATCACCAGTATGGGTGGAAGAAAAAAAACATGATAAAATGTGACTTTGTGTCCAAATATAGCTAAATAGCAAATATGATGTATAATGGTAGCATAATGCATAATGATAGCTAAAAAAATGAAGTCCCTAAAAAAGACAACAAAGTTATGTTTTAAGCCCAAGCATAAATACGAGAAAAGAGGGAATGCAAGCCAATGAACAAATCAACAAGAAAATAACCACGTATTAAAAGCCCAACGCCGTGAGAAAGTGCAAAACACGACGTCTAACAATAACAACATGAACAATGCTACAATCCCCAAAACCACATCGGATTATATACCCACGAAAGCGTAGAATCTGAAAAATGATCGAGTGAGAAAGGCAAAATAATGGACTAAGCTCCCATAACTGAAAAAATCAAGGAAAGAATATACAATATGAAAATACTACATGAAGTCTAAACCAACGAGGTGAATAGGCTCCAAAGGGATAAATATGGTGCAAAAAGAGCTCTCAAAATGGGGAACATGACAAAGTGCAAAAACATGGCAAAGAGAAGAATGTCAAAGGTTGCATGAGTAAAAGGAAGTGCGAAGCGCCAATATCGCGGCGTGATCCGAAAAAGCTAAACAGCACATATACAAATGGCGATGTAATGATAGAACCGAAAACCCGGCGAAAACATGTTACAATGGGGAGGGATAATGCAGAACAAGAGGTCGAAAAAAAAAAGGACCACGAACCAATTTACAAGGACATTAATGCAAAGGGAAAAGTTACGGCCAAGGATATAGAGGAAATGGAGGTCGAGAATGCCAAGGTCTTGGTCGTGAGTAATGAGGTGAGTCCAACAACCAGTGATGAAAAATGGGTAATGGAAGCAATTGCGTCAGCGATGTTATGGGGAAAATTATATCATACCAAAGCGAGATACAAAATAAGACAACTTCATTGACAAACATGTAAAGAACTTACTACGACAAATAAATATAACGATATCTAGAGGCGACAAATCCATAAAATAACATATCAAAGAGATCCGAGTATACGAATAATAAAAAGAACATGCTAGAAGACCAAGTATGAAGCAAAAATGTCCAACGAGAAGGTGAGCAAAAGCAGAACAAGCCAAAACTCAATGGGCGCAATATATGGCATACCCGGATAAACCCAAAACACATGACAAGGTAAGACTATCGTCCAAAATCCAAAACCCATAAAGAACAATTTCAAAAACACAATGCAAGTTAAAAATGCCAAATAGAATGCACTTGTGATGTAAATTGCGTTGCCCTAAGGAAAGAGAACTAGTATTTGTAAATAGAATAGAAAAGAACATAATAGAATGTAATGGAATGATAGTAGTGGTAAATAAGACGTCATAGGAAAAAAATGATATCACCCATACTATACGGAGTGATCCCAAATCCATATAAACATAAATATAATAAGTTCCAACTGTGAATGTAAAGACATGCAAAAGTCTCAATACAATTGAGGACGCATAATGAGGACTAATTCTAAAAATTAGTGTCCCAAGAATGGTGGACATATAAGCGGATGCAATGCAGATTTGAAATGCCGCACCTTCAGAAAACTAATGCCGTAACCAACAATAAAAATGCTTAATATATAGGAAAAGGGAAAAATGAACAAAAGGAAAATGAGGAGCATTATCGACATATAATAAAACCTCCGCGACAAAGAACCCAACATGGTTACCTAGATAAGTGGAGTCCACCTCCACAATCCGAAATGCCATGATAATGACTCTACTAGAACTTACCACAACTATTCGACCATAGCGAAAATAATAAAAGGGCGTAATAACAATTTCAACCTAAGGATTTGGTGGAAACAAAGCGGGCGGTCCATGGAAAGTGTGAGCTCTGAAAAAAAGAGAGAGTTGAGGTGTTAGGTGCATAAATTCGAGACAAAACCATATGCAGCTATGGCGACCAACCACAACATTTGAGCACCTATGGACACCATGATGGTCCATGAGAAAAATAATTAGGCAAGTAATCTTTGAATGGACAAGCCAAGGACAAACCAAAGTGTAATGAAACTAAGGCGGGAATGAGCCATATATAGCAAGGAAAAATGCCCCAAAATGTAAGGCCACATGAAAGCAAAAACATCGTTAGCACGTTAATGACAAGGTTAGGTTAGAAGTAAAACTTTTGAACTAATATCGTTAAAGTTAGCGAAGGGGTGAATATTGCCCACAAAAACAACTCAATGGTGAAGAGGATCGTCTCTAAGAATGAGGAGACCTCTAGCAAAATAGATCACGTGAAAAAAAAGTATTGCCAAAATAGAATACCAAATATTCAAATGCAACATGCACAAAAGGAGAAACGACTCAAGTAACCTTCAAGCGCAATTGCAAAAATGTCAAACTCATAATATATGTACCAAACATTTTCTAGAAGTGAAACATAGCATGCCAATGTGTGAGGTCCAACCGCATGAAGGCGCAAGTAGAAAAGAATGCATGCCAATAGGTGACGCCCACCTTAGAAAATATCCAAATTGAAATGCATCAGTGCCAATTGTGAAACAAAAAGAAAAATGATGAGAAGCAATATAGACATACAATAAGCGACCCATGATAGTAACCTTAACATTAAGTTACCTATGGCGGGTGAGGAACTTTGTACAATAAAAACACAAAATGCATGCCCTAGGACCAAGGGTTTCCCTGAATGAAAAATCATTACCGGTACATCCTATGGTGGCAAAAGATTAACCGTTAGTATGAGTCAAGACCCGACCCCTAGAGTAATGCGACAACTAACAACCGTGGCTAATAGAGATTAACGGGAAAAATATTAACAATTGCAAAAGGACGTGGAAACAAAAAGGGCCAAAAGAAAACATGCCGGGACCAAAGGCACATATGCGGTGGGCTAGAAAAATGCCAATATGTGAGTCGGAACCATGAAGAGGGGTGAGGAAAAAAGGAAGGATCATAGCTACAAAAAAATTAAGATGCCCATTAGAAAAATACTGCAAGAATACCCGAATCACAAACTCAAAGAACTGAGTAGGTTGAAAAACGTAGGGGTCAAATAGAGAACAGATGTTGGGTTTAGTGCAAGAAAAAAGGCAAATCCAAATGAATCCTTGTTAGCTAGGAAAATGATAGATGTTTAGAGGTACTAGATGTTTTGCATGCGTGCCCACAAATGTTTAAGATAAAGAATGGTGGTGTATTAGGGAGGCATAGAGGTAAGGCAGCTACATTGGAAAAGACGGGCCCGGGGTTACACGTTGCACTCATGCAAATCAATTGAGACTAGTAGGGAGGCCAAAGAAAACCATTAAAGGTTTAAAGAAAAAGAAGGCAGTTAGAAGCTAAAAATCGATGGAGGAGACAAAAGAGGCTGTCTGTGGCACCCTGATCACAAAATGAGCTTCGAATGCCCAAAGGCCTGAGCCCTGGGTGAACGCGATGGGCGGGATGCCCCCTAGTGGATCCGCGGCCCTGGGAGGCCCGCCGTGCAACGGCCGCTCCTCTAACTTAGCCTGCCTCTTGAACTGGAAATCGGCCGCTCCTCTGGCCTGCTATCAGAAACAGAGGCAGAGGGGAGTTTATGGATGAGCTGCAAAAGCGGATAGGAAGTGGGAATCTCGGCTGAGCTGTTGTGTAACCTCCAGCTAGAAGCAAGGCTGTCACCTGGCGCCATCTATGACAACTGCTTCCTACACATGCTGCTTTGGGAATCACCGAGCCATCCAATCCACGAGCCATCGAACCCAAAAACCAGACCAGTAGAATGAAACCATGCAAAACCATGCAAGACGTATAAAGAATGGGCAAATCACAAACACAAGCAGAAAACTGCCAATCGCTGTGGAAGCAAGCATGTCCAAACCTGATTAGAATCACAGCGTCGCAACCAGATGCTACCCGAAGTCGCTATGGAGAGCGGAAAAGATTGCTTATGAAAGAAACCAGCCATAAAGCATGCATGAAAAAGAAAGAAGCTGGAGAGCCATACCCGTGAGTGTTCCCAAATTGCTTCAAAAACATGCTGAGAGCCATACCTTGCCAAGGATTGCTACAACAACATGCAGAAATCCAGCAGAGGAGTGCGAAACATGGTAGAAGCCATCTGAAAACGCATGAACAGACCGCATAAGACCGCATGATTATGACGGATTCACCGGGAAAGAATTGGAAGGATTGGATCAATGTAGAGCCATGGAAAAAGGATTGGCAAGGAAGATCGGATCAGTGTAGAGTTGGGACAAAGAATTGAAAAATAAGGATTGAAGCATGAACAGACCGCATTATGGGGGATTTACCGGGAAAGAATTGAAAGATTAGATCAAAGTAGAGTCGTGGAACAAGAATTGGAAAGAAAGATTGGATCATAAGGATTGAAAAAAAAAAGATTGAAGCAACGGCAATAGAAGAAGAGCTGCTGTGAGAAGACGCCGATAACCGAGCCGAAAGAGGAAAGAGCCTTATATAGGAGCTCGTCCTTTCCCAAAATGGCGATCCGATGGCTCGGATCGATGCTATTGAAAAGTAAAGGTGTCTTTGAATGGTTCATCCTCATCAACTGCTTCCCTAGGATCTTGGAGCTCATTTTTATATATGAGATCCAAACAACATTTTTGCAAAGCAAAGTCGAGTAAAGTAGCTTTCATAAGCATTGCAATCAAAATAATCAGATCCATGCTCAAACACTAATTTCTTTGAAGCTTTAGTAGGGCAAGCTTACAATGGCTTTTTTTAAGAATTCGGCCTCAAATGGGACGCAGGAACCCTAAACTGTGCAACCAAGAACAACTCAAAGAAATTCAAAATAGGAGATGTCGAACATGGAATAGAGTGAGGCACTTGCAATAGATGGCATTTCATCTGTATTCCTTCAGATCTGTCACTGATGATGAAAGTTTCTTCAAGTTTCAAGTTTGGCTCATGCTCAGGAAATGACCTTTAAAATTTGTGCAAGTTTCTGTCTTCTAATTGCTTGGAAGTTCAGTCTGCTAGTTTGCTTGGCAGGTCTTTAAAAGTGTGCATTTGTACAGTTAGTGACCAAGTTTTAGTGGGAGGAAAAAGTTCCAGAAAAAGGTTTCTGTTTAGTTCCCATAACAAAAAGAAATTTGCAGAACGTTCAAGTTCGAATGATGAACAAGTGGGTGATGTTTGATGGGATGCGGACCTATATAAATGTTTGCATGTCTTAACTACATAAATATTTGGATATTATAAGACAATCTTGCAGCAGACTAGAAGAAGATAAGACCTCTATTGAGAATATACTGGCCTCGAATGTCCTTATAAGCTTTTGCTCGTCACTAAGAGATGATCGAGCTTCTGCAGCTTCTATAGAGATCCCCATCATTCCTTCAGCATCCTGCATGCAACCATATACTGATTCAATCAACAAATGCTACAAAACAATGGTCTGCAATATTTAGAAAGAAATGGAGAAACAGACATATGATGCTTCTTCCACATGCACAATAGACTGCACAGTTCAAAGCATTAGAACTGTTCCTAAGAGTACCCTAAATCTAGTTCCCATACATCCTACTGATCTGGAGGGATTGTTTTGGTCAGGATGGCAGTCTCAGACATAAAATATGACATCAATGTAAGCCAATTTTGTCAGATTATATGTAATCGCAACTTTCCACTTGCAATGAGCATCAAGGAAATTGGCGTCAACACAGAAGTGTTGAATAGATGGTAATGGGCATGCCATGGCTAAAATGAGGATAATCTATCCAACATTGAAGGCGCAGTAGAAGAGCACTGCAAGCAAGCATCTTAGCTTCAATACCTAGCCAGTTCATCCTCAGTTTTGTAAAGGGATGGCAAAGCATCGCACTATAGCTATGGCAATATTGAACGGCGATGTTGAATATATTTTCTTGCTACAGCTTATGAAGAATTTTCTACTCTATTATTTCGTTGAAGAAAAATAAAGCATGCAAACAAAGACACTTACAGATGATGATGTGATACATCCATTGGCGTCGTGCATGTTAATATCCAATCGAGAACCTCAAGATGTAGCCATCACTTATCAATGAGCAAAAGAGCTTGATATCAGCTTCCATTACTATAAATTAATGTCCGACCTAAAAAGAAATTCTAGACTACACTCGGTTACCTGATTAGATTGAGTCGAGCACTTTAGGAAACATATAATAACAGTGAGAACAAGAAAGAGGCCGAATTGGCAAAAGATTATTCATCCACACCCTTTCCAAAAAAATTCCCAGCCACAGTAGGGTCGTATCATTCATTCACTGTTGTTGTTTCTCATATGAATTCATCTATAACTAACTATTAAACGGCCTAGGATGAAAGTTGTGGAACACAACAAAATGAACGACCACGATCGCGCACAAACTATCATCTTATTTCGGCTTTAGTATTATATATAGATATAGATGTTGGGTGGACTCCTTTGGACCTTCACGAATGCTAGGTATGTCTTTACGTAACAGTGTTATGCTTGGTAGATAGCAAGCAACTCCTTCAAAAAATATCTACGTATTCTAACGAACAAAATATTTTGTTTCTACGAACAAGATGCGTGCCCTGGACTGTCAAATCTGCGGATCCTACGCCACATAGTGTATATTGCGCGCTCTGAGTGCCTCTTGTTTCGATTATGGTCATTGTGATTAGGGGCACCTATGATTTTGAAATATGAAATACGGATGTATGTTGGCAGAGAGTGTTTGTTGGGGCCTCTGCTGCCTCTCGTTTCGATTATGTCATTTATGATTAGGGGCGTCTATGATTTTGAAATATGAAATATGGGTTCGCCTAAGGTTTTGGAATATGGAATACAAAGATATGAACCTCAAAATGGGTCAGGCCTTTCATGACCTAAGGTTTTGGAATATGGAATACAAAGATATGAACCTCAAAATGGGTCAGGCCTTTCATGGCGCCCATCCTGATGACATTGTTCAATAGGGTATTGCAAGAGAGCTTTCCACACAATGGACCACTAGCAGGGTAATTCCCATATACAAGACGGGCGACCCTCACTGCCCGACCAATTAACCCACCATCATGGTTAGTTCACTTGTTGCAAAACTACTGGCTAGCATTCTTGAGTAGTAGTTGATGATGTGGGCAAGGAAAGCAGAGGTGCATGCTGATTCCGGTTCCGATACTTCACTATTGATCATATTTTCACTTTGCAACCCTTGGTTCAAGATGGCAGGAATTGTCGGCAAGACATGTGTTGCTGCTTTGTTGATTTTGCATAAGCTTTTGACACTATGTCTTGCTGAACATAGAAGGGCGGGGGGAGCTCAGCTGTTGCACTACATAATACGGTAGCTCATATACACTGGCGACATGGACCTCTTAGCTGACATGCAATGCCATTTACTTTTTGCCAGTTCATTGGCATGTGGGTTAAATTGGCCAAGACCAAGGTGCTGCTCGTCTCATCCTTCTGTCAGCCATGGAGTCCCGCAGTCACTTGCTAGAACCAAAATGCGGAGGTGGCTCCCATCTACAAGTACATTGGAGTGGAGTTTTCTACTACCATATACTGGGATGCCTCCATCCAATTGTGTGTCATAACAGGCTGGAAAGCACTGTACGCCATGCAGAACAGTCACAATGCAGAGCTTGGAGCCATCAATCACACTCGTTTTGGGCCTTGGTAGACCCTGTTCTCTTATACAGGGTTCAGGTTTGGAAACCGGTAATATCCCCTGCCATCTAGAATGACCTGGAGCAGGTGCAAAATGCATTCATTCTTTGCATCAAGTCAAGGATTGGTGTTAATAAATCTAATGCTTGGACTCTCCTATATTCGAATATCATAATTGATTGATAGAATCTGATGATTTAGGGTCATCTAGGGTGCACCTTTATGATGGTATTTCGTCCCGCGGAATCACTTTTAAAATATTATGTCCTACTAAGTCACTCGTCATGACTGCGTAATAAGCCGTTTACTATGCATTTTACAAACAAACTTTGCTCGATTGCAACTCATCTAATCTGAAGGCGTTCGATCCCACTTTTTCTTTCATTGCAATCTGCACCTTTAATTTGCATTTTGATCACTATGGAAGTGGTCTGAACCGATTTAGATTTGATTTAAGGAGAAAAATCCACTCGAAAATTTTAGCCAAACCCCTTAATGGGGTAGACGAAAGCATTTTGACTGCACAATTACAGCATGATTTCGGCCGAAGGAAACACTCCAAAAATCACGAAGGTATTACCGGATTAAGGGTAAGTCCATCTTCAGCACAGAAAGTGGCAGTGCTAGGGATAATAGAGTGTGATGTCGCATTTTAACAAAATCATCTTCTTCATTGTCACTAACATCCTCATCGTCTTCATTATCTCATCAACTAAATAGGAAACAAGCCAAAAGAAGTCTAACTAGAGTCAGAAGTTCCCTGTCAAAAGCCATGGGATTCTTCACATTTTCTGGTTGAAAACTAGGCTTTTGTATATTTTTTCTTGTTAGCTTAAATTATGTATGAAATATACCCTTTTAGATATAGAATTTGTCGCTCACTAGCTTAGTCTCTAGCAGAACCGACCAAGCCAACGTGATGAAGGTCATAACCTCGAATACTTGAAAATAATGTAAGTTGGCCCCTAGAAATTATTTGCTAGAGAGTTGGCTCCTAAAAGTTATTTAGCCCGATCTTTTTCCATTATTTACTTCCATCTTTTAGAAACTGCTTTTCTTTTCTTTTTCATCCTCAATATAAACATTTATCATTATATGTAGATAGATAGAATAAGAATAAAATAGAGATTATTACTTTTGAGTCTATTATCTTCTGGTCTATGTAGTCCTGATATGTAGTGCCTGGATCACGCAGTGCATTTATTGATGGGGATGGTATCCATAATACTAAATTTCTTCCAAATAATGCAGTGGCAGTGAACACAATGATATCCCATATGCGAGTAATGTAGATGGCAACTTATATAGGGAAAAGGCAACATATCTAGCTAAGCACGCCCTTATTCCCAAAATTCTAGTGTTTCTCGCCTTAACACTTGTGTGCTTATTCCAAATATCCAACAGAAAGTTCGTTGGAGTAATAACTAAGCTTTTCGTATCTAAGTGCAACTCATTGGAATGCTAAAAGTTATGTGTATACATGATTACTTTCTCTTTCTGTATTTACTTGATAAAATATTACCAGAGGAACTTGAGTCTTTGATTATATCTAGATGATGATGAGATGGATGCCATTGTGCATGATCTGAGTTAAAAATTTGATGGGTTCAGATATGATTACTCAATATTGTTAATGTTATTGCCATCACTACTAGGATGTGGTGGGGTATTCAGTATTGAGCATTACCCTCTAGCATAGACGTAAAGTCAATATAGTTGTCACACTCACATAGCTTTGACAATATATTGGATATAAAGTTGAATAAAATACCCAATAAAATATTGATGTAAAACTTAAGAAATTGTTGAGAGACCTTTATCTATAACTTTGTATTAAAATTGTTGTAACAATAGATTAAAGTGCAACATGAACTCCCATGAACTGACAAAAAGATGTCATTGCCCTGGTAAAATATTTGGCATCATGCCTTTTGATAGACACAATAGAAGCCTTTTGTGTCAAGATAGTAGCGTTTGTCACAATGTTGTCATTGTACTTATGCCTTGGCACAAGGTTTGTTACTATAGTTCCATGAAGAAGCCAGTCTGTTAAAATGCAGTAATAAAAGACCTCTGCAATTTTTACGTTGTGATTTATTTTGAATATCATATATACTGGACTCTTCTAAATTTATAGCAGCATGGAAACTGGGGAGCAGATACCAAGGGTCCCGTGACTGGCAGGAGCCGGGAGTGGGTCAGGAATAGATGACCCAGTTCTAAGCCGCCACAACTTGGAAACTTGGGTCGCATAGGATTTGCCACAGAGATTACATGCTGATGACCTGTCGGTCGAGCAGAATAAGCCCCTCGTTTTCCATTCCAAAGGCGGATTGATTAACCCAATTTCCATGTTGTATAAAATAGTGGTGCTTATCATGTGTTTCAGTAGATGATAGATGCTAGACCCAGATCTATTGTCAGTATTATGCTTGTATTACTTTAGGGTTTTACGATATGAGCAAAATTCACAGCACAAGCTTAAAGGTGGTGTAGCATGTTACAGAAATGAGTTGGTCACCAGCATATCAAATGTTATAGAAATCTATGCTTATTGTTTGTTCACATCTTGGGTTTGATGCATTTTGTTAGCTACAAAAATTTGCTACATCTAATGCTTATTTGGATCATATATTTTTTTTTATGTTATGAGAATATGAGATCACTTCTATTTTAAGATTACAGACCTAGGCATAAATTAGTTAACTAGCAGATAGTATATATTTTAGTAAGATAACATTGATCTCAGGTAATTATGAAAGCTGATAGTGTATATCTTGACATAGCAGTCCATGGAAAAGCCTTTAAATGAACATATGCCCACAACCTTTAACTGAGCATATAACATAATCTTAAATAAAACCATTGTACTCATTTTAATCAATAATGTCATGTTGAAAATGTTATCATAATGCAACCATTATATCTAGTAATAAGGCGACACATGTTGCATTTTCTAACCCTGAAAAGGTTGCAACAATTTTACTCGCTCTTTACTCGACCTTCCACCCTCTTTACTCCACATCTGCTACTTTACTACTTTTCTTTTTTCAACCTGTTATTTTTGTTGCTAATGTTTGCATGCAGCAGTGGATTGTCCTTCACGTTGAGTGAAAGACTTTTTAGTTGCCATTCTGAGCTGTCAAATGTGCCTCCGTGTGGGCACACTTTCCAGCCCAAAATTGCAGCTAAGAATTCTTTTCCTTATACGAAATGTGATGTGAAGGTAGATTGTTATAATTGGTAACATAATGGATCAAGTCTAAAGTCAGTTTAACAAAATCCGTTTTGTTACTAACATAACCAGTCACCAGTTGTAGGAATCGAATCTTCCCTTAAATAAAGATAACTAGCAAATAGTTAATTTAAACCTTACCTTAATAAAACCCCCTGGTGTGAACCCCTTTACTCCATTAATATCTTCACTATTTTACCAGTGCAGCCAATCATGAAGATCAAGACAGATTCCATGATACAGAGCAAAGGTCGAGACTTTATAAGGCTGGATTCACATGCACCTTCACGACCCTCACCATCACGTAAAAGGGCTCACCGTTTTACGCCCACTATCGCGAATTTGCACTGGGCAAAACAGGCCCCCTCTCCAGTCTCCAGCGATGGTTGCACGTGAATCGGCCCTAAGAGCCGGTCGGTTCACATGCAACAATGGTCGGAGAGGGGCCCTGTTATACCCTTTGCAAATTGGTGATGGTCGACGATGGTGGGCGTAAAACGGCGTGGCATTTTAACGACGGTGAAGGGGGGCGATGGTGCATGTGAATCCAGCCTAAGCGAGACGATATACTAACGGTCAACTACAATTTTCAAATTATAGATTTGACAATTCCACGTACGCATATGACGTGGCACTAACACCGGTTGGATAGAAGCCACGTCCGCCCGCGAACAGGCGCCAAAAGGCTTAAGCCAAACCAGCTCTGTTCCGGCGGAGTTAGCGGCACCAAAATGGCTGAAGCTGTAGCCGATATCGTGGCCAAAGCCGACGGAGCAGAAGCGGCAAAGCCCGCTCCCCCTCCTGAACAGGTTAGCTCTTTAATTCCTCATACTTGAATCACTCAAAATTTCAGCATCATCGCCTCACCATTCAAGCTTTCCGCCTGCCAGCCTAAATCCGACGCTGATGTAGTCCGGGATATGTCTGCCAGAAAATATCTGGTAAGAACTCGCACAATCAATCTCAATTTGATCCCACACTTTTGCTTACACATTTTCCTTTTATTGATCTAGGAAACCAGAGTAGTTCCTGTTCTTGCTCAGGCAATGCGGCAAGCTGTATCTCAAAGGTATTGTCTTCTCAGACTTTGAGAATTTTAAAATAGGCATGGATTGAAATATAGGTTTTCAATGATTAGATGAATCTGCCAGAGGCGTTAGGGCTTTTTTCATGGATTGTATACCTCATAAAACTTGTCTAAAGCAGGTATTCTTCTACCATTCGTATGGCACCTAATTGCTTCAAGATAAAAATTAAGAAAAAAGATATATCCGGAACGTGTTAACCTCGATAAAGAAGTTGAATTTTCCTTTAATTTGTCCAGGCCAATAGATCCCCTTACGGTTATGGGCAAGTACATAGTTAGAAACGATCCGTTTAAGATTCCAGAAGCAAAGGATCCAACGTGTGAACTTCCTGCAAATTTATTTCGTGATCCTCTACCTTGGCCACCTGGAGATGAACACCCTAAGCCTGTGTCTCCAGAAATGCTTCATGACACTGCTGCTACTCCTACTGCTGCGGAACGCCGTATATCTACTCCTACTGCTGCTGCTACTACTGCCTGATATGGGCTGAAATTTAAAATCAATCATTTTGAAGGCTGAAATTTATAAATCAATCATTTTGATATGGCTAATGTTAAAGCAACTATCTA
This sequence comes from Isoetes taiwanensis, assembly GCA_021234155.1. Classification (NCBI taxonomy): domain Eukaryota; kingdom Viridiplantae; phylum Streptophyta; class Lycopodiopsida; order Isoetales; family Isoetaceae; genus Isoetes; species Isoetes taiwanensis. The sequence continues at coordinate 1,370,802 of JAJEKV010000019.1, read as the reverse complement.
TCTATCTATATTATTTCTTCGATACCCTAAAGCAGAACTTCCGTAATTTAATCCAATAACATACTCTACCCTAGAGCAAAACGACTTTAATTCTATTCAAATTAATGTGTTGATTGTCCAGTCCAAGGCATTTGACTTGAATTTAAATGTAAACGGAGTTGTATAAGTGTAGTCTTGCATTGGCTTAGGCATTTTCTCAACAAAATGAAAGATACGTTAATTTGAAATTTCCAGCTGCATAAGATTCAACAGAAAAGAAAAATGCATCCTAAGCTACAGTTGATAAGAATACTGGAGAGGGAGGCACATGACTGTCTGCTGGTTAGAATGCACAGTTGACTGTGGAACCCCGGAGGGATTTTTTGGGTGATCCCAGAGGACAGGAGCCAAACAATGGTAAGTGTATCCTCAGCCGCTTAATATTACTGTAAAGAGGATGCTCATTTCAATAACTCATGAAGGTGTTGAAAGGGATGCCAGTTTATGCTTGTAACCATTAAGTTGGATATTCAAATGCCCAGTATTACCTATGAAGCTCAGGACTTTTTTCAGTGCTCTGACAATGGTTATTGCTGCAGTTTATGTAATGTTCAGACCCGGTTTCTGCGAATTTTCATTTTTGAAACACTAAGCAAAGAGATTGCATTTGTAGAAGCATAACAATGCTATATTGATTGCTTTTCTTGTAATCAACCTGTGCCTTCCAGGCAGCACCATACACAAACAATACTTTTGATCTATAACATGATAAATGCCGAATTGAGTAGCCTCTTCCCATTCTCCTAATACCATATAAAAAAGCAGCAGACTCAGTTAGTTGTCAGTTATGTAAAGCCTAGTCGTCATCTTCTTGGCTCATTGCCTTGATCCGAGCAATAAGATTTGCTTTTCGTTGTTCGTATGTCAGCTTCTTGATTTTCCAGCTGCAACAATAAGCCAGCAAAGTCATGCAAAAGAAGTGGAACATACGAGTCCTGAAATTGCCGGGTCCAAGAAAAAAATGACTTACGCTCTCTTCACTTGAGGAGGATGTTTCTCAGTGTGTTTTATTGTAGGATCAGCACGAATGGCAGCATGAACGCCAGCATATAATGCTTCCATGGCCTCAGGCTCAACGCCTTCTGCAATATACTTACTGAAGTGTGATTGGTACTTCTCAGGTTCTGAATCTCTTAGCTCCTATACGAGCAAATTTATGTGTTATAATCTGCAAACAATTAAAAACACGTTTCTAGTACCACAAGATATCACCTTCATATAGTCTGCAACGTGAGACCCAAATATATATTTACGGTGAACATCAGCATTCAGACTCTTGTCCTCTTTACTGAATCCTGCAAATCGTTTCTCACTGTGGGGTATGTCAAGACCACCATCAAGTGCACCCTGAAATTCTGTTTATGGTAAGAACAGAGCTCCATGTACAATTAGATTCACCATTAAGTTCAAGATGGCAGACCTTCAATGCTCCAAATACACGATTTCCAGTAGTTGTCCGCAGAAGCCCGACATCAAGCAACGCCCGGAATGGACGCCTTTCACCATCAGGCTCAACATTATAGTCTTCACCAGATGCCTGAGAAGAATAACATTTTTTTCAGCCTAATCATAGTGCGCATATGTATAATACTCAAATTACCTCAACATTTCCTTCGTACTGTGTATCCAATTCCATTTGCTTCAGCAACCTCCTGGCAAGCAGGAGACCAGTGCAATAGGCTGGAACAGATATTATTAGTAGTGAATGACAAGTCTACTTGCCCAGACAACTACAACACCAACCTGCAGAATAGTTGGTCAGACCAACTTTAAGACCGTAGCGTGGCAGCTCATGCGAATACGCAGCAGCCATAATGACATCACCTGCCAATGTTGCATATGCAATTTGACAAATGATATCTTGATTTGTCTGGTTAGAGAATTATGGGGAACAATGCCGAAGACATATGCAAAAATGCTTTAACTCCATAATGGACGTTTCAAAGTCTGCATATGGTAAGTTTCAAAGGATACAAATCTCACAACATATCGATACTTGGGAGTATTGTACTTGTTTTTATCTTGAGTAGTAAGCCGAATTCTGGCTCGGTAATCCGTTTTTCCAGCTGTTACAAAAGAAAACCATGGAATGATTTTCTAACAAGTGAAAGAGCTTTTTTCAGGACCACGCACCTCTTCTACGCTTGTATTTGACCTGAAACCTTTTGAAGTAGGCCTTGGTCCTCTGCGATTTGACGAACGGCTAAAGCATTGGCAGAAAAAACTGATCAGAAAAGATCTGAATACTTGATAAAACTTACCGGATCTAAACATGCAGTTAATACAAAACAGAAAATAGTTTCGATCTCCTGAACATGGAACGGAAGGAAGGTGAAGTACCATAGTGCCGGGTTGCTCACAAATTGCGCCTCCGATTGGATGTTGTGTTCGTCCTGCGGCCTAAACCCTAAATGCTGCATACCCTAAAGATAAATTAAATAGTTCAAAATTGATTAGAAATTGTCGACGACGAATCTCGGCCGTTGAGTTGTTTGAAAAACACAAAAATAAAACACTGGTTTGGATGACATATGGGGTGTACCAAATAGTGCACCACTTTAAGAATCTTGGACAAGGAAAGATTGGAAATAATTAGCACGCTTGCCTAACACCCTCTAAAACAATTGTTGCAATTCTAGCTTGTTTACGTGCCATGCTATGTTATCTGTTTTTATTCCATGGTGTAGGATCTCCTTATTTTTTGATCAACGGCCAAGAAATTATTTAATCCAATGAAATTCCCACATGCATCTCGAGAATCGCTCGGTACAATAAGTGATTTCCTCTCATTCAACTAAAGGAGGTAGTCGGACCATTCGCTTGAGAAGAAACCATGTGACCGGCAGCCAAAAATATGTTCAAGTCCGGCATCTGTCTTCTATTTCGTCCATTCAAATCTCTGTATATGCGGTGTATAGCCCGACATCTGCACACGTAGCTCAGCATTTGCAACTCGAATTTTGGACCTAGATATGCATTGGTTCCCTTAACAAATTTCATAGTAATTTGTTATGCACATCCATAAGGAGCTACATGAAATTTTAGGGATCCATTTAGGCGTTTATTAAACAAGAAGAGGTTTGTGTTTACTGGAGTTGTCTCAACATTGTATCTCGAGGCTTGATTAATAAGAAAAACCAATCTCTCCGAGGAACACGATACAACCCCAGATATAGTGTGCCTTGGGTGTCAATTTTCTGCATCTCAAGTACTGTATCCCGAGACGTAATTTGTATAACTTTGTTTGATCCATTTAACTAATTTAAATGAAGGGACAATATGGAGAGATGACGGCAGCAAGGCAATGCGTATGGGTGGTTTCATTGTGCTTTGGATATGATGTTTTCATAGGCTTTCCATTTGGATGCTTTTTGGTTTTTTGTGATTCAATGAATATATACATCATTGTTGTTCTTCAAAAACAAAGCAACAATGCAGATATTATTGCAAGTATGCAGGGGTAACCACAACATAAAAGGGGGGAGGGGGGAGGGGGGTGGGGTAGTGGGAGGGCTGGGCTCGTAATCACGTGAAAAAAGTACCCCCCCACAGTTGGTGACCTTGTCTTTCATCTCTAAAGATGCTTATTTCTTTTTTGAGTTTCGATCTAATTGACCCTTAATATTCGTAAGGGATTATTTAAAAATCATAAATAAAATAAAATAAAAAAATATTAGTGCACTATTTTTTTTTATCGCCATAGTTAGAAGCTCCAACTCCGGCGTCCTGTTTGTGAGACTGCTGCCAACGACCACCCTAAATGCATGAGGAAGGGATGGGATGGACCACGAACTATAGCAAGAAAAACGTAGCATGTAGCAAAAAATGTTTGTGGATATATATAGGCTTTCCGTTTATTAGCTTCAACGTCCACCTTTATCCTCTTTCCCCTGTTTGGGCGGCCAGCTTTTGATTCTGGGATGCATCGGGCTACAAATACAGAAGAAAAGGCTACTTCAGATGCCGGATTTACGCATCCCCGCTACGTAAATAGGCAAGAGTAGAACGAGAGTCAATGTTTGAGGGACTAAAATATGGTGAAATCGATGAAGGGATGGGGAACCCGAGAGCCCCTTACATGTGCCCCTTACGGCTTTCCCGGTTTTGAAACCAAAGGCGGTGCTCAAGGATGGTAACCTTGGAGGCGGTGTTGGAACCACCCAAAAAGCACGGGAATGTTGTACCACGGTGAATGGAAAAGTGGACGTTATGAGTACACCGAGAAAGTTTCTGATCATAGGCGAAAATTAATTGAGGAGGTTGTAAGCAGGGAATGATTTTTCCTAAAGATCAACAAGGCAATAAGAACAAAAAAGGCAGTGGTAATGCACCGGAAGATAGACTTGATGCGTTATCTTACACATATTAATCCGCCATATATTCTTGTTAGTAAAGTACACACTAGTTATGCATCAAAATTAAGCGGTGATCATGAAACTTTCCATGATTTTTTTTGGATATGTACTCGGCCAAATTTAACCCCTTATCTCATCATTCTCGTTGCCTCAAGCTAAGATATCTTCCCTCACCAACTTCCCTCAAGCTAACATGAGTATTCCACGACCCATTCTTTTCGTGCAGATCTTACAACGGCCATATTCATCAACTTCTCCGCCAGGGATCTAAACAAATGACTATTGCAAACGATGACATTGTCATGTCCAAGTAAATATGGAAAGACGGGGAAGATCGGGGCCCTCTTCCTAATAGTTGGTTAGTTCAAATGCTTCAATCTCTTGGTAGTTCAAAGTCAAGATCGGAAGAATCAAGTCATCCAATTCATCCTCGTTCACATCAATGATAGAGCCAGGGATCATGCTTGGTCGCTTTTATCTTCCATGATTCCATTTAACCGCCCACATTGTCTTCCATAAATCCATTCCAACAATCTCCTTGCTCATCAACAATCCAGCTATCAACCACCACTAACCGGATCAATTACATGGTCGGTTTTTGGCCCCGAAGATTATCTTCAAGACAAACTGGAGATCATCTCCTCAAACTTTCTCTTCTTTGGAGCCATCGCCTCCTTGAACCCATCTTCCAGTGGCACCTAGAATATATAGCACACAACAGACCCGGATTCAATTCAATCGAAGCTAGTTGGCATTAAATTCTAAATCGCCCAATCGGTCAATATCTTGGCCAATCATGACTGTACTATCTGCTCAGAACAATCTAACGAACTCAAACATGACCAGGTACTATAATCTAATCCAAGCAAGACGTCATTCTTTAATAATATCATCTATCCCCGTGGGTCCAAACCCACCAAGACATACCAGATATCAGTGAAATTGCAAGAGATGGCTCGCGACCTGAGATCGATGGATTTGGCATTGGGGAATTGTGAACTGCTTCTGCGAATTGCAATTGTGAACCGCTGTCGCAGATACAATGATAAAGCCATAGCCGAGGGGCCTTGGGGCTGCCGGAGGAGGAAGCGAAGGGGAGCCCTTTGCTCCAATCGGTTGTGGCATGAACCATGGCTTCGAGCCTGCTGCTCCAATCGGCTGTGGCATGAACCATGGCTTCAAGCTATTTGCCCAACTACTGTGGCATGAACCATGGCTTCTGTGCATAAACTATATCTACTATAAGGGTTCGTACGACGGTGAGGACGTCACTTGCAATTAATGACGTGCAATGAAATAAAGGCTTTAACGGAACTGGAATACATTACCTTGATAAAGGCATTTATTGAACATCCTATCCAGATCTTCATGGGAAGGGAGCCTCCATACAGACCAATGATTACGTAGATATTTGGCGGAGGATGGCGCATCTTCGTTGCCAATTGCTCTTATCTCATCACCTTGTGTTTCTCATGTGTTGTTCTAAATTAAAAAACGTGCCATAAGATGGGTGTATAAATAGGGTGCATTCTCGAATGCCTCAACTCACTTCGGGCGCTCGACTCCTCACACTCCAGGCTTCTAAGGTATAACTTTTACATTTTTTCTTCCTTCTTGCATTGCTATACTTCCCATTGCATCCCTATATTCCCTACCCTATTGTTTGCTACCCATTGGTACTTCTTGCTTCAATTAATCCACCAAACTTCAACTTACTTGAATGCTATTAGGTTTGTGAGTTGATAGTGTCTTTTACATTTTTTCTTCCTTCTTGCATTGCTATACTTCCCATTGCGTCCCTATATTCCCTACCCTATTGTTTGCTACCCATTGGTACTTCTTACTTCAATTAATCCACCAAACTTCAACTTATTTGAATGCTATTAGGTTTGTGAGTTGATAGTGTCCATTGCTTTCAGATGGGCATACCATTTAGAAGACCATTGTCATGTCGACATCTGAGATTAAAAAATTTCTATATATAACAGTTATAGCAAAGGGAGATGGATTATACCACGTAGAATGTGGTTGGATTGAGGGAACTTCACAACTCCTTTTCGATACTCTAGTTGTAGAACGTTTTGTCCCTAACTCCCTTCTCAGTAAACTAGAGATGAGGGAAACACATTATCCATCAATTATTATAAGTTATTATCTTGAGAAGTACATGGGTTGTGGCTCTCTTGGTACAGCAGGTATCTTCAAAGTGGACTCTGAAATGGTGGATGGTAGGATTGATATTGGATTATTCAGTGACACGTGAATCTATGGTTACCAATTGATCTGGAACATTGAATGTACCTTTATAATATTTCAATATTGAACTTAACATCTATGTAGTGTCAAGTTGAGTTATGGGGTTGGCAATGTGTTGGAGCTATTTTAATATGACCTTTTGTCTCTTGCATTGTAGTATGGCGGAATTGATAGAACTGACCTCTGAGTCTATAGCCGAAGTAGAGAATGGGATTACTCAGTCCTCGGTTATCCCTGATACGGGTGCGCATTTGGAGAAAGAGCAGAATAGTCGTACTGTGACTCGGATGACTGCTAGGAAGGGAAACCTTCAAAAGCATGCACGAAACCAGATTGCCTTGCATATAGCATCCCATAGGAAACGTCCTCCTCCGGCGATGACTAGGAAATTGCAGACGCAAGTGGACAGGCTCTCTGAAGAGCTAGATAAAGTATCTAAGGGTTCTATTACTATTTCAATCAGTATTAAGCGGCTCGCTGCGCAGCTAACCCGTCTCCACCGACTGTTGCAGATTGTTGAGGCTAGCGAGGCTGTCATGCAAGCAGAAGTAGAAGGATAATTACGGATGACTTGATCACTTCGTATATCTATATTGAAATAGTCAAATACTCATGTTAGTCTGTAGACGTATTATGAGATATCTATACGCTTATGATGATTATATAAACATGTCATATTTTATGGACATATTATGGAGGTATGGACTCAAAGTAAAACCATTATATTAGGCTCATGACATACTACACACATTGTGAGATGGGCTATGCATTATGCCATTTTTGTAGGTGACATACAAAAAATAATTTGTAACGTATAATTATGGATAGTTATGTGAACACTACCATCCTATGCTAATCATATAATCATGTTAACTCATATATTATAAAATATCTATATGGTTATGATGATTACTTAAACATGCCACGTTATGGACATGTTATGGAGATATTGAATCAAAGAAAAACTATTACATTAAGCTCGTTGTTAATTAAGCTCGTTAAGTAACGTATAATTAATGAATAACTATGTTAACACTGCCATTTTCTCGATTCCCATTGCAGACACCCAAGCTCGTTGTGATTACATACCACCCGCGAGGATACGTTATTGGATGAGCAAAACATGTAAGTTTTCTTTATATCGAATTCATTATGGAAGATACCGTCGATCGAGCTCAACTTCACTTAGCATGTAGAACCGATAGGGACAGGACGATATGCAAATCTGCGAGCACTTGCGAGAGAACGCGCTAGACGACGTCAGGCTGAACGGGTGGGGGAGGGAGAGCGAATTCTGCCAGGCATATATCGTAGGGGTGGGAATTGTTCCCCACCCACGCTTGGAATTGAAATATGAGAGCCTCCTCCAAATCTAGGAGTTTGATGCTGCCGGTGGTGACCCGAGAGTTACGCCATGACCGCATCGAGCTCAACTCGCAATGCCATAGAATCGATAGGGATAGGGCCGATATGCAAATCTGAAAGCACTTGGTGAGAGAACTGGGCGTAGATCTAACGCCAGTGAACGGGTGGGGGAGGGAGAGCGAATTCTGCCAGGCATATATCGTAGGGGGAGAGTTGTTCCCCACCCACGCTTGGAATTCAAATATGTGAGCCTCCTCCAAATCTGGGAGTTTCGTCTGTCGATGACAGCGAGTTACGCGCGACTTCATCGGGAGTTGTAGGTGAGCAGAGTACATACAGATCAGGATGGTATGCTCGATTGGGCGTGGCAGGCAGGGCGGAAATATGCCGTAGGGAAAGAGAGCAATATGCAAACTCTAGAAGAGATCATGCTGTGACAGAAGAAAGCACCATGGAGGACGATCATGATGTGACAGAAGAAAGCACCATGGATGACGATCCAGTGTCAAATGTGTTTGCACACTGGCATGCTCGTGCACAACATATGCGATCGGCAATCCATCAAGCATTCACAATGTGCACATGGAATAAACGATGCATCTTTCGCCGATTCCGGCTGGCGAATGTTGAAAAAAATGGGTTCTGCTGTAATAAGGGCAAGTGGTTGCTCCCGCAGCTACCTCCGTTGCCGGGTGCATTGGTTAACTTATACGAGATGCCGGGTTTCAATGAAGTATGTAGAAAAATAAATAAATTATTTTGCTTCAGCGTGCTTGGAGTCGACGGAGAGTTTGTCAACCTGAGCTTCCCTTCGTCAGTCACAATCATGGGTCGTACATATCATCGACTGCTTCCAACAAGAGATACAGGAAATCCCATACATTGGTATATATATGATGATTCACAACGTTATGTGCAAGCGGGACTCCAACATGTACCCTTCCAATGGGTTGGAACTATTGGCTCGGTCCTTGACCAAGTAAATCCATTCATTGGAAACCTTCGAACAATGGGAAGTATGCATATGCCTTCGGCATATATTACGGTTGCAGGGGTTTTTGGGAGTGATGAGATAGCAGCAATTGCAGAGGTCAACAATACGGCTGATATTGCATCTCGAATTGCAGGATTTTGGGCTCAAACTGAGGGTGAACCAACTTTTATGAACATCCTTGATCCCATGTACGAACCCTTGCAATATCCACTACTTTTCCCAAGATGGTACATTAGGGTGGGGTCCCGGGAATGAATATGGTCTCACCCAATTGCAATGGTACGGATCAAGGCTATTACATGAGGATAGGTTTCTTCGACCGGTCACCGTGTGGAGAGTACTTGGTTGATATGTACTCAAGGATTGAGGGACGACGACTAAATTACTTTCGGACATCCACCTTCAGAAATAGGCGAATACAATACGACGAGGATTATTCTGAGCGAGAAAATAATGAACAAAATGATGTTATCTTGCCGTCGTCGTTCCTGGGTTGTCAGAGATGGTGCTCTGTGCAGGTTGCCCGGCGTTAGCACTCTCTAGATCAAAGGGGTTTCAACTTTGTTCATTACGATGACGACGAATACGGATTGGCGGAAATACGGGCTGCCCTTGGTCCCCGCCAAAATCGTCCGATATACCTATGATTGTTGTTCGGTGTTTCCATGGAAGATTGCAACGGTTAAAAGAATTGTTGCATAAATTCTTTCATCGTATATCGTACATAATAACAGTGGTGGAGTTTCAAAAGCGGGGACTTCCACACGCTCATCTTGTGCTACGTACAGAACCAGATATACCAATAGAATGCGTTGATGAGATTATATCTGCAGAGCTACCAAGTGATCCGATTGTTCGAGCACAGGTCCAAAAATTTATGATTCATAGACATTCTAACAGGTGCTCTCCACGTGGTGCTTCTTGCTGCTATAATTATCCAAAACCAGTAAATCCAACAACACACATTGACTCAAAAGGGTACGTGCAATACAGGAGGAGGAGTGTAGATGATGCGTGGGTTGTTCCATACAACGCATTCTTGCTTCATGAGCTTGACTGCCATATTATGGTTGACATCGCATCCACCGTGCACGTCTTCTCTTACCTCTATGGTTACATATATAAGGGATTTGATACAGCAAAATTCCAGATTTTCGAGACGCGATTAACACGGTAGGGGTGTCGCCGTCCGTCAGTCTGAACAAACACGGGCCCAATCTGCACAAGCCACGCATGTAAATGACGAACATAGAAACCATGATGCACGTCAAGGTCTCGAAGATGGTTCACAAGGGCATACCACTAGGGCAGGTCCTAGGAATGAGATACGAGTATCTAAAGGCACGGTACCTAATGACCATGGAGGTCTTGGAGGATAATGGCATATGACATAACGCACAAGACCCCTTACGTTAGATGTCTACCTTTGCATCTATTGCGACCAAACACGAGATCATTATTGGATCGGTATTTTTCTTCGACCCTAGATCAAGTATTCGATGCACTTACGCATGCATCCAATACTACGAACAATATACATTGACACCATTTAATCCATCGTTAGTGTCTACGTCCCGGAACTTATGTGGAACAGTGGCAAGAAGGATTAACGCAAAACATTGTGAGGAAAAGGACGCGGGGTAAAAGCATGTTAGGGTGTCCCTTAAAAAGTATTATTTAGTGACTAAAAAGGTACCTAAAAAGGTACCGTGACCGGGTAATCTTGGGTACGCGTATAATATCTCAATACAAGGTATGTTTTAGAACTTTTTATATATATATTGGTCTCCGATAGCATTATCTTTACCTTAACTTTGAATATTACCATGTCCTTGACTTTTATTTTGGATTTTTTTATTAGTTTTAATGAAAAGAAAAATGAGAAAGTACCCAGTTCAGAAGTACCTAGTGTATGTACTTTTGCAGGTTCCAAAAGTGGTACACCCTAACATGCTTTTACCCCGCGGCAGCCATTGGTCTGTAGAATACGTTTGCTATTGCCGAAGGTTGGCGAGCCATTCTACCTAAGACAAATTTTGTTGCATCGTCCTGCAAGATCGTGGGGTGAATTAAAGGTCGTCAACGGTCAAACTTATGAAACATATCAACAGGCTGCAGAAGCAGGGGGGTTGCTCGCGTCCCACAATGAAGCAGCGTTGGTTATGGAAGAGGCAGTTTCCCTGTCGTTAAGTCCTGTACAGTTACGCTTCCTTTTTGCTATGTTACTGCTTGACCAGGGACCAGCTATTGATCTATGGACCAGGTTTCAAGTGCCTATGAGCCTTGACTTGTTAGACGAGTATCCAGGTGATGATGTAATTGCTTTCAACGAGGCTCTGCACTTAGTCAACAATATTTTAGCACAGCATGGCACTAACATCATGGCATTCGGCCTTCAATTGCAACATCGTCTTGGAAGAGATGTGATGCATGAGCTAGCAAAATTTTCTGACCATGCATCATATCTAAATTCCACAATGCAAATGTCAAGTATAATGAATAATAACCAGCTGGACATATTTAATTTCATGAGACAGTGGTTAGAATCCCCTCAAAGCGATGCACCTATCTTCCTAGATGGAAAAGCTGGCACAGGGAAGACATTTGTCTTGAAATGTTTATGCTTTCTCGTTCGTGGCAACGGAGGCATAGTCCTGCCGTGCGGTACGACAGCTCTGGCAGCTCGCCTATATGCAGGCGGCCGAACAGCCCACTCCCTGTTTCAGATCCCTGTAATTGAAAACAATGCTGGGCTGCATTCGATGTTAGACAATGATTCAGGAGCAGCACAACTCATCATTGAAGCCAAGGTCATTATTTGGGATGAGTTCCCAATGGCCAATAAGGCCGTTATAGAAAGCGTAAATCACGTGCTGCAACGGTTGTGTGGAAACAACCTTCCTTTTGGTGGAAAACATTTTATAGCTGCTGGCGACTTTAGACAAGTTGCCCCTGTCGTGAAGGGCGGGGGGAGGATCGCAGCATTAAATGCATCTATAAAATCATCATCATTATGGAGGGCCTTTCGTGTGATGAGGTTGTATCAGCCGATACGAAATGCAGGAGATCCAGAGCTCATGCAGTTTGTTGACAACATTGGGGAGAACTGGGAGCAAACCACGGTATCCTTGGATTTATTCAATACAACTACTAGCGTCGTTGATACAGTTGAATTCCTTTATCCACCGAGTGTCCTTCGCGACCCGGTGGAATGTGACAAGCGAATTTCGCTTGCACCGATCAACAGGCATGTTGATGACTTCAACGAGCTCATTTTAAACAAGGTTCCAAGTCAGGATAAGTTGTATTACAGCCATGATCACATAACAGAGCAAGACGAACTCATCCATGATCATCCCTATGCAACTTCAGATTTCTTAAACAACTTTACACATTCTGGGATTCCCAACCATGAGCTCAGACTTAAAGTTGGGGCAATATGCCACGTTATGAAACGATTGGACATGGAAAAGGGTCTTGTGAAGAATGCGAGAGTTGTGATCGAATCAATGCACCAGAAGTTTGTGATGGTGAAGGTTTTGGGTGATCCAGAAGGTAGCACGTACCCAATTTCCAGAACAGACTTTTTCTACCAACCGGAAAACCGTCCATGGACCATCCATAGACGACAATTACCACTCCGACTATCATATTCAACCACGTTCAATAGCTGTCAGGGTTTAACATTGGATCGAGTGGTCATTGATCTGCGTACGAACGTTTTTGCACATGGACAATTGTATACGGCCTTCACCCGTGTACGGAACAGAGAAGACTTGCTAATACTCCTCTCCCCAGAAAATACCACGAGAACAACTGTGAATGTCATCTACAAGGAACTGCTCTGAAGTATATTCTCTCTTGCATATAATACATCTACCATTGAGGTGCATTTCTTTTTCTCCATATATTATTTCCCTTGCTAATGGATTGGAAGGAAATTCTACTATTGCAGCAAATTGCTCTTCTCCACTTTCCATTTTCATTCTGGGATAAACAAGTAACAATAATACCAAGAATCGGCTTCAAATAAGGTACATCCCTCTACTTTTACTTTGGGTACTATTATCGCCCATATGATACATGACATGCCATTTCATTACCATGAAATTTCCTCCCTCCATGCTTGATCTAAGTGAACAAATAAAATCCATCCATCGCGGTGATGGTCTAGTGGTAAATCTATTGGTGATGGGTGGCCCCCAGCCAGGATCAAAGCCCACTGACTAGCATCGGATGGTTTTAAAAAAAGAAGGAATGAAAAGGATATCCGTCGCGCCGGTGGCCTAGTGGTCAGGCCATTGGTAATGGGAGATCCCCACCCAGGCTCAAAACCCACTGACTACCGTAGGATGGTGGCAATAGAAAAACATGAAACATCGCGGCTGGTGGCCTAGTGGTTAAGCTATTGGTTACGGGCAACCCCCACCCAGGCTCAAAACCCACTGACTACCGTCGGATGGTTGAAAAAAGAAACGATGATACTAAAAAGAACAAGTAAATTGCAAATAGTACCACAGTGACATGGCGGAAATTTCATGGTGACTAGAAATGGCTTCCATGTATCGTATGGGCACATGAACACAAGGCAGTAGCACGGGTTCAAATCCCGCGTGTTCGTGGCCCGAAACAACGGCAGAGAGATTTGAGGGCAGAGATCCGGGCTTCCCTGTGGCCGGATCGTGGTTATATAATCGACTCAATGATTTGGTTACAGATGAGATGCAGAAGGGTCGTGTGCATATGTAGCAATCACCATTGTATTGAAGTGGTATAGCTGTATTTGCACCCTGTCCAATGCTTTGAGAACCTGAAACCTTGATCCGCCCTGTCGTTATGGTCATCACCCTTCTATCGTGCGGGGCACTGAATACAAGACAACGAAATGTAGATTCAAATTGTGCATGTTTAGCGTGTATAGACGAGTTGGGGAAGAGAAACGTTCGCGGCGGCCGATAGGCCGCCGCGATAAGTTTCTTGTATATATAATGGTTCCTCCTCTATATTTAGATGGCCCACCTTTTTCTATTGTAGCCTTGATGCCATAATTACATGGCTCAAAGCCACTACAATAGTAGTACAACTTAGACACCCACCTTTTATTTGCTTGAGAATCTTATATTATAGCTTGGTAGCATTTATCCACTCAAAAGATTTAGATCGTTAATCTAAATTTGCAAATTAAATAAAAAATATTTATAAATAAAAAGAGTGCACAAAATAGTGGATCTAGCTTTATTACATGCCAAAATGAAAAGTTTTATGTTAAGGCTTCGAACAAAATGGAAGAAAACTAGACTATTTTTGCCATGTGGTAGATTTTTGCCATGTGGGAGATTACAAGGACCTTGGCAGGCAAAAAAGGTCAATGTCAGACTTTGCAAGGTTAAGTTGTTAGTGCTGCCTCTCCCTATGAAATAAGGAAGCCAGAGAAAGAGCTTCTATATACTAGGGAAAAAAATTAATGTTTGGCTGCATCTTGTTCATTATGGTTTTATTGCCTCCAAGTGATGAGTCTATGAGAGATGTCCTCTAACTAATGTAGATCTTTGTCCGCCTTCATTGTCAAGGTGGTAGGAAAGAATAATATAGAACTAGAATAGAATGGGATTTTTATCGTCTATGGAGACCAAACAAAAACGATATGAAAGCAGGTTCAAGTGCGTTAATCAAAGACTGGCATTTCAACCATCCTTGGATATAGCCTCAAAACTTAAGTGCATGCTCGTCATATGGCCTAAGTGATGCCTGCCACATGGCTATCTTGGATAATGTGGACACTGCAACTTTGGGGCTCTGAACAAAGGATTTTAATCAAGATGTGGCTCTCTTAGAACTAGACATTACCAAGGCCTTTGATATAGTAAACTAGAATTTCTTGGAATTATGCTGCAAAAAGTTAGGATTTAGTGTTAACTCCATCGTGCTCTTTTCTAGCATCCTCCAGTACTCGACTTCATTAGTTCTCAACGATTGTGAATGCAGCACCTGAAATCATAAGAGAGGTCAAGCAAGGCTACCCCTTGATACCCTTTCTCTTCATCGTAACTTTGGAGCCTCTACATGATAAATTTCAAAAAGCTAAGGAGGTTGGCAGCATCACAGGTTTCTATTTACCAATCAATAATTTGACTGCTCAGTTTTTAAATGGGCATTTTCAATACCTTCCTTCTTATTTCCATGGACCTTGAATCTATCAACCAAGCCAAGCCAAGCCACTTTATCAAGGACTATTTGGAGATTGTCTTGCCTTTGACATCTCTTACTGGAAAGGATGTTCCTTTTGAGTACAGTTGAAATAGAATTAGCATTTATCACTTTGAAGCATGCTTTCACAGCGGCATCTGTCCTTGCACACCTAGATCCTTTGCAACCCTATGTTCTCGAAGCTGACGCATTAGATTTTGCTCTTGGGAGCATCTTGTCATAGGAGGGAGGTGATCATGATCTACACCCAATCACTTATCATTGAAAAGGATGTTCTCCAAGTGATTGAACCTAGAAAGCTATTGTCCTATGCTCATAACAAAAATGTAGTTGCACAAGGCCAAGTTTGAACTTGAAATTCTCTGGTTGCAAGCCACATACCTTTGCTAACTGAGCTATCCATATTCTTTGAAAATATTACCTTACATCTTTCTTATATGCATAGCAGTTGTAGAAGGTTCTGAACATTCCAGAACTATGTGCATATGTGACACTTGGCATGATCTCATCCATTGGAGTGGTGTGGTCCTAACCATTGGTCTAGGTATATATAGAGGCACTACTACAAAAAGAGGTAGAAATGGCACAAAAGTGACACTTATCCTCTGCCTTTTTACCGGGCATAAACGTCACTTTTGTGCCATTTGGGGAGCACAAACGTCATAAATGGCACAAAAGTGACGTTTACGCCCAGTAAAAAGGCGGAGGATAAATGTCACTTTTGTGCCATTTCTACCTATTTTTGTAGTAGTGAGGAGTCTCATTCTTAGCATAGGATCATCCTTCCAGGTATTTCTGATCCTTCACATCCAATCTAAAATTTCTGCATGCACGTTGTCTCTGTTTTTATCTATTCTATTTTATTACTCTTAGATTTGGACCCCTGCAATGCAGGCCTATTCAGGTGGAAATCCCTACATTAGGAGGTCCTTTGGTAGTTTTTCGAATCCAGACCTTGGTATGGTAAATTTCCTATTAGAAGCTGCGTATAAAATCTCATCAGTTATCTTATGAATCAGCATGGAAAGCACTGTCAATTATACAGAACCCAAAGTACAAGGTACAATCATTTGCAAAATTAGTAGAGTACCATGCGCTTATTTCTGAAAAAGGTACTTTGTGATTATTATTTTGGAAAACTTTGTGTATTTGTTTAAATATCCCTGTATTGTAAATAATTTTCAAAATGCCGACATCGGAGCATCAAACGCAGGGCTTGCATCAGCCAAGACAACAATCACTCTTTGTTAAAATTGACTCAACTTTTGTCAAATAAGCCAGTCTGGTTACATCAGAGCCTTGGGATTTGTGCACCATCTGGGAAGAAATATCATTTTGCTTTTTCACAACAGCAATTGGCTCTTAATTAGTCTTTAGGTAGAATGGAGAGTATATTTATCTGTACTGAGAGGGTATTAGTATTTAGGTATATATATAGCAACAAATAGATGCCTTTAATGATAAAAGACTCAAGGCATTGGCATATATCAATGTGTCGATTCTTTGTAAAAGTACATGAGATGTTGCTCATATGATCTTGAAACTTTCTACATCCGGTTGTGTGTAGAATGCAAACAATTGGGAGATCCAAATTCGGGAATAAGCGCATAAATTTCCAAGGAAGAAAACGCAAAATCTTGAGCTAGGAGGCAACTGTAACTAGGTCGGGTTAGGTATATTTTTTTCTATTCATGTAGTGCTCAATGGGTCTGAAAATTGAAGGAACATATAGCGTTTCTTTGAATTTTAGTGGTACTTTGTGACAAGTCTTGTGATAGTTCGATTTGATAATTAAATTATAAGCTGGTAGTTGCATGGGATGCTAGGTCCGCTATAGTATTTCAAAGCTGTCTTCAAGTTTTTTTGGGGGTTGTATGCTTGGCGGGACTACATCTTAGTCAAGGTACCGATGTCGGCCATGTATTCATGCAGGATCCGGCAAGAGTTGTATTGCTTATTTTGATTACTCTATTATCGCCAAACTCTTTCAAAGGAGAAGTATGTTTCTTGATTTACTTATCTATTTGATTGTTGGTAGAGTTCATGTCCGATCTTTCGAAATGTTGACGAAGTCAGCAGCTAAGTTAAGACTAATACTTAGAATGACAGAGAATAATGCATAGCTATTTGCTGCAAATACCTTGCTGGTAGTTCTTGGCACAAGTGTTTTAACCACCAGTGTGAGATTATGAAGAGCAGTTGTTATTGGCATGATTGATACATGCTAGATTATCCATGGTCCTTGAGACATTCTTAGCAGGACCTCAGCCGAAATGGAATTTGCATTGCAAGTGCAATCTGATATTGTTGCTACTTGGCTTATTTTCCATGATGGTGAGTTTGGAGGCTTTTATTAATCTATAATGCAAACTACGCATATAGGCATAGTTTTAAAGCTCATTTCATTGAGCACTTAAGGTGACATTATGTAAATATTGGTTAAGGTTCTTATTTGGCCTTTCACCAAGCAACTATGCTATAACAATACCACCCCAGTGTAGGGCATGTTAATATTTCCACAATCAATACTTCTAAATTTGCAAACGCACTTCACCAGAGAGGGTCTATCACAATGATGCTTAGTGACCTTTGGCGATGCTACATCAAAGTTCAGGTGAGATCTGACACTTAGACTTCAAGTGAACCTTGCATTTTATGCATGTCAGTCTTTAGAAACTTTTATACTTTTAGGGTTAATTCTAAATCAATTTGAGATGTGTGGTCTCTCTCCAACCAAGTAGACTTACTCATGACTAATCCAGGGCATTAGACTTACTCATGACTAATCCATGGCATTGAACTCTGGTGCAACTTCATGTGTTTTGTCTAAATTTTTGTCTAAATTTTAGAATAACTGGCTCGAGCAGTGTTTCTTCCTCATCCGCCTTGCTTCATCCATTTTCCATTCGTTTCTGCCCAGCTACATGTGTAAAACGAACTCTCTCAGCATTTACCAAATTATAATGTCATCTGAACTCATAAGTGTATCATATCTTCCACGGATGCACCAACATCAAGCTATAATAGACCTGCAACATATCAGCTCAAATATTTGATGGTAGGCACATAAGGTGTATATTCTTTCTTTTTTTTTTTTTTGAGGGAACGAGAATTTTTGTATTATATAGATAAAAAAGTACAAAAGTACAATGTTTCATGCTCATAGAGAATTACTACAGGAGTAATCTCAACATCTTCATTCTCTATTTTGCAGAAACTTATTAAATGCTCTACAACAGATATACATGAAGCACATGAATTGCTCTGATAGCTGATATGCTTGATGTGATCGGATTACTCTTCCCACCTGGTAACTAGTAGATAAATGACAATACAAAAGCAAACCATGCTGGCTCCTGAATGATGTAATCTTCTTAGAGGAATCAGTTGAATACTTCAAAATTTCTTAGGAGAGGAATAGGAATATCTAACCTTACTCAGTGCAAGGCATAGCTGTATATCTGTATGACAAAAACACAGACTAGAAAGATGCTCAAGCATCGATTGGCGGAAGCTTCCTCAAACATATATTTTAGCACAACCAGTTAAGCGCCAAGATTGCTTAATACGGTCATGAGGTTCTTGGCATAGCAGTACCAAGAACCGAGTGCTTAGAATAACACTCAAACATATATTTGAGCATAACCAGTGAAGCTTCAGTGCTTATTCTGGTCATGATGAGGTTCTTGGCATAGCAGTACCAAGAACCGAGTGCTCAAGATAATCTTTCTCGCTTTTGCAAATTATTAGTCATAGAACGTTGTCTTTTGCATTTCCAATTCAAATCTCAGAAATTATGTGCTGATCAAAAGGGTTCTCCTATTCAAAAAACATCTTTCTGATCGTCCAATTCATCTACAAGACATTTCTGCTAGAAAGAAATGGTGGAAGAAAAAGACCATGAATAGATTTTTCCAAGAACTAGATTTTACTTCTGTATGACATAAATCAAATCCTTTTTCAAATCTTGCTTCTTTTTCCCTTCTTTACCTTATAGGCCAACCTCCAACTGCTGCTGGATTTACCCTTTCAGCATGTCTACTCTACTCTAGAGCAATAGACATAATGCTTATGCACCAAAGAAAGAAACCACGTTAGTGGATACCTGCTGCCCAAGAATTGCCACCAGAAAAAGGAAGAAATCTAAGCATCTGTTGTTCTGTCCCAGGAAAACTCTGTCCATCTGCCTTGCCTAGCATCCAAAAGCTCTGATTTCCCTGCATGAATCCGCTGTGATGGCTTGCGGGAGGGAGGGCGGCCGCTGCCCCCTAGCCGGCCAAGAACGGCGCCTCAGGCGCTAACGGCATTTTTAATTATATAAGGTGTATATTCCTTCATTCTTGGGTCTCCGATAATTGCTGATGTTTTACGATTACATGGTTCTTTGGTTTCGTTAGAGTTGATTCTTTTCTCTCTATTTTTGCCTTTCTGTAGTTTTTCATTTGGTATTCTATGCTTGCACTATTTCTTTTACCGCGTGTTTTCCATTGCCTTTCATGTTCGCTTCATTATTCAAAATATTTTGCATTGAAAATTTCATTTTTTAGGTGGGAGCATCCATTGGGCATATAGTGGTTTCTATCGTATATCTACTTTATTACTTGACTATTCCATAGTTTTCCATCTTTTCAGTCTATGGTAGCATCGATGCGCATCTATTTTGTCCCATTGTTTTCTCCTTGGTATGTTGTTAATCACTTTCTGCAGGCTATGGGTCCCCTATGGTTGCTGATTTTTACGATTACGTGGTTCGTCGGTTTCGTTAGGGGTGATTCTTTTCTCTCTATTCTCGCCGTCTTGTAGTTTTTCATTTGGTATTCTCTATGCTTGCACTATTTCTTTTACCGCATGTTCTCCATTGCTTTTCATATTCTGTATGGTCCTTGCTTCGTTATTCAAATTTTCTCCACAGCTTTGAGACATTCTATGCTTCTAGGACCATTGCTCATTTATCCCATTTTTTCTTTTTGGTCGTGGTTTCTAATTTTAATTGCTTTTTCCTTTGTGTGGTGTGGATTCTTTGTTTTGCCATCAAAATTAGTTATATTTTGCAGGTATGATCCATTCTAATGGCTTTTTGCTCCCCGAATTTGTTGGCCTATTAGCCTTTTCGACTTTGCTATTTGTCCCCTTAAATTGATTTGTCCCAGCTCTCTTTTTTCTGGTCCTTGTTTCATTCAAACCTCTTTTCAAAGCTGCCACGTTCTTTTTGTCCTGAATTATTCCATTTACTTCCGCGACATGGCTTTGCCCAAGGTTGTCAGTTGCTCTTTTTTATTCTTGATTGCCCTTTGTACTGCTTACTCCCTCACTTAGGTCTTCTTATTCTTGGTCACCCAGTGTTCAACCTCCTTCTTTTCTTATGGTTTGTTACCATTTTTCTGTTATCTATATGCTCAGTTCCTTTATTCACGATCCCGTTCCCCATCCTCCGTTGATTTTTTCTCCTTACATTCTTCGTGTTCAGTTTATATGGTTCGATGTTCATTGTCTGAGCATTAGTATTGCACCTAATTTTGTTCATTTTCCTTTTCATGGCTTTTTGCGGGGTTGTCATGGATTTTTGTGATCTTATACTAGTGGTTGGTTTCTCCTTTGCTTTATGACTTAGTTGGTTTCTTTACTTCGTCTTCTCATCTGAACTTCTTGCTTTATTTCTTCTACTGCTTTTGTTCTTTCTTTCCATTTGCTCCATATTGTTCCATACTCATTTTTTCGAGGTGAGTAGTTGCATTACTCCATTACTTTATTTTACCCCGGTTCGCTTTAATCATATCTCTGCTCCATCTAGTTTGTTTTCTCCATTGAGTCTTATTATTACCTTCTCGCTTTTTGATCTCATGAGTTCCATTGGCCTCAGTTTTTCCATTATATTTTATTTTGCTCCAATTGCTCATTTCTTCTGTTACTCCCATTCGAACATTCGCTATACTACGTTCCGGTAGTAACTCTCGTTAGGTTAGTCCCAATTTGATAGTCCTCCTGCACTTCCATATTTCCTTTGGCCATATTGCTCTATTTGCACTTTCGTTATGCCTTTGATCATAGCGTCCCATTGATCTCCGTTTCTTGCATCATGGCTCTTACCAATTCTTAGATGTGTGTTTTGGCTGGTGCATTCTGTTCATTTCTAGCAGTTTATCCATTATCTTCATTCTCCTTTGGTTGTAGGTTTGGCCTGTTTTTGGTATTGCAATTGTCTTTGTTTTTTCTAGTTCTTAAACTAGTCATGCTCTTTTTCCACTCTGGTGGTGTTTATGATTAGTTGACATGTTCTTGTATTTTTTCATGTTGAGTGTGTTTGATCTGGATGCCCACAGTTGTTCATCTGTGGTCTTTGTGGATTGGTACATGTTAGACTTGGAATATGGGTATCTACCACGGCTGTATTTTCTTTTCTCTTGTTTTTAGTCCCTTTTCACATTGTGTTTCCTCTTTTTCCTTTCATCCTACCTCTTGATACGTCTTAGTTCTTTTATCCGTCTTGCCTTCATTTGTTCGTCCGACCTCTTGACTTGCCTTAATTCTGTTATCATACCTCTTGCTCTGATGACCTCAGTTACTTCATCTGCTTGCTTAACATGTTATTCTTATTGGTTCCAGTTGCCTATTTTAACAAGTCATCCAAGTATTCTCCTAGTTGTCTTCGTTTGCCTCAGTCTTTATGAGGTAGATTCCTCTTCTATCGGCCAAGTTGTTGTGTCATAGGACCCATCCTAGGAATGCCACGGTTCTATTGCGATAGCAATAGAACCGACATTCCTTGGATGGGGACGTCCTTTCTCATGTCTCCTATTTATTCTGCCTCTTGTCTCATTTCCAGTCATCGGCGTTCTCTTGAGCTCCTTTCCATTTTGCTCCTTCTTGGCTCCACAAGTTTCCCACCCACCTCTCCCTCCTATTGAGCTTGTTTGTTGATGGTTTCGAGGGTGTCCAGTGCACCTGCAATAGGCCATGTCATATATTTTTCATTAGTCTGTTCCTTTGGAAGTTGCTCCATTTACTTTTGGTTGGTTGACCATCTTTAGTTTTGATCTATTTTCTATACTTCTCGGGTCGTTCTGTAGCTACGAGCATCCTCCATGTTTTCTTTTCAATGTTCTTTGCAAGTGCATATGTTCTTATGTTTTCATTTTTCTCAGCGTGGCACTATAGCCTCCGATGCATATTTATTACTTCTTTCTTTCTCGGCATGGCACTGTAGCCTCCGAGGCATTCTTCTTTTTCATTCTCTCTCGGCGTGGCGCTGTAGCCTCCGAGACAGCACCAATCAGATGTTTTTTCCTGCGATGGTCATTCCGCAGACGGTTCTCGATTGCTCGGTTGTTGTCACTTCCTCGGCGTGGCCCTGGAGCCTCCGAGTGCTATTATATTCTTTCTATATGATTACAGTTTGGCACTTGTCCAGGCTTAAAGCTCCTAACTTTCTAACGGGTCGTTCTCATTTTCAGACTTTCCGTTGCAGGTCCTGTTTTTGCAGTTTTTCTCAGATTGGCGGCGCCATCATCTTTGCATCAACTCATTAGAGCGGGATTTTTCATCCCGATGAGGAGCGGTCGCTAGTTTTTTCACGTTTGCATATACCAAGTAGTGGAACAATCATCTTTTATCTGGCACTCTTCAATTTTTATCATGCTCTCGATAAATTGTCTAGTTTCGGAGCATGTTCAATTTTCAAGCTTTTCAGATTTTCTACCCCTAGTAGGGGAACAATATGTACTCAAAGATTTTACAAAAGCTCAATGAGAACACCACTTCACTTGGCCAAGTTGTTGTGTCATAGGACCCATCCTAGGAATGTCCATTTTTTAAGCCTGCCTTTATTATTCTCAATGTTTTTCCTTTGTCCTTATTTTGCATCTTCAAGACTCAAATTACTAATGTCAATGTAAATTGCCTTAGCAAAATGACTACAGTTACAATGATGCTTCGTAACTCAGCGGGGAGGTGGTAGCCAAATCGTGAAGGCGTCTTGCAAGCACATTCTCCACACATTCCCCACACACATTTCCCACACATTCCCCACACATTCCCCACACACATTCCCCACACATTCCCACACACATTCCCCACACATTCCGTACATATTCCGCACATATACAACACATTAAACCATTGAAATGGCCATTAACAAACTAAACCATTGAATTAAACCCTCCAAGTGTTTTTGCTGATATTTGTACGGGGCGTCCAACGGAGGCGAGGAGCTCCAATATATACGCCAGTATATGTGTATAATGCGCTTCACAACCTTTACAATAATTTTGTATTCCTAACTGACAGTGAACTAAAACTTGCTAAAAAATGAGTCGCGCCTGATGATGGCCAAGATCGCCCGAAATCGACATCTTACGGCCTGAGCCTTCCATTGGACGCCCTGTACGAATATCAGCAAAAATAATTGGGGGGTTTAATCCAATAGTTTATTTTGTTAATGGCCATTTCAATGGTTAATGTGTTGCATTTTGTATGGAATGTGTGGAGAATGTGTGTGGGCAATAATATAATCACAAGTTCAATAAATAATTAGCATCAAGATGTTCCTTGCCTTTGGTACCTTGCATCCTTCTGTGTGTACTCTGAACAAATCCAGATGTGTCAAACAAAAGCTCATACATGCACAACATTGATATGCTTTTTCCATGTACTTTAAGTCTTCTCTTTTACTTTTCTGTAAATATTCTCCTCCGGTGTACAAATGGTAAAACCAATATGGTGTGAAAACAATCCCCTTATGATAGCATGTCGATGTAGAGTAGCAGAAAAGTTGTAAATTTAGAAGTAACTTAAACAGAATAGGAAGCATAAACATTCTAAAAAACATTATCATTCACAACAAAAATCTAAAATCTAAACTTCATTTCTTCGCATCGATCGTTATAACTCCTAATTCGGAAAGACGGGGTTATAAATGGTAAAGACACCAAGTACTCAGCTTACGTCTATGATTATCATGAGATATGTTGGGCTGGCACCATAATTTCTAGAGCACTAGGTGTTTGATCACTAAGCAAGTAATTCGCACAAACATGGTGAATGTCAATCTAAAGGTTGCTTTCATGATCAATGCTCTAACTTTCAACCAAGATGTGCACTACTAAAAGCTCCAAAGATGATTAAGCTATTGTCTTAAAAAATTTGAGCATACATGTTATGGCAGCAAATAAAAGGTCCAATAGCTTTAGCCCAGGCATGGAACTTTGCATATATCTCTTCATGTGCAAAGAGCACAATGATGCATGCAAGCTCAATCATCTGGGATGTCTGGTAACTTAATCTCATCCGCACCAAGCAAGTATACAAAATTTACTTTTCCACTATGAATAGCCTTTGCCCCACTAGAGGTAACGAATTCCAAATCTAAAGCATTAGCATGAGCAGCATCCAATAGTAGTACATTGAAGCCATTGCACCCATCCCTTATAACCTTCCCCTCCTTTACAATTCTCTGCATTTTGGCCATGATAGCATCTCTATTAGCTCAAGCCCTTATATTTTACTTTGTTATATTACATCCCTCTTTCCAGCATATTGCTTTGCATATTTCTTAAGTATTTTCTAATACTTTTTCTCTTGTTTTCACGTAGGTTCATGACAGTTGTAACCAAAATCCCTTTACCAATTTGAGTATGCTCTGAGCCTAGGTATTCCTTTGTCCATTTTTTATGTTTTGTCTCTATGGAGGAGGTTTCAGCCTTGTTACAACAAGCAACTTGTTCAAGTATGTCAACAGTTGCAGCCAGACAATGAGGAGCTCATATAACATGTAGCTTCTCATGGTTCAACATGTAGGCATGTAGCTCTGGATTGAGGTCATCTAAGCTTAGTTTGCCCGAAAAGTTTGATGGCCTTAGGTCCAAGCTTTGTGGTTTGTTTCTACCAGATTTGGCTTGTAATTCAGCTCCATCTTCATAGATATCCCACAAGCCAGGAGCAACAAGCTGGATTGGTTGGTTCTCTGATCTCAGGGCCAACTCTAAGTTGGTTTGCTCCTTTGCTAGGGATAGAGGAGCTCCAAAATTGTAAGACTTCTCTACTTTCGTTGTTGAGCTCGAGGTGTGCTTGGAGATGCAGATTGGTAGCGCACACAGTTATAAAACTCGATAATCTCAAGCAAGGTTCTCATCGAGCTTTTCATATGAATTTTATCAAATTGCTATAGATACTGCCTCAAATAATGATGCTCTTCGAGATTGCTTTTAAAAAGGCTTGCAAGAGGATGTCCTAAGGATATATTATTGTCTATGGAAGACCCAAGGATATATTATTGTCTATGGAAGACCCCGAGGCATTAAAGAAGCTGCCAAATTTGCAGTTCATTGTAATAACCATTTTAAGCATAGGCAAGAAAGATTGAATGAGCTAGCTTTTCCGATTTCACAAGTATCATGAATGTATGTGCAAACAAAGACGAAGAATATACTGGAACACCAAAAATACTTAATAGTTCAAAGTAGAATATAAGGGTTTGAGACATACGGCTCAAGACTGGCGTACCTATAGCAAAGAAGAGATGTCACTTTATATGGGGCCAAATTGGTTGCAAATATGTTTAATCTTAGGGTAGACAAAGATCCTTTTCATCATTAGAGAGACAGTACAAATTGTGACTACAAATTGTGACTACGATAATCGAAGAAAAGCATCAACATTTTGTGACCCCTTTGTTGACACAATTTATGTAGAGCTACTTGCGAGTTCAGGAAGAAGATATGAAGTATAATGCTGCAGGATTGTTCTAGTAGCTCATATGGCTCCTCTGTTATCGCCGGTGCTCATTCTTAGAGCAAGCTTACAGAAGGGGTGAATGAGAGCTTTTATGAATAAACAATACAATTGCAATTCCAGCATTTATGTGGATCTTGCATCACTTATATAGGAACTTAATCAAGACTAAGCAGATAGCATTCACATATTTTAGCTAAATATGAAAGCAAATACCAATTGGCCTTGCATAGAACGCGTGTTTGCATACAGGCGTCAAAGGACACAGGCAGTTTTTTGCAATTGCCTCCAATGATCCTGCAGCTTTTGAGGAAAGATAACGGGCATCCATTTAGCTGTGAAGCAAGAAAATCTTCTTTGTAAAGGTAGAAGACAAATGGTAGGTGTCGTCTCTCTCATCATATGGATTTCGAGCACTCTGCCACACTTGTAGCATACCAGAAATATGTGCTTGAGCTGTTTAGCATCTATATTTGCTTTCGGATAGTCTGAAGTTTCAGATTGCAATCATTCTGCAAGTTGCAAAAAATCAAGTCAATTTCAATTGAGAACAGTAAAATAGAGTCGCTAAGGGAAGAAACATCAACTGTATGTAGATATGAGTATTGTGGCATGACTAATAAGATCTGCAAACGGCAAAGTGCATATCACTTATAAAGTTATGTCTATATGATTTTTTATTACCAAACTACTATATAGTGTGCGTCACTGACAGAATTTAGCATATTAAGATGGAGAGTCCTGATAAGAAGTATTATAAAAAACAGTCATTTTACTTTCACTTAGCCTGAAAGAGAGCCAGAGCTACCTTTGGAATTTGTTAAGTGTATGAGAAACATGGTGTAGATTGATGTGTTGGATAGAGAAATAGACCTGTTTGAATAAGCGCCAAGATAATAAAGGAGATGGTAATTCTAAATCAAGATAAAATGCCTACCTTGTACACCTTTTTGTAGCTGACAGAATGCTATGCTATGGTCAAACAACCTTGTGAATGCCCAAGGATTACTCCATATTAATTATGTTCTTTTGAAAATGATTCTTGTCCTCACTGTACACCCCAATGTGGTCAAGGTAATGCAGTCTATGCATTGAGTCTTTCGTCCATGCAAAGAAGAGACTTTTGATAGTCTTATTTCATGAATATGCAGCATGATATAAATCTACCAAGAAGGTATTGAAGACTAAGAAAATAGAGAGGACTAATATAAAGAGTCAAAGAATTATATGAATGTAATGGAAGTAAGGGATAAATTGAAAGCATTTGCACTTACTTTAGCTAATTTGAAAGGTTCTTTCTGGAGGATAACTTTAAGGAAGGAAGGAAGGAAGGAAGTTTATTTTAACGTCCACGGAGGCCAGAGGCCTATGAGACGGTACATGCAGAGAATAGGCAAAAAAGCCAAAAACCCCTACACAAAAACAAACAATGTAACTGTACAGTAGAACCCTACTACCGGGATGAAAAAACCCCCACTTGGGAGGAAAAACCCTAACAGTAGGCTCTCAAATACCATGCCCCTGAAGAGCAAGTCTGACGGCCGAAATCTGCAGGATGTAAGCTCCCAGTTGCGCTACCATAGGTGATGCGAGTAACTGATGTAGCGGTGTGTCAGAGCATCTAAGATCAGTGTGCAATGCTCGGACATGGGCATATGCTGGGCACCACTGAAGGGCATGGTGCTCATCCTCTATCACGTGCGTCTCACAACACTGACATATCCTCTCCTCCCTGGGGATCCCATGCCCGCCATTCACCCCCCAGCGACCTGTTTCAATTCTGAGGTAATGGGAACCCGTCCTTATGGCAGCAATAGCTCTCCGTTTCTTCACAGAGATGTGTGCTTTCAAGTACCGATGGGGTCCACGCTCAAGGACGGGATTAATCTGAGCGTGATAGTGCTCTGTCTTGGGCTTTGCAAGAGTAGAGGCATCCCACAGGGTGGCAGCATAGCCTGCATCCAATTGCCCATTCTGCGCATCAGAATCTGCCAGTGCCACCATCTGTTGGTAATCCATAGACCACCTCCTAAACCATCCCTTACAGTGCTCGTGCCATACCCTCTTCAGCCGCTGGGGGCCCTGCATTAACAACACGGCCTGTGGGGGCAAGCGATGCTCATCCATCCCATCCACCTTATGGAAGCAAGTAAGATGCCTTGTAATGGTTGGAGCATTCATTGAAGAGAAATAGCTGCGTGAGTCTAGCACACGAACCTGTGTGGTAAGAAGTGGAGATCGGAGAGCTGCAGAGATGTCAATATATAACTTTTTTAACAACTATCCAGAGGATCGGGATCCAAGCTAGGTTCTCGCTCGGCAAAATTCATAGATGGAAACATTTAAACGTGAAAAATGCAAAACACGTACCTTGCTGGTGGGATCCAAACTCTGGACTCTGAAACTAGAAAAGAGAGACCTTATCCATAGGCCACAATCTCACATGTGACTAGAGATTTCTAGTAACATGTAAAAACTCCAATGATATCAAAGTAGGATTCCGACAGCCCCTGTGCACCGCTTGAATCTAGGCCTTGGCCGGAGGATCGGGATACAACCACAAAAGCGATGCATGTCTTGAATAAGAGCCGGATCGGATTCGTGTTCCCAACACAAAAACCTCTAGCTACGATCAACTGTGAACCTCGCAAAAAATCTAGGCAAAATGTAGAAAGGGTAAGCCAAGTAAGACAATTGCAAAAGGCAACAAGATGTGTTGGTGTTATAGAAGCACGTGCATAAGAAGATCCCTAGGAAACTGAGCTTGGAGCATTAAACCTTGCCACCAACCTTCCAATAGATAGACATGGTAGTTTATCCAAGATTAAGAGCAACTCAATTTGGAAATCAAAATTATAGAAATAGTTTCCAGAGAACCAACAACCTTTAAGTAGGAACAAGGATGATCAAATGTAAAACAAAAGAGCACACAAAGCTAGGGAAACATAAATGTCACAAGAAGGCCAAAAACAAACAAAAAATAAATTAACAAAGAAAGCAAAACTTTAGAACCACTAAAAAATAAATTAACAAAATAACAAAAGGAGGAAGGGGGGACCCGGTATCCCCCCAGCCAAGGCAGGGGAAACAATATCCTGGTATCCCCTTCAAAAATCGACCTGCGACAGAGGCGGAGGCGGTTGGAGCATGAGGTGATTGCCATCAGGGAATGCCGACACAAAGACTGGCGATCCGCTACGTAATAGAAAGCCCAACAAGAATAGAATACGAAAATAAAATCCAAACAGATTTGATCAGGACATTCGAGACAGACAAGAAACCTGTGAAATAACTTAATGAGAAACCGATCTAGAAGGCAAGCGATCAACCAAAAGGGGATAATGATTAAGAAACAGAAAAAATAGAATTATGGAGATGAAGTAAAAGAGACAGATCTAATAGATCGAATAGACTTCCCTGGAAAGGCTCAACAAGACGGATCTGGCCCAGGAATAGACGGATCTGGCTGTATAGGTGCCTCACGCAGGAAAACACTGGAGCAGGATTGCATGCGTTGTGTCCATCTAGTGACTTGCTCAAGTTATCGGATGAGCAGAATTGAACTGGAATCCAGCCCATGTGCAAATCTGAAGAGGAGCAGATCTGCAAAACTGAAGAAGGAGAGTATGGAACTGTGACCCAGCCCATTCGAAGACTGGCAATGATTTAGGAAAACTGGCCGAAGTGGAGCCTCACAACAGAAGGCAAACCGAGCCACGGCGGACAAGGTATAGATCCACAAACCATGACTCGTCATAAACCAAGAAATAGCTACTTGTAAAAGAAAATCAGAGATGGAAAAACTAACCGCGATCCACAATCATGACTCCATCCCAAATCCAGACATACATACTTGAAAACGAAAATCAAAGAAGGAAAAAACTCACCTCGATCTACAAACCATGACTCCATCCTGTAAGCTGGAGCACAACGCCACCGAAACGGAACAAGCAGAGGATGCAGACGGACCAAATCAAAAAATAAACCAAACTGCTATAGATCAAAGGCATACCTTATAGAAAAATTGGTTTCTAGGTGTGAATGCAAGTTGAGGGTGAAAACTTGTGGAGCCAAGAAGGAGCAAAATGGAAAGGAGCTCAAGAGAACGCCGATGACTGGAAATGAGACAAGAGGCAGAATAAATAGGAGACATGAGAAAGGACGTCCCCATCCCAGGAATGTCGGTTCTATTGCCATTCCATCATTACAATAAAAAATCTTCTGATGTCTATTTTTGGCTTTAGGTTTGTTGAAGGGACCCTATCTGATTACTTTTTCCGCAAAACAACACAGATTTGCATGCCATTTTGATGGATTTATATGGAATTCAAAGTGGAATTATAGTTAAACGCCCTGCCAACAAATTATGCAGGGGCTTGGAGTTTCATATGCTCAACATATAGTAAGGGATTGCCTTGCTCAAATAAGCCATATACTTGCAAAAACCAATTGAATGCACAGAAGACAGACCTGTGAAAACCGATTGAATATACTATGCAAACTATATAGGCATGGATTGAAAAGCTCGGAACCATTCCTAGTACTATCTAGGTATGCATGTCCAAGAACACGCACGCACCGGTTCACAGCACAAAACTTAACAAACATACATGGCGCACTCTGTAAATACCGCTACCATACGCACACGCAAATACAAAGCACAATCATATGAAAAACCTTAGCAAAATAACCGTATACGTTTTGGACGACGAACCATTTTTTGTGATATTATTGTACATCTGTGGAATTGTTTGCAAAATTCAGCTTTGGAAGAATATTGGAGGACAATCTTTATTTACAATACAAAGAAGCATGCAAACAACTGCAAAGGGCATGTAAGAAGTATATTATGGTGTCCACCAGTGAAGCTTCGTCAAGACAATTGTGCATGTCTGAGTTGGGCCATACGAGAGAAATAATATGCTTTTAAGCCCTCTGTTGCATGGAAATTTTGTGTGGAATTAATGCGGCCATTGGTTTGAGGATGGTTGCTACACAAGTTTTGTCTTCTGGCCTGTCTGTGATTGCCCTCGACGTGTATCTGAAGAACAGCACCATGTCTATGATTGGCCAAACTGCATCCATTTCTCATTTGATAAAAATAAAATGAACAACATCACATGCGCAATGTGAAGTCTATACCTCCTAGAAGCATGACCCATTGTGAATTCCTGATGGAACTCCGTATATATCATCTGGGAAGTGCTTTTTTCGGACAAAATAGAGTGGTTAATTCGGACATCTGGTATCAGCCAGGGTGGTTA
Organism: Isoetes taiwanensis; assembly: GCA_021234155.1. NCBI lineage: Eukaryota > Viridiplantae > Streptophyta > Lycopodiopsida > Isoetales > Isoetaceae > Isoetes > Isoetes taiwanensis. The sequence goes on along the minus strand of JAJEKV010000019.1, from coordinate 1,339,597 downwards.
ATTCAGACAAAAAGTGGTTAATCCGGACAAAAAAACAGGCGTAGAATTGTGCCCCTGGGGGGGGAGGGGGGGGCAAAAATTTTGATCAGATCCGGGTCCGCTTTAAAAAGCATGCCAATCGCTTTGTACACTTCTTTTATGCTAGATTGATGAAGAGAGGAAGAGATTTGAGGCGAAATAGAGCAGAATCGATCAGAAAAAAGGGAAAAAACAGTAGTTTTGGGCTTAAAACTGCGCGGTTCTTCATGGCTGATAATGGGTGTCCGGATTAACCACATCCCGGATGATATATACGACCTTCCGGATGGCGAATATCAGTGCATTATGTGCAATGCTTTTATTTCAAAAAGGCAAACATTGTTCTGGTTTGAATAAGATTTTGCCTATTACAGCTTAAGACTTTGATGTTGTGGCAGAGCTTTTATAGCAAATTGGATATGCTTTAAAACCTTAGGAGATTTAAAGATCAAATGGGATTTGGAAATGGTCATAATCTTTGTCTAAATTCTAGTAACTTGACTGCTTGTGGGGGCTAGAATTATGAATGGCTGAAAAAATGTCATGGTAATGCTTGTGGGGACATTACCAGAGTTGTTTCTTAGTTGCGTTCATCGCAAGATTTCAATAGGGCTATTGCAATTAAGATTGATATGACTAAGATTGTTATACGGATTTCTTGGCTTTTTTTAGTCATTACAGTAAGCTAAGAAGTGCTCATTCCTACTAATAGTTGATGGGGAAGAACATGCTTTTCATGGCAACTGGAACTATTGTTTATCAAGATCTCAGCAAGCAAGAAACTCCCAGTTTTCTTTATGCACACTTCCTCCTTGCGAGAATGGCGACGTAGCTTTCTTGAGTATGGAAGCATTATGGTGTCTTTAAGCTCAACAACTGTCCCAAAGCAATTGTGGTCTCGCATTTAAGTTTTCATATAGCGTTCCCCAAACAAATTGTTCTAGCATCTATTTTTTTCATTGTGGGCACGAGGGGTAAATCTTTATATAATAAGATTATTTTGTAAGTATGTATGTCATGCATCAAACATGGACGACTCGGATTGTGCCACGTGGCATGCCATGTGTACTTTTTTTAATGCGAAAAGGTTCCGAACCGTTTGACGTTTAGCTTGAGCTTTTTACGCCCACTTTAAACCCTTTCTTTCGTTTGCCATTTGCTACTATTTTCGTTTATCATTGGCGTCGTTTTGGCAAGTCAGTCGCTCTGGTATTCTCTGATGAACTGCCCAGCATTGCATCCGGTGACTGCAATTTCGATTGATGCAAGCTTTGATAATTTTGATGCAATATTTGATGGTCCATCTAGCATCAGATGCTACAGATGCTGATCGTGGTATAAGTGTGTGGAAGACTGTGATGCTAATCAGAAATCAATATTTGCCATTTAGGCTATGTTCCAAAAGTAAATTTAGATAACTCTGGATATTTTTTTTTATGGAAATGCAGTACCAGATGCGTCTAATAGATTTCTTTGTGAAAAGGTAAAGAATTTTACTGCATATGGCACCTTGGGAGCACTTATCCTATTGATGACAGATTCAACAAGCTTCTATGTTTAACTCATTTTAGTACAGTCTTAAGGATCTGAACATGAGGTCTGATGAATCATACAGATAGCAATGAGGACAGGCAAACCATAGATTATTGATGAGGCAGGGGCTCATTCTTAAGGGTTATTTTACCATGTGAATGCATGTCTTTGAGTTGTGCCCCAGCGGTTGGTGATCACACTGCTTGATTCTAGATCGATTTGCTAATTTTAACTATTAATATAGATCCAATCCTTCGATCATGTGTAGCTCTTATGTGAACAAGATGCAAATGGGTTGTAGATGTTGGCTATGGAATATTTTGTTTCTGCACCTTATTCTTCCCTCATCTATGCATGTTGCAATGAGTTGCATTTCCATTAAAATGTTCTATTCATCATGCGTGTAATCCTCATCTTTCTGCAGGTTAGATACTTTGGATGGCATATTAAGGAATATTCTAGAATGGGACTCGCATGGAACCAACAAACCGCATAGATAGGCTTCTCATTCATCTCAGCAGATTTTCTACAATGGTGGATAGTGGGTAGCCGCACACATGCGAACTACCCACGAAAAATAAAGGGAAAATCCAATTATATCATTTGGACCCCAAAAATACAATGCTAACAGATGTTCGGTTGGTGTACCGCCGAAAGCTTATCAGGGATTAAAAAACCCGCCCTTTCGGTTTTCGAGGAAAAACCCTAGTGATAAACCTTCGGCAAGGGGCTTAGACAAACGCAAGGCAGAGAAATCGCTCCCAAAACCCACGAATGGAGAAGTCGAAATAGGTGCCGCACGCCAATCTGTGCCTGCACATCACCAACACCACAAAAACGAAACAAAACAAACCTCCCAGAGTGGAGGGGCTGATTACGCGCGTGCCACGCGACAAATATAATAAACAAAGAAGGGGGGGAAGGGTGGGTTCAAAGAGAAAGTGGTACTGGCGAGAGAGAAGAGGAAGCGCCGATGAGATGTTGATGCGTAAACGCGCTAAAATAGCTTAACTCCCAACCCAAACGGGCATGCGTACCGCGATGCATGTAAAAACATGCATATACCGTCCCATTCTAGAATGGCGATCCGATGTCTCGGATCGATGGGATTCTAGAATGGGACTCGCATGAAACCAACAAACCGCCCGAATACCAGAGAACTTCCTTACAAACTAGGATCGAGGACGAAGGTCACAGGATGAAGGCTAAAGGCCGGTAAAGGACAACATGAAAGAAACGCCAAATTGGCCAAACCAAGCAGGAAGAAGCCCTTCCCCTGCCTGGAAACAATTCAAAGAGAAAGAGGTATTGCTGAGAGAGAAGAGGAAGCGCCGATGAGATGTTGATGCAGAAACGCGCCTAAAATAGCAAACTCCCAACCCAAACGGGCATGCGCTGCCCGCATGCATGCAAAACATGCATGCTCGTCCCATTCTAGAATGGCGATCCGATGTCTCGGATCGATGGGATGAGTATGAACTTGTGGTCTGCACCCAAATAGGATGTGCTCCACCATCACCTTCTTGATAGAAAGGTACATTTGCTGACACGAGTACTGCTCAACACGAGTACTGCAGAAGCTCCTTCGTTGGCTGTCACTAGAGGTAAGCAGATCTTTAAAGAAAATTTAAGCTTTTTCATCATCCCTGTTTCTGTTTCTTTGCTCCAATCTTTGTTTCTGTTTCTTTGCCCCAATCTTCCCTCTCTATGTTTTTGAGCGCTATCGAAAATGGAGAATATGCATATAGGGATGCAGTGATTCAATGATTGATCCGTTGGGGTTTTAGATGATTGGGTGTTATCGGATAATGATCCTTGCTACTGGACAGGAGACTCATCCGGAATCTGGATAACCACTCCGTTTCTCAGTTTATATGATTGGCCCAGTATTTATCCAGAAAAAATATGCCCCTTAAACTCTAATATCTAAGGTATGCATATAATAACACGTTACAAAAGTTCTACAGTGATTATGAAGCATACAGAATTGTACAGTAGAGAGAATCTACTATCATTTAAGTATTCGAATTCATTTACAAGAGATAAATTGGACATGCTTTGCTAGGTTTTCACGGTTGTATTTTGATGTATATCTTTCTATAATCGTGAGTAAATTATCAAGTTCTACAATGGATTTTGCAGCAAAAGCATTGGGTGATGCTACTGTTTCTATCAAAGATGTGACCCCTGACATCTCTTTAGCTGGAGAACTTGCCGTGATTGAGGTAAACTTAGCCCCATTCCTCTTAATTGGCAGCATAATAAGGTATGCGCATTTGCAGGAACAAACAGTGAAGCATTGGGTGATGCTACTGTTTCTATCAAAGATGTGATCCCTGACATTTCTTTACCTGGAGAACTTCCCGTGATTGAGGTATGCTTAGCCCCATTCCTCTTAATTGGCAGCATAATAAGGTATCCGCACTTGTAGAAACAAACAATGAAGCTCTTTGAGAAGTCCACATATTCTGTTGTTAATGTCTTTGATGTAACATTGCAACCCCAAGTCAATTTTACAGGGTCCGTTGATGTACGAGTACTCATAGATTACTGGTTCATAGATAAATGGTAACCACCCTTCCATAAGATGACATGCTTTACAATCTTAGGTACCAGAAGGAAATGGCACTGGGATTGTTTGGGACAAAGATGGTCATATAGTAACAAATTTTCATGGTAAACTGCGTTCTTCCTATTTTGCTTATAGCATCAGCCTTTTTGCAATGACAATGTTGTCAGAGTCTAGACATGATCTTCTGATTTATCCCTGGACATTGTGACGTTCCATGTAGTTATACGATCTTCGTCACGTATTTATACGGGACACGTACAAATACAAGCACGTCACCACGCTACCATGGGGGTAGGGGAACTTAATTGCAACCTAGGGGGTTACCTTAAAAAGGATTAAATTAGCTATGCTAATTTAACACATTACTAATAATAACCTATAACCTAGGAAATTAGGCTAATTACCATTTGGGAAGGCGCCACCTGCCCCAATCGATTGGGCAGCATGGGGGTTGCCAAGTTTGGATGCCAACTTGACCCCTATCCCTGGGATTGACTCCTGAAGATCGACCAAGGAAGGCCGGGGAGCCGAGCCATCATACACTGCAGAGAATCACCATAACGGTCGTCCCCCGGGTGGAAGTAACGGTGAATTCTCAACTCCCGTGGAGATGGGCCCCATGGAAATGAGTCCAGCCAGAATTCAGGTAGGTGGCTATGTGAATTCTAGATAACGCTTGGTTGTGTCCGTTTCTCTGTTCTCTTTGTGATTCAATCATAGAAACTAACCCTTGATTGTACAAGCCTCTTTATATTCGATTCTGGTTTCTACTCTGAAAGGATGGATTGTTAGTTCTTTGTTTAAATCGACTCTAAACGGGGGATTACGGGGTAGAGACCTCTGAGCCGTGTATTGTAGTATGCTCCTAGATAGCCTGTAGAGTCCCATTAATTGCGGCTCAGTGCACAAGAGCCCACGGGTCCTAGATGCTATGGTCCGGCTTAGCACCGCACAAAGGAACACGGTGGTGACATGAGGGGTGGGGTCTTGCACGAGCATACAAGGCTCCCCGAGACTCCTACAGTGGGCTAGGCGAGCAGCCGGTCCACGAGGGCCGGGTATGGGTCTGACACTCCCTGGGTGTAGAGGTGTGATCCGTATGGAGCACCTTGCACTTTGAGTAGATTTAGGGTGAGTAAGTCGGGTACGGATGCGGGGGTCGCTGATGCGGCACGTATTCTCTAGCTCACCCATGGAACCACTGTGATTCTGGAAGGGGACGCTTCCCCGACCTGCCACATCCCGGACCAAAGGCCATGAACCTGGAGTAGGCTCAAAAGGGTGATCCCTTGAACCTGCGTCTCCGGAAGGCTATAGCGAAGCCATAGCATGAATTGACCCATCTGCAAAGTGTGCACAGGAGGGGCGGATGGAGTGGACAACCCTAGCCGATGTTCTATGCCAGCCAACGCCATGCCAAGACTCGGTCTGCTGATCTCTTGAGGCCCGGTAGGTCGGTCGATCCTCACCGAGTCCGAGTAGGGGTAGAACCTGGGTTTTGGGCGTTTTCTTAGGATTAGATGCATATTCTATGCCGTTGGTATTTTGGATGGATGCGCCACCCTTCGTGGTGGTTATTTATGTATATTCGTGCTGTGTGCTAACCCTTGTATTCATGCTTCCGCGACGTAGGAGTCCCATTGAAGGCGTGGGCCGAATGACCCCTTCGTGTCCTTCTTCGGGCCTCATTTCATAGATGGCCCGAAACAGACGGGAGGGCCCCGCTCATGGTGAGATGATCGCCATGGGGGGAAAGTCCCGTGCATGTATACGTCCGAGGGTCGATATATTCTCGAGCCGCCACAGTGGTATCAGAGCCGTGATTTTCGTTGCTCGAATCATAGCATCGGCCAAACACTAACTCAGAGCACGGTAGTAAGGAGGAGGCTAAGTCAATGTGACGTTAGTTCTCTTTGTTGTTTGGCTTGGTGTTAGGTTAAGTTAAGAAATTGTAGCTTTAAAGTGGAGGGCCCAAGATTGAGGCCTAACAGTGTCGATGGGTGGCTCAAATGACGAAGATGATGGTTCCATTGGATCGGCGCATCGAATTACCCTAGAACAATCAACTCTAGGCTTAAAATGGTCAAGGGCGGGCCCAAAACAAACTTCGGGCGCCGCTTTGCCTTTTGTCGCTTATAAATCAAGATCGGTTACCGAAATGTTTGTCGGCTACCGGACCACGCCGGACCCGAAGTCAACGCGGGCACAGCCAGTCAACTTCGGGCGCTTGCATTTCGACGACGCCACCGAGGAGTTTGGAAGGTCAGATAATGCCATCGGCCGACCGTATGTGGTGGCGTATTTCCGCCATATTTTTTTAATAATAGAATTTCGAAGTTAATAAGAAAAAAAATTTGAAATTTTAAAAGTTAAGTGGCCGTTTAACAAACCATTTCTTGTCATTTGCTTTTGCTTCCGCGCCTCCAACCGCCTGAGCCGCCCTCCGCCATCGCCACCCAGACCGGACCTTGCTCCTCGCGCCCTTGTGCCTTGTGCATCTTAGCCCTTTCGTCATCCGCCAAATGCGCCTCATTACCGATTTTTTTTTTTTTCCCCATCATAGCCGCTATGGCTATCACCAAGAGCGCCCAGATCCAACTACCTTGAGCATCGTGGAGATCTACGCCATGATTGCCAAGCACATGGCTACTGACCCAGCCCTCATTGATATCTTGTTAGATGAGCTGGTGAACAGGTTTGAGAACAACGATAGGATTCCATATCCTATCTATCACTTCTCGAGCCATTCCTCATCCATTTGAACCTTCGCCCCTTCCCTATACCATTGTTGAGCAACCCGATATGGTTATGATGCTCATCAAATTTTATCCTCCCGAAAGGTGAAGGCCATACGGAGGAGGAAGATATCGTAAGGCAGGCCGATCAGATCGTGGGTTTGGCCGAGAGGATGACCAGGGGAAATTGAGCGGGCCGACACGGCGAGCCGTGGAAGGGAATACGGGTACCACCTGGGGACGGCTTTTCGGCCATTGATGGCAGAGCCATTGAGGTTCCCCATACCATTGGCGGGGAGGAGTCCAACAGCTTTGTATGGGGAGAAATCCCGATATCAAAGATCGATCACCGACAACCATTCAGATAGACATGGGTCCGCGACCACGCCGTACCAAGTGAACTTAATCGCCGTCTTTGCAGCCCGGTGTTTGCCTCGCATTCGTGAAGATCCGAGGAGAGCCCCGAAGAGCGGAGAAGCTCGAAAGCAGAGGAGCGGGACCGCAAGACCAGCGGACCAAGCAAGATGGAGGAGACCGGGAGTGGGCCGGACCCAACCCCAAGCATCGATCGTTAAGCACCGAGGAAGGGTCTAGCCCATAAGGCTCGGGCAATCAATATAAAGAGAAACTAAGGACTGCTTCGGGGCTTTTTGGCAAGAAGACGAAAGTGCCGACCGGGAGGGCTAAGAATGGGTGGATAGCTCCGAACGGGCCGTTGGGGCTAAGACGGCACAAGACCAACGGGGCGCCCATGGGCCCCTGAGCAATGAGGAAGCCTCATAGGTAAAGGATTCTACCGGCATCGCGGGTCTTGGCGGGAAATCCGCAAATTTCAGAAGTCTACAGAGCTTCTGATCAGGAAGCTACCTTTTCAGAGGCTGGTACGGGAGATCGCACAGCAATTCAAGACCGACTCCGCTTCCGCATCTTTGTAATTTGGCACCCAAGAGGTCAAGCCTACTTGGTGGCACTTTTGGTGACGCCAATCTTTGCGCTATCCACGCAAAGAGGGTCACCATAATGCCTAAGGATCTAGCCCTCACCAGAGTAGGATACGGGGAGCAACCTTAGCTTACTACTATGGAGTCCGCATTTGTAAATATTTTTTTTGTAATATTTAATAAAGAGACTTTTATTTTGAATTAAAAAGTTTAATGGTTTTTATGTTAATAATAAACTAAAGTGCTGACGTCAGTTTTTTTTTTTTTTAAAAAGGGGTTTAAAAGGGGACTCTTAAGGGTTATTTCAAACGTTTCTTTTTCTCTCCTCTCCCCTTCTAGCCGCCATGGCCGCCCGACCTTGCCGCCTGGTACCATGATGGAGAGAAATGGGATCCACAAGTTCCCTTCGATCCGTGCAGAACCTTTGCTATGCCAACGATAGACCTCCTCACAAGTATGCAAAGCTGCATCCGGATTACGGATTCCTTGACTTCTACACCGGAGGAAATCCTTCCTCTGTGTATTCCTCTCGGGGATCCTCCCCAATTGTATTTGGAGCGAGAGATAGTCCGGCAGATGTTAGGCGGGGACACACATGCTTATGACGTCCTGAAGGGGAAACTCCGATGGGGAAAACACCTGCCAGTAGTCCAACATCAGGGGCATCAATATCTGGAAGCTACTTTCGCCCTAGCCATCCTCATGGACCAATACGTTGAGGATGAGACTTTGCCTCAGAGAAGGGCAAACCGCCGTAATCCTCCGAGGAGGGGATGATGAGCATATAGGGATGGGCGATTTTGCCCGTTGGAAAGAGGTAGCAGAGGAGTTACCATCACACACCGGAACAAGCTATAGGCTTGTCGTGGTTAGACGGCCTTCCAGTTATCTATCACCAAGGGCAAGAGTACCTTCTCTTGGATGATATTATCTGGACGTATCATATGGTGGCCGGATTTCGACGCAAGCGCAAAGACCATGTACTTTACGAGCTTGCGGAGTATTGTATGGATGATTTTATCGACTTCACCTCTACCGAGCTTCCTTCGGAGGTGCACCAGCTGCTTCAGTTCCGTCAGGAGACCATAGAGCCGGCAGAGACTCTACTACGCCTTCGAGACTTTGTGATGCAGAACCGGCAGCAGAGCTACCGCACTGTGATGCCTTCACGGCTATGGGACCTCACGTCCCAAACATTAATATGGTTGAGGTTCCCTCCGACTCAGATGATGAGGGTGAAGATTTATATCATAACCCTGCACACAAGAAGGAGGAGCAACAGGAGCTCAAGGAGGAAGAAGTCCCCATGGACTTGGATAAGGAGGTGGCAGCATCTGAGACTCCGCAAGGGAAGGTGCTGGGTAACCACCTTACCCGTTTCTTTTTGTCGGCCTTCCGATATGGGCAAGTCCTCTTCATAGCCCGGGATCTAGGGCCAGAGGCTGAAGCTTCATGGTGGGCCCTCCGTGCACTCTCTACACTGGCCGGCCACAAGAAGCTTCCCTATCGTACGTTTACTTATGTACTCGTACGACGGGATCTTGCCCTGACGGCCTTGGGTCGATATTGCGCTTGGATGGGAATGAAGCTCCTCACGGCAGCAGCCCCATTGGCCGCTGCCTATCCACCCGAGGTTGCATCTGCTATGGCTGCCACAAGAGACCCCCGGGTTACTCGTCGCCGCGACAATAACCGCCTCCACCACCTCCTAGGGCTAAGGATAAAAGAGGGGCCTAGTTCCTAGACTAATGGTGCTATACAAATTTTGTATATATATATATATATATATATATATTATGAGATATTTATGATTATATAATATATATATTTGGACCCTATTGAAATATGGTGTGCCTTATTTACTTATTAAATACAAAATTCCCTTGAGGAGTACAACTGAATTGTTTTTTTTATGACATCCTCTTCCAAAGCATTAAAGTTTAGAATATACTGGAATTACAAAATGTTCTCTATTCATTCCAACTATGTTGCAGAGGAAACAATTTGGGAATATGAGGAGAGAATCACCGATATGGTTAGGAGAGACGATCCCGGACCACCGGACCAAGACTATGGCCAGAGATATGGTGAATATCCAGAGTGGGAGGAAGGCTATGAAACCGAACCACCGCCACCAGGGGAACTCTACGACCTCGACAAAGGGTGGAGATAGTTAACATCCTTAGGGACCGAAGCCGAGGATCTGAAAAATGACCATGTGGTCGCACGGGACCACTTGGAATATGAGCAGGCACGAGGCTTTCGAGGACGCCAATGATCACCTTTGGCAACTCTTTTATGCTATGCGAAGGCTCTTTAACCTTCTGATTATCAGCCCGACATGGGAGTACCAAGCAATCATTGTTCAAGCCTGGGCACGCTATAAACTCGTCCGAGCTGTACGGGAGAGTACCCGCTACGCGATCCTGTACCCCTTCGCCAACCCCTAAGCTTGGTCTCTTCCGTTATGTTTTCTTTGTTGTCAAGCATTACTGGTGCTAATAGAACTTTAAGAGTTTCCACTGTACCATACCTACTTTCGTCTTAACCCATGTAACCATCGACTCGTTTTGTACTCAACTTGAATGAAATAAAAATATTGTTTTCTGTTTGTATATTCTTTTTGTCTCGATTATTTTAAAAGGATTGTACATTAATGTAAATCTGCTTATATATTCATGAATGCTCCCTATAGACGGCGGTAATGTAACGCCGCTTGGCAAACACCCTCCAACGCCAGTAGGCTCACCCCTGAACAAGAATTGATGTTAATGAAGAGGCAACTCGGCGAATTACAGGCCTATGTGTTGCATACCAATCCACTGCAACAAACTCAGGAGGACGGACCGGAATTACCTCCGCGACCATTGAGTCCACCGCACAACCTGACCATCTTCTCCCGAGCTAGCCCCCCAGACTGCATAAAAGAGGACTCATGCTAAGCGTCATCGAAGTTCCTCTAAGGATAGTGCCGCTTCCTCACATTCAACCACTTCGGTGTCTTCGGGGTCATCGCTATCAGACAGTGACCATTCGAGGCGTAAGGATAAGGAATACCGAAAAACCGTTGACACAGCCATAACTAGTATATGGAAGAACCGAAAGCTGGCTCAGTTTGATGGGAAATCCAGAGGAGGCTTGAATGCAGAATCTTGGTTGGATGAGATGAAGGAATTTGGGAAGTCCTATGGAATGACAGAGAAAGATACAGGGAAGGTCGCCACCACCAACCTTACCGGAGCTGCCCGTATTTGGTGGAAGGGTTACGCCAGAGCTAAGCACCTGGACAGGAGCAGATGCAAGTTCAAGAAGTTCGCTAAGGCTTTTAAATCGCATTACGTGCCTCGTGCGCACAAATGCCAACAGATTCAGACCTTCTACAGGTTGGAACAGAAGGGCATGTCCGTGCAGGCCTACACTGACGAATTCATGCGTTTGAGGTTATATGTACCAGGAATGAATGAGAAAAGGGCAGTAGAGGGCTATATTGAAGGGTTGGCCCCATCCATTAAACGCATGGTCAAGGCCATAGACCCAAAGTCAGTAGCAGAGGCGGAAGCTAAGGCATTAAGCCTTGAGGAAGACACGCCAAGGAACCAGTATCCGCGACCTGCTCCTTACTCGCAGCCACGGCCGCCCACACCTTACAAACCCCGTTCGCCAAGTCCGGGGCCCTCTCAGCACAATTCTTACGGCCGCCAGGAGAAGAAAGTCGCCTTTAGCACGCCAGATAAGCAGAACAATGCCGGTAAGGAAGTTCGGGGCCTCTTACAGTCCATTCCTAAAGAGGCCAGAGAACAGCTCACGGATAAGGCATGCTACGGTGTATGAGGCCCGACACTTCATGCACTGCCCGTGACGCCACGCCAGACGCCTAACTGGCCATGGCCGACTTTGATTGGGAAGATCCGAGTCCAATCTTCCTCAAGGAGGACGAGGCTCCCCGAAAGTACATTCACGGCAAGGCCTCATATTCTTGCCGCTATAGAAACAAAGTAACGCTGAAAATCAGCCTTCTCGTTATTTCACACAATAGGCCAAGTAGACAAGAAGCCCTTCATAATTTTGATGGACACGTAGTAACGATAATTTTGCTTCTCCTAGAATGGCCTGTGCATCGCAAATGGAAACATTGAGATCCCGACCTAAGCCACCACATTAGCCGCTGGTAAGCAAAGAAGATCGGACACACTCATGGCCGCCAGATAACCTTAAGATGGGTTGCCGTGCACCCGCTTGTCTTGGGTGCTGAGTTAATGGACATTGGTAAATATGATCTTATTGTTGGAATGGAGTTTTTAGCATCTGCCAAGGCCAACATAGACTGTGAGAAACAGGAGGTCACCTTCAACGCCGCTAATGGAGCACGTGTGACTATAAAAGGTGATTCATTCCACTCCGCTATGCAGTCAATGTCAATAAAGCAGTTAGGAAAAGCTATACGCAGGAATGAACTCCTTTGCTTCATTAAACTTGCTTCCATTGAGTCTGACTCCAAGCAGAAGCAAGTCATCGACGCCTTACCACCAGACATTGCTACCCTTCTTCGGGAATTTAGCGATCTTTTTCCAGATGAGATCCAGAAGCTTCCTCCTTTCAGAGGGGTAGAATGTGAGATAGTTCTACAACCAGGTACTAAGCCTACCAGCAAGGCCCTGCATCAATGAGTCCTCCGAGTTGGGCGAGCTTAAGAAACAACTTCAAGAGTTATTAAACCTAGGTTTTATTCGGCCTAGTGTTTCACCATTTGGCACTCCTATTCTTTTTGTCAAGAAGAAAGATGGCTCCTTAAGGATGTGTATTGATTATAGGCAACTCAATAAGCATACCATCAAGAATCGCTATGCTTTTGCCTAGGGGCAGATGATCTTATGGACCGCCATGAGGGAGCAAAATATTTCTCAAAGATTGATTTGCGCCCGGATACCATCGATAAGGATAAAGGAGGAGGACATTCATAAGTCCGCCGCACCGTGATATGGGCATTATGAGTTTACCCTCATGCCTTTTGATTGACCAATGCCCCCCAACGCTTATGAGGTTGATGAATGACATCTTCCGCCAATACTTGGATGACTTTGTTGTTATTTTCTTTGATGACATTCTCATCTATAGTAAAACCTTGCAGCAACATGAACAACATCTTCGATTAGCTTTGCAAAAGCTAAGACGCCATCAGCTCTTTGCCAAGTTTTCTAAATGCAAGTTCGCCACTCCGAGGGTAGACTATTTGGGGCATATTATTTCAGCAGAGGGAATTGCTACAGACCCAGCCAAAATAGAAGCAGTAAAGGATTGGCCCATTCCAGCTAATGTTTCAGAGGTCCGCAGTTTCTTGGGGCTCGCAGGATATTATCGGAAATTTGTTAAGGATTTTGCAACAATTGCCGCACCTCTTACTAATCTCACAAGGCATGAGAAAGTGAAGGATTGGATGGAACATTGGAAAGCAAAAGTCCAAGTCGGCTTTCAGAAGCTCAAGGATGCTTTAACATCTACACCGGTCCTCACCTTGCCTGATCCTGAAAAGGATAAATCGGTAGCCACCGATGCTAGTAAGATAGCTACCGGTGGAGTCTTAATGCAGGAAGGGAGAGTTGTTGCTCACGCATTCAAAGAAGATGAATGATGCAGAGCAAATGATATCCTACCCATGATCGAGTTGCCGGCAGCTTGTTCGTGTTTCCCAGATTTGGAGACACTACCTTCTTGGTAGAAGGTTTCAGCTCGATACGGATCATCAGAGTCTCCGCTATCTATCCACCCAACCAAATCTAAATCTCCGTCAGCGAAGATGGATGGAATTCCTCGAGGAATATGACTTCGAGATTGTATACAAGCCGTGGAAGCACAATGTGGTTATGGATGCTTTGTCACGCCATCCCTTCATAACCCGGACCCATTGTAACGCCATTTCCACACTCACCAACGAAGTTTGGGAAGCAGATAGAACAGCACTCGCCACGATCCCTAATTTCAGATTATTTGGGAAAGTTTGGGTAAGGAAGCCCGCACTCAATAAAGAACGGAAGCATTCCGCTCATATAAGAAAGAGGGCAATTTGTTATATCACAAAGATAAGTTGTGTGTTCCAAATGACTTCGGGGGCGAAAAGTCGATTCTCCATGACACACACAACAGCCCTATAGCGGGACATGCGGGTTTTATGAAAACTTACTTTAAGATCCGCCCAGCTATTTTTGGCCTTCGATGAAGAAGGATATTGCTAGGTACATCAAGCGATTGTCGTTTGTCAGAAACCAAGGCCGAGCAATTAAGAGTTCCGGGGAGTTGCAACCTTTGGATGTGCCCAACGCCAAGTGGGAAGTCATAACCATGGATTTCATTGTGGGCCTTCCACGACTCTCCGTGGATATGATGCATTAATGGTCGTGGTCGACAAATTATCAAAGATGGCTCACTTCCCCGCCATGTCGCACCACGGACACCGCCTTCGACACCGCCTTGCTCTTTGCAAAAGAAATTTTCAAGGTTGCACGGGATGCCGAGAGTAATTGTATCGATAGGGATCCTAAGTTTGTCGCTGCATTTCGAAGGATTTCTTCGCCACCATACGTAACCAAGCTTGCCATGAGTACAAATTTTACCATCCTCGCATGATGGTCAAACGTAACGTGTCAATCGATTATCGAAGATATGCTACGAAGCTATGTATGGAGTAAACAAATACAATGGGCGGATTATATTTATCCGTAGAGTTCGCCTATAACAAAGACGTAAGCAGAGTCTTCAAAGATGTCTCCCTTCATGATAAATTATGGCTATCAATGTCTTACTCGGACATCGGCATAACCCTCGTTTCTAAAGTGGAGGTCTCTCAACAACTCCTTTTAGAAATGCGTGCCATTGGTGGAGGAAGTTCGGGTTACTTATTGGCCGCGACGCAATCGCCGAAGAGTCTAGCGGATAAGCACCAAACCCCACCTAATCTTCCGTGGGCTTAATCAGTTTGGCTTAAGATCAAAGTAAAACAAGACAAGCTTAAAATTGGTAATCAGAAGAAGTTGGCACCTGATGGGCCGGGCCGCTCAGATTACCGAACGCTGGGGAGAACATGCATATCGCTTGGACTTGCCACCCCGCTTTGAAGATCCACAAGGTCTTTCACGTGAGTCTTCTCAAGCAACACACCCTCGATCCGGAGGAGGTTTTGGATACCCCAACTCTCCTAGAAATGATCAAGAGCAACTGGAAATAGTGCCCGAAGCTCTTCTTGACCGAGCTTACAAACGCACCGTAAGGACTCAAATGTTGCAATACTTGGTCAAGTGGAAGCATTTACCGCTTGAAGATGCTACCCGGGTGATGAAGCTAGACCTTGAGAAGCACTATCCGACTTCATGCGGGAAACTCGTGGTCAAGACCATCAACGATGCTATCAACCCCGCCTCCCTACGTAAGCTTGAAGGCTTGATTTGCCGAGAATCATGTTCTAGGGGGGTAGATGCATCGTATATTATAATAATAACCAATGATGAGATCACCTTTGTGTTCTCTAGGACGTGGTGTATTGTTGATGGTGACATGACCGCGAATTGCTTAAAAAGCATTTAGTAAATAGAATGCGTTCATTCCGGCTATACGGGGAACTGAACCATTCCTTATGCCACAATGAGGTTCCCTTCTAGATGCTTTTTCTTTTATTTATAGGGGGTGGTCCCTTCAACCACAATTTAATCATATTATTAACCTGCGGGTATGTTGATGTGTGCAGCCGCTGAATGATCGCCACCGCCACCCAACTTTTCCCGTATTGGTTTTGTCTACATCTGTGATTTTTGTTATCCTAATGTTTTAAATCGGACTTTGGTCCTAAACTCTCTTGATGATAAGCTGTATAAGGCACCTTGGTGCTTGTACTTTGATATTTTCAACTTCGATGTATTACTGTCCGAAATACTATAATTTCAAAGTATTCATGTTATATTTTTTTAACTTCATTTTATAATTCAGTGCTTCACGTATGTCTTCAATTAGCTAACCTCAATGCTGAGGACAACATTATTTTTTTTAGGAGGGGAGAATGTGACGTTCCATGTAGTTATACGGTCTCCGTCACGTATTTATATGGGACACATACAAATACAAGCACGTCACCACGCTACCATGGGGGTAGGGGAACTTAATTGCAACCTAGGGGGTTACCTTAAAAAGGATTAAATTAGCTATGCTAATTTAACACATTAATAATAATAACCTATAACCTAGGAAATTAGGCTAATTACCATTTGGGAAGGCCACACCGCCCCAATCGACAAGTAAAGATGGGGTTGCCAAGTTTGGATGCCAACTTGACCCCTATCCCCGGATTGACTCCTCAAGATCGACCAAGGAAGGCCAGGAGCTGAGCGCCATCATACACCTGCAGAGAATCACCATACCGCCCCCCGTGGAGGCAACAGCCTGAATTCTCAACTCCCGTGAGATGGAGGCGCCCCATGGAAATGAGTCCAGCCCGTAATTCGTAGGTGGCTATGTGAATTCTAGATAACGCTTTGGTTGTGTCCTTTCTCGTTTCTTTGTGATTCAATCATAGAAACTAACCCTTGATTGTACAAGCCTCTTTATATTCGATTCTCGGTTTCTACTCGAAAAGGATGGATTGTTAGTTCTTTGTTTAAATCTGACTCTAAACGGGGATTACGGGGTAGAGACCCTCGAGCCGTGTATTGTAGTATGCTCCTAGATAGCCTCAGAGTCCCATTAAATGCGGCCGTGCACAAGAGCCCACCGGGTCCTAGATGCTATGGTCTGGCTTAGCACCAGACAAGGAACACAGTGGTGACATGAGGGGTGGGGTCTTGCACGAGCATACAAGGCTCCTGAGACTCCTACAGTGGGCTAGGCCTGATAGCCGGTCACGTAGAGGGCCGGGTATGGGTCTGACACTCCCTGGGTGTAGAGGTGTGATCCGTGATGGAGCACCTTGCACTTTGAGTAGATTTAGGGTGAGTAAGTCTGCACGGATGCGGGGGTCGCCGATGCGCACGTGATTCTCTAGCTCACCCATGGAACCACCGCGGATTCTCGAAGGGGACGCCCGACCTGCCTCATCTGGACCAAAGGCCATGAACCTGGAGTAGGCTCAAAAGGGTGATCCCTTGGACCTGCGTCTCCGGAAGGCTATAGCGAAGCCATAGCATGAATTGACCCATCTGCAAAGTGTGCACAGGAGGGGCGGATGGAGTGGACAACCCTAGCCGATGTTCTATGCCAGCCAACGCCATGCCAAGACTCTGGCCCGGCTGATCTCTTGAGGCCCAAACCGGGCCGATCCTCACCGGAGTCCGAGCCGGGTAGAACCCGGTTTTGGGCGCTTAGGATTAGATGCATATTCTATGCCGCTGGTATTTTGATGGATGCGCCACCCTTCGTGGTGGTTATTTATGTATATTCGCGGCGCGTGTGCTAACCCTTGTATTCATGCTTCCGACGTAGGAGTCCCATTGAAGGCGTAATGAATGACCCCTTTCAGTCCTTCTTCGGCCTCATTTCATAGATGGCCCAAAATGACGGAGGGGCCCCGCCATGGTGAGATGATCGCCATGGGAGGGGAAAGTCCCCGTATGTATACGTCCGAGGGTCGTATATATTCTGGGAGCGTCACAGACATGATTTCTTGAAGTGTAGTCGCTACTAAGCTGGGTCAGTATGGTTTACATTTAGAAGGTAGGTTATGGCAAAGATCGCATTTGTAAAACCTTTAGCATATAGTATTTGTATGGTTTGGGCATGTATTTTATGGCAACCTTTACAGCGCATTTGTGAAGCAGCGAGGATTTGTGAAGCAAATTGAGTTTATGCCTGTAGGTTTATACAAAGATGGAGATCCAGTTCAAGGTACTGAATTCAAGTTCCCTGACACAAATACAGCAGCAACAAAGCATCAACGTCTTTCAACAGGATGGCTAGTTACAAACGTAAGGTATGTATGCTATAATACTTTGCAAAGATTATGATGGTATGTACGGTTGAATAGCAATCTCGACGCCGATAGTATCATATGTCCCGACATATATGTTCACCACTTTGCTTACTTGATCCTTATGATAGCTCGCATGCGTGGAACTCTATGTTACGGGCATTGTCAGTGAGGACCCTTAGGTTTTATAAAAGTCTTGCCATCAAATCTGTAATGTGTGAGTCCACACTTTGGGAAGAACAAATAAGAGAGAATATCTCTGACAAAGATGAGGATTTTGAAGTCAGGAATCTTAATCTGCCTGAATGTACTCGATTAGATTCCCCTTTTTTTGGCTTTTAGTTCATGTTAAATTTCGTTCTATTGGAGATTATTGTCTCGGACCAACATAAAACCATTTCTTCCTATTCATCATTCATTTACTTGCATCTTGTGCTTTGCTTATATCCCTTTGTATTGGAATATTTGGCATGATTATGATTCTTGGCACAACACTATATTGGGCCATGCATGCTTTCACAATCAAGAGACCATAGCATTAACACCTTAGCAATAGGCATTTGTGACTTGGCGATGTAACATGTTATTGCCTTGCATGGCGTTTATGGGTTGTGAGAATCTTGATAATATTCTGCTTTCGCTTTTAAGAAAAACATTTAAGTTCATGATTTTGATTGATATGATCAAGTGTTCAGTTATAGTTTTTCTTTAATGTCCGGTTTATAGTGAATGGATTTTCTTTAATGTCCAGTTTATAGTGATATGGAGGAGGCTCTAGGCCTCCAGTATTTGTTTTGCATCAGGTGCTCATATCTTTGAAGTCAAGGTTGCCCTAATATATATGATTGGACTGTCATGGAAGCCACCACGGGCTTCTAATGAGTGGTTATTCTTTTTGCACGGGTTCGTCATAAGCATTCAAACCAAAGAACTGATATAGAGACACTGTAGTTGACATGCTTTTACGTGAGATACGCCAGGATGACAGGCCATTTGGCAGAATGATAATGCTCACCGGCGGTGATTTTTGACAAAGAAGGAAGTCATCTCGGTGTGTCAAGAGCAACCCATTGTGGACTAACTTCAAGACCTACAAACTGATGCAAAACATGCGGGTCGGAAAAGGAGAGCAAATCTTCTCAAATTGGCTACTACGCTCCTAAGAACGGGAACAGATGAACAATGAGCCAGGGCTCAACCGTGACTTGGTGGAGATATCCGAAAAATGCATTGTCGAAGACGACCTGATTGACAACATCTTTGACAAGGAAATTACAGAGGCAAATGTGCACCTGTCGTATGACAAGGCCATCCTAACACCAAAGAATGAAGACACACTAAGGATCAACGATAAGGTCTTCTTAAGGTTGAATGGACAACTCCATACATATACGAAAGCATAGATACCATCGCCGCAGTAAGGCTTAAGATACTACAAGGATTTTCCAATCGAAGTTCATCAACCACTTGACACCTTCTCGCATGCCACCGCGATAAGCTACACATCAAGGACTCGTTGCAATCATCATCCTACTTAAACCCAAAGGCCGATCTCAGAATCGACGGCACTCCGCCTCGCCATCAAAGCACACCCAAGGATCATAGATGCAAAGATAATCACGCATAATTATAAAGGAACACGAAGTCCTCATACCAAGAATAACCCTAGAACCATCGACAACGACCTCCTCCCCTTCAACCGAATACAGTTTCGGCGACTCGTGATTCTCGATGACCATAAACAAGTCACAAGGCCGCCCCATGACCTCCGCTGGCATCTACCTACCAACGCCGCCTTCACACACTGGTTAACTCTATGTCGTGATTCTCAAGATGCACCACACAACATGGAGTGAAGGTATACATTCAAGACACCTCAAGGCAAGGAGCACTGCTAAAAAATAATAGGAGGTTCACTTTAAATGTAGTCTACAAAGAGATTCTACGGGATGAAATAGCCCCTAAACTTCTATAGATTTAATACCCATCAACTATGTTTGGATAATAAGACATAGATAGATTTTCAACATAATTTTGTGAATGCATTACTGCACACTTTTCTCATTGTGGTCAAAACATTTACAAACTTTCAACACACTAAACCATCACAAAAGATGAACAATCACATGTAAAGCCCACCATTGGTGGGAAATTTACTAGTATGCTACATACAATTACCCCCTCCCCTGAGTCACCGCAATGCATTGATAGGGAAACATAGCAATAGCAATTGGCCATGAATACAAATTGCTTATCTTATGGCATACTGTCACAACCTATAGGAAGTAGGTTCAATTGTGCTACCTAGAACTCCCAGAGTTCCCCTCAACCGTGAGTTCCCATAACTCCCCACACACAACCGTTATTGATCCCTGTGATCAGCCAAGCCCAAATTTTCCTCAAGTTTTATCACAAGAACTTGATAGTGCAAAGAGTGATTGCTCAACCGTAAGTCATGAACGCCCAAGAACGGAGTGACCTCACAAGCAAAGACCAAAATATGAAGTTGTTTAACAGCCGTCAATTGATTCCCAATCAATTCGAAATGGCCCTAAACCCTCAAAGGCAGAAAATAAAGCAGCCAAGGAAAGCGGAATACTCCAATTGTTTGGCTCCAGAGGTAAAACTGTCATTCCAAAAATCGTCACCAAATCCTTTTATAAAGCTACTAGGGCCAAGAAATTCGAAAAAGGCAGATGGGCTTCTACTAGAACTAAAATCGAAGCTCTCCTCCTATAGATCCGAGCATCTCCATCGATCCAGCCTTTTGTATCGTAATCGCTGCTCAACTTCAATTTTCCCTTTTAAATGCCCCAACCAATGGGGTGATGCCACATCAATCCCATATTTCAATGGTTTCTTGGCTTTTATAAGATAAGATAAGATAAGATAAGATGAATTTTTTACGCCCACCTGAACCCAACGGGTTATGGGACAAGATATCTAAGACTGGGACTAGGCCCCATCACAAAACACAACAACCAAATATGAAAGGGCTACCAAGAATAAGATAAGATAATGCCACCTTAACATACCTAAAGTTTAACCATTTAAAAATATAACCACATGCCCCCTAGGGGTAGTACCCCTGGAATGTTCCTGTGCCCCCCTCGGCATTCCCAAGGCGTACTCTAGTCCCAAGACCCGCAAGCTGACTTGCCCTTGGTCCAGAATAATTTTCTTTCCTCACCTTAGGACCTTGTCCTCAAGGTCTAGAGTTTCAAATGAGGAAAACGTTGCACAAACTCATCCGCCTCCCAAGTGGCATCTCGGCGTGGAGACCGGCTTCTCACAAGACTAGATATTCACGAATATCTCTATTGCATGAACGGCCGAAAACGAAGTATCTAGAATCCGGCCAGGGTGTTACAAAATGAGCTTAACACTAGCGTATACTCTCGTGACTAACAACATTGTCCCAGATCTAGTATAGATCGCTTAAGCTGGCTTACATGAAATACAGGATGGATCCCAATATCTTGCAATAACGCCAACTCATACGCTGTGGTACCTGACCTTTTGACAATCTTAAAAGGTCCAGCATACCGGGATTAACTTAGGCACATGCCCTTTAACCAACGGTTTTAAGGTACACAATACTTAAGAACACATAGTCACCTTCCTCATAGGTAACGTCACCTCTACGCTTATTAGCATACTTCTGAGCGCGACCTTGCGTTCTTCGCAAGTTTTGCCGACATTAAAATAAAATTGCATTGATGTCATCCAACATATTCACGGGGCATCCGTCTTTAGATACTTATGCATACCAGCATAAGTTCTGGGATTTCGCCCCATCATAGCAACAAAGGGAGTCATCTTAATTCCCGTATGATGGCTGTTGTTATATGCAAACTCTAGGTAAGGCAAATACTCCTCCCAACGAGTTTGGCATTCATGGACAAAACTTCTCAACATATCCTCCTGGATCATGTTGATTCTTTCAGTTTGGCCATCCGTTTGTGGGTGGTTACCACTACTCATTCTCAAATGTACCTTAAGACCTTTCGTAAGGTCCCTCAAAAAATGACCTGTAAACTTGGTGTCCCGATCACTTATGATAGACAAAGGCAAACCAAAAAGAGGGAAAACATATCTCATATATGCAGTTGCTACATCTGGACCAGTAGCATCCTCCTTTAACACTAGAGTTGTCAGGCAATGGACCAAAAATGGTGCATTTGCACTGTTCACTTTAAAATTCATATAAAATCAATGGCTCAAAATTCAACAAAAGCCTTCTTAGAAGTTCATATACGGCAGTCATATTCCATATAAAAAATACTTAAAAATTTATCTACCTCGATTCTGTAAATCCAAGGGGGTCATGCCAAGACTGCCTTACATTTACATAAGGTAAAACTGTCTTAATGAAACAATTTTTTTGAATTTTTTCAGTATTTTCTTATTTTCCTATGCAAGTTAAAGAATACAATACAAAAAACTACACCTCATTCCGAGGTATGAGAAGGAAGATAGAGTTCTTCGAACATGACAGGGTCAAAACGAAAGCTCGCCTTCCGTGGACCAATAATGGTTCCTGTAAGGTCGTTTTCTAATCAAATCTCTAACTTTTCCAATAAATGAATTTTGGCTTGAATTTGGAATATAAGTAGTGAACAAGTTGTTTCATCCTAGAAAAATGTTTATTGGTCTTGATTTCTATGTTTTGGTTTTTTCGTACAATTTTTAATACGATCGATCAATAATTTATGTCTATACTGAAAAGAAAAAGAAGAATGATTGAAGTTTGTCCTTCAAAAAATTATAATATGAAAGCTTATAACAATATGAGACAAATGCAAAAAAAAAAAAGCACACAAAACAACATAGTACTTGTTCTAAAAAAATCATGAAAGATTTCTGTCCTGAGACCATTCTTGGTCCACAGTTTGTTTATAATTCAAGAACTTCCTCATGTTAATCGATTGCAATGTGAATTTTTGCAAATGAGTAGTTCATGAGTCACTCTATTCATTAAAAATATGTAATACACATATTTTTTTATTTGGATTAAGCATTTTAGCATCAACTTCAAATTATTTGCTAAATTACGTCTTTCATGAATTTTGAAGCATATGCTTTGAGTTGTGACCTTCAAAAGTTATATTTTTAAGACATAACAAGTTGCCATAAATTATGGACCATAAATAGTCAATGGCCATTTGTATTCAACTCTTGCATATAGCAAATTATTTTAACATGAAATTAGAGATCTATATTACCAAGGAAAGCTTGCATCCATAAAAAAATATAGTTTATATCATGAAAGATTATCTACATGCATTATTATCATACTTAACCTACAATACTTCCGCAAAGAAATACAAGAGGATAGCAAGAGAGAAGTAGATTTCTTTGTGTTTTTTGCAACATATGACATCAAGGATCTCTATGCACATGTGTTATCATATGTGAGTTGAAAAAGAGTGCCATCTTGATTAAGTAATTCAAATTTTGACAAGTCCAAGTATTTACCATTAATGGTCCATGGATATTTATATTTAAATCTTGCAACTACTACGTCATTTTGACATGAAATTTGAGATCTATATTGCTAATGAAGGCTTGCATTCATTAAAAATATAGCATTTCCTAAAAAGATGAACTTATATGTACAATTAGCATACTTAAACTCCAATACCCGTAGTCACAAACACAACCAAATGTAGAGAATGCATGATTAGCTACTAGATATAGGTTGATAAAATTATAATCTACGTAGATATAATTGTAGTGCATAGCGTACATCTTTAGTTACCCTTCTAAAGGTGATATACGAGTTTTATTGAATCATTTTAGATTTATTTTTGTCCTAAATTCTATATAAGAGATTCTTTAATCAACATTGAAAGCATTATAACTTATGAATGCTTCAAAAAAAAACATTGAACTATAGTTTTAGAGTCAACAACTTATGGCCACAAGAATTAGGCCAAAACTTGTAATAGTAAGAGAGAAATAATTCATACCCTCAAACAACCCTTTTGAGCAAAATTGGGTATGGCGACTTCATCTAATGTCATATAATAGTGAAAACTTGGGAACATGCAAATTAATATGTTTCATCATAAAACATCATTTGCTTTTGATTTTAGCAAGGTTTGGACCCCTTTGTGCTAGAAAACACGAAGAATGCAGTTCTGGACTAGTACAAAAACTGCTAAATTGTATGAGGTTTGGACAATCACCACAAGATATGGGTGAATCCATTGGTCATGAAATTCTTGTACATCATAAAGAATCAAGTGAAGATTCAAAAGGTGGTGGTAGATTGCAAAATGGAGAAGTTCATCTCTAGATATATGGGTTTAAGTGGCAGAGGTATGATGAACCAATTTTAGTTCATGGACCGCAGATGGTCCAGTGGACAACTCTAGTGTTGAGGCCATAAATTTGACGTACTTAGTTAGGCAATCAACAATCACCCATACCGAAAGTGTTCTCGCCTTACATTCTAGGCAAAGAGACTATGAAGTCCCCGATTTGCATTGACTTTGAGTGATATTAGTGCATGGCGACTATCAAAATGAGGTGCATACTAATCTTTGAATCGCTTACGTATCCCCTATCCAAGACCTAAAAGTTTTTTCGACATTGCCCTTCCATAACCGGCCGTTAGTGAGCAACCCTCTGGTACCCGACACCCTAGGGGCAATCCAGCCCAATGTGCAGACTTGGCAGCTAGTGTATGAAGTAATCGCTGTCGCTGGAGTAGGCTCGGGAGCAATACTCCAACAAAGACTATTGTCGGCGACGCGACAAACAAGCATTACCGTGTGGGGTTCCAAGAAGAGCAATCCTTGATTGCTAGAACCCTAGACAATATGCAGAGACTGCATATATGAGATATATTTTCCCTCTTTTTGGTTTGCCTTTGTTTATCAAAAGTGATCAGGACACCAAGTTTATAGGTCATTTTTGGAGGGACCTTATGAAAGTTCTTAAGGTACGTTTGAGAACGAGTAGTGGTAACCACCTATAAATGGATGACCAAACTGAAAGAATCAACATGATCCTGGAGGATATGTTGAGAAGTTTTGTCCATGAATGCCAAACCCGCTGGGAGGAGTATTTGCCTTATCTAGAGTTTATGTGATAACCAATGTACCATCATACGAGTATTAAGATGACTCCCTTTGTTGCTATGATGGGGCGAAATTCCAGAACTTATGCTGGTATACATAAGTATCTAAAGACGGATGCCGCCGTGAATATGTTGGATGACATGAATGCAATTTTGCTTCAATGTCAGCACAAGATCGCGCTCAGGTGTGTGCTAATAAGCATAGATGTGACGTTACCTATGAGACTATGTGTTCTTAAGGATTGTGTATTCTTCATCATTACGAATCAGCACCCTTAAATCGTTGGTTAAAAGGCATGTACCTAAGTTAACCTCGAGATATATTGGATCTTTTAAGACTGTTAAAAGGTTAGATACCACATCATATGAGTTGGCATTACCGCAGAATGGGGTGATGCCACATCAACCCCATATTTTTAGTGGCTTTTATAAGAGAACTTTATAATTTAATTAAAAGCCACCTTAACATACGAAAGTTTACCCATTTAAAAATATAACCCCATGTCGCCCCTAGGCGGTAAGTACTCTCGAAACGTTCCCAGGCCACCCCGTGGCATTCCCAAGGCAGACTCTGGGTTCCAAGGCCTGCAAGCACGACTTGCTCTTGGTCTGTAACACATATGAGCAATGAATGGCATCCTGTCTAAGCAATATGTCTCGATTTATTAGTATGGATAGATAAGATAAGATAAGTTTTTTATCGTCCACGAGAACCCTATCGGGTTATGGGACCAGAATAAAGAAAGAGGGCATGAGCCCCCCAACAGAACAAAAAGGCCTAAGCCTAAACAAAGTACAGCATGGAGACGAAGCCCCGTAACAAAACATGAAATAAATAACAAAAAGAGCTAACTAATAAGGCACTATGCATATCCCATCCAAGGGTGCTCAGGCCAGTGGTCGCGAATGAAAGCTGTGCCCCCCTCAGACACCGCCCATTTGTTCTCAGATCCGAGCCTCTGGACTTTACACAACTCCCCGTCCGCTTAGTTAATCAGATGTGGGAGAGATCCTCCCGAACTCCAGAATCTAGTATTCTTCAAATGATCGCCGTGGCCGGAGCACATATAATCGGGTCCCGAGAGGTGCCAAGTGTACGGCTATATGAGGAGGTCGGTCCGTCTCTCGGGCCCCAACTCGGGCCGCTATGGCAATACTAGGTCAGCCTGAATGTGCATGATATCGCTGAAAAATTTGCAGCTTTTGTTCAAAGATCCGAGCAAGAGTCCGCTCTCGTAGCCCCACTGGCGCGTAGATTAAGTCCTCTATCTTGCTCGGATCGCCTATCTGGTGATGGAACCCGCCTCCCATGCTTGTGAAAATTGCGGTCTATGCTTGAACTCGAGTTACCCGTGACATCGGGCCATTATGGTATCCTTGCATGAGGCCGAGCCGCCTAAGTCCCCGCATATGTGCTCATGTCCGCCCTAGCTCGGGCCCTCGCGGCATTCTCGGCCCGCCAAGTCCCGTGATCGGGCCTCAGATATCGCTATCTCGCGACAAGGCCCGAAGAGGGTGATGGCTCTGTAGGGCAATTCGACAGGGTCTTGGAAGAAAGCGTAATCAGTATTTGAAGGAACCGTTGAGCTTCTATCATAACACTAGAGGCAAATATTGTATGTTCCAAGGCAGGAGATAGCGTATCATGTTCTGCTGCTGAGAGACGTGGGCAAAGTTTATCTCTAATTTCAAGGAACTGCTTGAGAAGATCCCCACCAGGTGTGGTAGAATTTTTGCACCGAGCCCGTCTGATCATGGCGTAAAACCTTCCAAGCGAGCCGCCAATCGAGCCGGTGTCCGCCAGATATTGGCTATGAAAAATTCGTGAGCGAGAACTCGTGAATCGTATTTTGGGATATCAGAAGATCAAAGCTACGGCAGAGGCTTGTGGAGCAAAGCTGAAGCACAAGTTGTGAAAATAAAAGCTGCTATGCTGGTTAACAAAAAATGAAAGCCTGTTTCCTTCTTTTTGGGACATAAAATTGTCTAAAAGAATCAAAAGCAATCCAAAACCTGATATGTCGAAAATCTGTGTTGGTCTTGCCGATGATGTACTGAATCCTTGTGCAGAAAGTGGGGGATGTTGGGCAGGCGGTTATGGGCCAAATCCCCGCAAGTCATGGTCGAAGCAAAACTACGTGGCAAAACGGAGACAAATTGCGGGTCGGATGGAATTGCAAGGCAAATATCTGGCTGGGCTGTGTATGCTGGGGTTTTGATTGCATCTTCGACATGCCGAAATGATTTGATTGATGCCTGATTCTTGATGTTGTTGATGCTGGACTACATGGTCTGATCTGACCTACATGATCGTGGATAAAAGGCAAGCCGAAGCTATGCCTGTGCTATTATGCTGGATCATGTCTGTGCTATGCTAGATCGAAGAAAATCAAAGCTAGGATAATTCAAATCAAAGCTAAGAAGAAGATCAAAGAACCTGTGTGGCATGTATTGGTGCGGAGCTGTTGCAATAGGGTAACCGATTTTGGATGTGCAAATACTGGAAGGACCGATCGAGGTGGATTTTAAGGCTGGAGCGAACTCTGATTCCCTGTGCTATGTGCTCGGTGGTTGGATGCTTTGTGGCATGCTAACTCATTTTGACACTTCCTTTGGACATGCCTTACAAAATGGTCGAGACGTTGACCGGGTTTATGCCTCGTCGGGACTTTCGCTGGCACATATCTCATTTATGAGCACACGCCTAATCTCACTAAGCATTTGTGTCTTCACATTTGGGGCCATACCTACAAAACCAAATTAAACTAATTTATCGACAATGCATAAAAAATACAAAGAAAAAAAAAAAGGATTCGTGGATTACCCTAAATACATTAGCAAATAAATTTATTAAGAGTAGGTGAGCTTGGACCCAAGCACTTAGTCCCTCCACTCAAGGTGGAGTCCACCATGCCCCCTTGCCCAAGTCTCCCCAAGTTTTTAAACCTAAACAAAGCATTAAACTTAAACGTATTAAAAATAAATTTTACCCCGAATAAGTACAAGGTGTTCGTTGTCGCTCGCGAGAAAAGCAACGATTTTGTTAGGAGTTATGCATGCAAAACAAGACATCCAATGGTTAGAAAAAAATATTAAACTAAGTAAGAACAAACATTGCAAGGTCGCTCATCGACCTTGCATAAAAAAAAAAAAAAAAAAAAAAAACAAAGGAAGCCGCCCTTCATCGACTAAGAAAAGAATAGAGGAAGAATCAAGAGGAAAACTAATGATGAAAAAGAATTCGAAGAAGAAGAATGGAGGAGGAGGAGGAAGAAGAAGAAAAAGTGGAGGAGGATGATGAAGAAGAAATAGAAGAAGAAGAAATAGAGGAAGAGATGATGAGAGAAAGGGATGTAAGAATTCGGAAAAGAATATAGAAGAGGGAGGGATTTGGAAGAAGAAAGAAGAAGCAATAATTTGGAAGAGCAAAGAAGCAAGAATAAAAAAGGGCATGGCAAATATGAGGATAGAAACATTGGAAGGGATCAAAATGGAAAGGGATGGAAGAATTAACTAAAAGAGGCCAAGATTGATGAGAATGGGAAGAACAAACAACAAGAACATAAAGCCCAAAAACTTGAAAAACAAGCATGGATTCAAAAAAGAGATGGTTGATCCAAGCACATACCTTCTGGAGCTTGCTTGGCAAAGGAAATGGGCTTCAAGACCGATGGGGCCAAAAATCGCGGAATAAACGCTTCCTCCAAGTTTCTTGCTTGCTCGAAATAGGTCATGGGTTTTCCGCCCGCTCCGAAATATTATAGAGTTTACGCCGATAATCGACGCTCAAGATAAACGCCGATGCTCGACGGATATACCGACAAAACGGGCCAATATCGACGCTGGCAAAACATAAAAAAAAAAAAAAAAAAAAAGTTAATTGTACCTACAAAGCCTGACATCCAAAACCCTAGCCGCTTCAAATATTCTTGGTTGAGGCAACAAGAGCTTGGCCGCTTCACATCTAGTTCTAGCAAGCATCCCGTGCGCCTTTGAGCGATCTAAGGTTACATTTTGTATTTCCTTTCTCCGCAATCACTCCTTGTTCATTATCGCTCTTCGCCCTTATTTGTAGCTCTTTCTAATGTGAGGATGCAGGATGCATCGCCCCTACTATAATAATAACGCCATTGGAAAAGACGCTTTGAGTATGGTTGATCGTGGTGCCGCCAAGCCACGTAAATCCTCCAGAACTATGCGCCAGTAAGATGAAGCATTAGAGGAAATAGAAGACCAGCTAGAGCTGTTGAAGAAGAAGAGAAATGAATACAATAGCTTGCCCCGATAATACCGCGACCGCCAAGATTTGGAGAGAAGTTGGCAAATTATTTGCAGGAGTCGGATTTCTTTGAAGGCATTATTGGATGTGCCGACGACATTGAGTGTGAGGTGTTCCTCTTCCACCTTTGAGGCAACCTCACGATCTCGACATTTTTGCGTGATATTTGTACTCTAATCACGTTGTATTCAAGTTTATTTAGATAAGTATTCGAGTGTACCGGTTTACATTGGATAAGTATTTGAGAATATTTGAGTATTTTGTTCAAGTTTTGATCTTTTTATAATCGCTATCTTTGTTCTAGCATTTCTTATACTTATATTCTCATATTCAATCTAAGGATGTTATTGTTAGATAGGCTCGGTCTTGATTGAAGTGGGAATAGCAAAGATCTCCTCTTGCATATGATTGCTGCACTCATCTACATAGCATTGCAAAAATCAAGATCCTATGCTCAAATCGGTCAATAAGGATTATCAATATAGAAATTTAAAATCCCAATTGAATGTGTAATCTCACCTGGGACATATCGATTAATTGGTTGCGCTCGATGGGGTCCGCCTCTCTTGGGGTAGGGTTATGAGCTCGAATTTAACTCATGGCTTAGATAATGTCGAGATAGTTGATGACAATCAAAACCAAAGAGTAGAGAAAGAAAAGGATGGAGCGATTCTTGCCTAGATGATGACAAACAAAGCCAAGTATGTCAAGTATTGAAGATGGAGATAAGGGTGGAACGCCAAAATATTATTCTCCGCTGCATGGCTTAGATAAAGACAACATAAATGGTGTATATCCTAGTTCCTTTCTTTGAGAAATTGACCGTGACATGGTCACTAAGCAGTCGATTGCACGTGACGCTTCACGCAGAATTAGAATCTCCACAAAGAATATGATTTTTTCACGATCAATGCTTCCCTTTGGAACAATCCGCCTCCTCGTGGGTCTCCTGAATGGCGATTTGACTTCTCCATTATGTCCGAATGGCAAGATTACCCTAGTGACCAGGTTACACGGCCAATTTCTCCAAAGAAGGGAACATGAACGCCACACATGGCAGATTCCACGCCCAAAGCCAATTGACTACGTGGAGTGTCGGATATGAGGCTTTGGAGCTTCTTGGAGATGGGGTGGTCTTCTGCCCGCTAAACTTGTAACCCCGTGATAACGCCAAGCGCTCGAGTCCATTGGAATAAATGGTTCAAGGATTCTCCGAAGGGGAAGTCGCCGGCCCATCGCCGCGCCTTTGGGGAGGACGCCGACAAGCCGCCTCCCCGTGGTTTTAAGGTTCCAGATTCTCGCCAACATCCTCCCTAGGCGTAGGACACCTGCAAGGTCCCGACAGATCCGGAAAGGGCCAAACTATCTCATGTGCAACGACTCAGAAGTCAATTGGCCTAGGAGGTGGTCAGAATAACCGCAATGTAGGGCGAAGTGTTTCTTTTGCAAAACTGACCGTGTAACTTGGTCCCTAGGGTAATTTTGGCATTCCGGACGATGTGGCGAAGTCGGATCGGCATTTCGGAGCCTCCGCAATGTCCGAACGACAAAACACTTTGGTTTCTACACCGCCGCCGCCAGACGCTTCAGGGGTTTGATATGTTCTCCGGACGGATGTTGGATTTTTTGGACCTTTCTGACCAGGTTCCTGGAACAAAGGATTCAACCGCCGGATACGGAAACCGGTGATCCCGGAGTGTGGTCTTTAGCGCGACGCCGGGCGAGCGCCGCCAAGAAAGGCTGCCTCGGGAAGCTTTTTGGGGCTCGCCCCGGGTTCGACTCTCCCCTCTAATGAGGGTGCCTTGCAAGGTCCCGCCTTGTTTGACTTGGGCAAGTGTGCCAGCCGGGCTGCCCAACAACAGTCGCCCCTGACCGTTCTAGTGCAAACCGTTTGATCTAAACCTTATCCAAAATTTTTGAAAGTTGGCCTCAGTATGTTGGCGATGACTTAGGAAGCTAGCCGACAAAAATCAGAATTTAAGTCCAAGACTATGCATTAATTACGAATTTATTTAATGTCTTGCTACCGCAAAAAGCCCTTGACTTCTAACCGCCACAACGGAGGAGTACAGTCCAAACTCCATTCCGCTGGTTCCCTTGCTTCGTTCTCAATCGCATGTGATCGCCACGCCCCAAGTGCAAAAGACCAAAACTCGGCACCCAAAAACGCAAACCCCGCTAGAACCCGCAACTCATGGTTTACGCTTTGGAGGCTCTATCCTTGTCGATTTGACAGGACCTTGGCGCCGTCTTGATGTAGAGGGGGTGTTGACGCCGTGAGCACGGACCCTAAAACCACCCGGAAGTAGCTTGCCCCAAAATTCCTCTCCGGCAAGGTCTCCGGCGACGGACGGACGCAACTTCCCTCTCCGAACCGTGATCCGCTCTCGCCAATGGACTCGTAACGCCGACATTGCCCTAGGGACCAAGTTTTGTGGCCGTAAGCCCACCCCTTCTCAAGAAGCGCCAAACTATATCATGTGCAACACACACCGAAATCAATTGGCCTAGGAGGTGGTCAATACCGCAATGTAGGGCTTAAGTTTTGTTTCTTTTGCAAAATTGACCGTGATAACTTGGTCCCTAGGGTAATTTTGGTATTCCTGACGATGTGGTTAAGTCGGATCGGCATTTCGAGCTCCGCAATGTCCGAACGACAAAACACTTTGGTTTCTACGTTGTCGCCCGCAGACGCTTCAAGGGTTTGATATGTTCTCCTGGACGGATGTTGGATTTTTTGACCTTCTGACCAGGTTCCCGGAACAAAGGATTCAAACTGGCTTTGATACGGAACCGAGATCCGGGAGTGTGGTCTTTAGCATACGCCTCTACGGTGAGCCGCCAGAAAGGCCGCCTCGGGAAGTTTTTTTTGGGGCTCGCCCCGGGTTCGGACTCTCCCTCTAATGAGGAGGCCTTGCAAGGTCCCGCCTTGTTTGTTTGACTTGGGCAAGTGTGCCACTTGGCTGCCCAACAACAGTCGCCGGACCGCTCTAGTGCAAACTGCTTGATCTAAACCTTATCCAAAAATTTTGAAAGCTGGCCCTGTATGTTGGCGATGACTTAGGAAGCTAGCCGACAAAAAATCAGAATTTAAGTCCGCATTTATGCATTAATTACTTAATTTATTTAATGTCTTGCTATTGCAAAAGCGGCCCTTGACTTCTAACCGCCACAACGGAGGAGGAGTACGTGGATCCAAACTCCATTCCGCTGGGCTCCCCTTGCTTCGCTGCTTCAATCGCATGTGATCGCCACGCCCCAAGTGCAAAAGACCAAAACTAAGACCCAAAACGCAAACCCCCGCTAGAACCCGGCAACTCATAGGGTTTACGCCGGAGGCTCTATCCTTGTCGATTTGACTAAGACCTTTGCGCCGTAGGTCTTGATGTAGAGGGGGTGTTGACGCCGAAAGCACGGACCCTAAAACCACCCGGAAGCAAAATTTTGCCCCAAAATTCCTCTCCGAAGGCCCCCGGCGACGGACGGGCAACTTCCTCTCCCAAACCGCCAAGAAGCGCTTTAAACTATATTATGTGCAACACACTCGTAGTCAATTGGCCTAGGAGGTGGCCGAATACCGCAAATGTAGGGCGTAAGTGTTTGTTTCTTTTGCAAAACCGACCGTATAACTTGGTCCCTAGGGTAATTTTGGCATTCCTGACGATGTGGCAAAGTCGGATCGGCATTTCGAGCCTCCCGAATGTCCGAACGACAAAACACTTTGGTTTCTACGCTGCCGCAGCAGACTTCCGGTTTGATATGTTCTCCCGACGGATGTTGGATTTTTTTTGACCTTCTCGACCGTGTTCCCCGGAACAAAGGATTCAACGGCCGGACACGGAACCGAGATCCGGAGTGTGGTCTTTAGCGACGCCCCGGGCGGAAGGCCGCCAGAAAGGTCTGCCTCTGAAGCTTTTTTGGGGCTCGCCTCGGGTTCTGACTCTCCCTCTAATGAGGAGGACTTGCAAGGTCCCGGCCTTGTTTGACTTGGGCAAGTGTGCCACGGGGCTGCCCAACAACAAAGCTGCCCTGACCGCTCTAGTGCAAACCGCTTGATCTAAACCATATCCAAATTTTTTTGAAAGTTGGCTCAGATGTTGGCGATGACTTAGGAAGCTAGCCGACAAAAAATCAGAATTTAAGTCCGCACTATGCATTAATTACTTAATTTATTTAATGTCTTGCTACCGCAAAAGTGGGCCTTTGACTTTCGACCGCCACAACGGAGGAGTATAGGTCCAAACTCCATTCCGCTGCCTCCCTTTGCTTCGCGTGCTTCAATCGCGCATGTGATCGCCACGCCCCAAGTGCAAAAGACCAAAACTCGGCACCCAAAACGCAAACCCCGCTAGAACCTCGCAACTCATAGGGTTTACGCTTCGGAGGCTCTATCCTTGTCGATTCGACTAGGACCTTGGCGCCGCGGTCTTGACGAGAGGGGGATGTTGACGCCAGAGCACGGACCCTAAAACCACCCGGAAGCAGCCTTGCCCCAAAAGTCCTCTCCAAGGCCCCGGGCAACGACGGGCAACTTTCCCTCTCCGTAACCGTGATTCGGCTCGCCAATGGACTCTTTAACGCCGACATTGCCCTAGGGACCAAGTTTTGTGGCCGTAAGGCCACCCCTTCTCAAGAAGAAGCCAAACTATCTTATGTCCAACACACTCGTGAGTCAATTGGCCTAGGAGGTGGTCACGAAAATCGCAATGTAGGGCGAAGTGTGTCGCTTTTTTGCAAAACCGACCGCGGAAACTTAGTCCATAGGGTAATTTTGGCATTCCAAACGATAAGCGACGCCAAGATTAATTTTTTTTTTTTCGCGACGCTTTTTTTTTTTTTTCCCAAAAAAAAAAAAAAATAAAATAGTGACGCCGTTAAACGACGTTGTTTACGTGGCGTCGGGCCGACAATAGCGTGGGGCGGACGATGCCGACCACGCCGGGCAAAACCGCCGCCACGCCGATATTCCAGCGCCGCTTAACGACGCCATGTCGACGCGGCAGACACTTTACGCGTGCTACCGCATGTCGCCAGCCAATGGCCGACCGGGTCACGCCGATTTTTAGTCGCCGCTCAACGACGCCATGTCGACGCGGGCGTAACACGGCATGCGTGCGTGACCGCATGTCGCCAGCCACGCAGCCGGATGTGCCACGCGGGCCTTCGGAGACGCCGCTCAACGACGCTCACCGACGTGGTGTTGACATCGCGCAGCCTCGCCAGGCGCGTTAAAGACATGCCACGCAGCCAACCGGACATCGCCCAGCTCGAAACGCCGTTGAACGACGCCGAAACGACGCTGTCGCCGCTGAACAACGATTTCGCCGATGTTCGACGACTCCACTCGGCCGTTTTTCGACGTCGCGACGTCGTTGGACGTCGACTATCCCTTGTAGTGCTAGTCCGAGCAGACTCACATGGACGTGAGCGGGCCTGGGCGCTCAGGCAGGCGGTAGAGAAGCAACCAACTTCTTCGAGAACATAATCCATAATGTTATCAGTAATGCTTGCGAAGAATTCTTTATCCCTGATGTATGCAATGCTACAGGGTAACAAATATGTGTCTTCGGGCGTTGAAGTTTGTAGTCATTGTGTATCTTGGGGGCTATGTTTAGTGATGCATTTTTTGTTCCTACATACTTATTGGGATTCAAACTGATACGGCCTGGAATGCCAGCTCCGGCACCTGCTGTCAAGCGAAGACGACATCCTCGCCCACGTCCAAGCATATGCCGAATACCACCTCCTTGACAACGAGGAGCAGCAACAGCTTGTCGACGCAATACTCCAGAGCGCCCCGTCGCTCAACACGCAGCACCACGGCTCACCAAACATCGACCAAGGGCATCCCACCACTTAACCTCATATTTAAACTTGAATGCACTCAATGAGAACTACGAGTGCTTGTTATGTTTGTTGTGAATAATTCGGCTAGTAAAATCTGGATCTATAAGCATTCTTATTTACTATGGCTAATCTAAACATTGAATTTAAGTTATCGGACATTCCAGATGATGCGTTTGAGGGCATCATGGTGACTGCAGTGCATATTGTGGCTAGTCTTTCAAGCTATACCTACTATAGAAGATGCAAGGGATGATTGAAAAATTATTCTCTTTCAGGTGGATGAGATGCAACATACAATGAGTTGGACACAAGACATTCTTCCTTGCGCTTCATAAAAAAATTGAGAAGGCAATAAAGAACTTTTATATGACCAATTGCCATGCATCAAGTTGCAACATATGCTAAATATGAAAGCACTTTAGGTTAGACCTTTGGTAAAGTCTTCGGGCTGTTGATGTTGTTGCAGAATTTGAAGGCAAGATGGCTTGCAATAATAAATTTAGAATAAGTGGGAATATCAATGCATCAAAAGAACATGACCTTGTATGATTGTCCCAATATCTGACATGAACTTGTATTATTGTCCCAATATTTGTTGGTTATTAGATGGCTAAAACGGTTTATCATGTAATATGCAGATGGATATTAGATGCATTGAAGTATGATAATACATGGAAATGTGCTAAACAGTTTGCCCTTTAGAATTGGCCCTTGACTTTTTTTTGATACGAGCTTGTTTTTTAAGAGTGATATTTTAGAGCAGGAGCAATGATGGCTAGCAACAGGCACGAGCTAACGGGGCAACATACTATGGAGCTTGCTTTTTGTTGATACGAGCTTTCTTTTAAAGGAGCAGAACATTACCCATCGGCTGATATTTTAGAGCAGGAGCAACAATGGCCGCAACAAGCATGAGGCAACATACTATGGAGCTTGCTTTTTGCTGATATGAGCTTTTCTTTAAGAGAGCAGAGCCTTACCCATAGGCTGATATTTCAGAGCAGGAGCAACAATGGCCAGTAACAAACATGAACCGGCATACTAATACGCATGAGCAAACATACTATAGAGCTTGCTTTTTCACACCCACTTGAGATTACCTCTTAATACATGTACATGTGATTGAATAACTCTCTTTATTTGAAAAAGAAACCAGTCACGAGGAACAAGCTTTGGCGAATGGGTATATTTTATAAGCTCCTAGCATAAGGTTTCACGATTAGAATTTCTCCTAGCATCAGATTTTGCGGTTAGGATTATCTCCTGGTATAAGGTTTCACGATCAGAATTTCTCCTAGCATAAGGTTTCGCAGTTAGGATTATCTCCTACCATAATGCTTCGCGGTTAGGATTATATCCTAAGCATAAGGTTCCAGAGTTGGAATTATCTCCTAGCATAAGGTTTCGCGGTTAGAATTATCTCCTAGCATAAGGTTTCGCATTTAGGATTATCTTCTAGCTCCTACCATAAGGTTTTGCAGTTAAGGTTTTGTGGTTAGGTATAGATAATCACATGGAAGCAACTCCTAGCATAAGGTATCGCGGTTAGGTATAGATACACATGGAAGCAGTAAGGTATCGCGGTTAGGTGGAGACCTTAAATCTGCCACATATACTAGGTAATCATATGCAAGCAACTCCAAGCATAAGTTATCGTGGTTAGCTAGTGGGTTGGCTTCATATCATACATAGAATATAATGTATTTAATGTACTCATGATGTGATGGTTAATAGATTAGCATCCTTCAATTAAAAAAAAAAGGGGCCCAAGTTTAGTTTTAAGATCTAGGAAGTGCTTAAAAAAAAAGGAAAGCCCAAGTTTAGTTTTAAGATCTAGGAAGTGCTTAGTTTATACCCTGATTTCATTTCATCTAAAATGTATACGGAACATGGAAAAGAGGTCTTGTTCTTAGAAACCACAATGGATCTAAGACAACTGAATTTTTTATGCTTGCTTACCATAAAGCTCACAATTGTACTGGTTTCTTTGTATCAAATTCTAGTACATGATGGGCAAACTCATAATCTATTTTTAACAACTTGAGTGCTTAGCCCTTCAATCCTCCAATACTCATATGTCCTACTAGTTTTGAAGTCATTATTTTAGCTAGTCGACCTTTAAATTGTTGTGTATTAGTGCTACTTGTATGCTTTTGCCATGAGTAAAAATCAATTGCTCCCATTGCATAGGTAAAGAAGGCAAATGATTTTCTCTTACATCTATAGACATCAACAAAGTATGAAGGTTATCAATTGATATGCAACTAATTATATTCTGTGACTAGGAATTACTTAAACCATAGATCTCGAAAATTGAGTTAGAATGCAGACCAAACTGGCATGGAAGATTACTATGATAACCCATTGCAGATTATCGTGATAATCTCCCAGTTTTGCAATCTGTTATTTTGCACCAAATAATGCCAAGATATATGACAAACATAATCTATGCAGGGAGGACCCATTCAATATTCTTTGCTCAGATATCATAAAGTATCAATTAAAGGGAGAAGTATTTGTACTACGAGATTTTAATGCTCGTACTGGCCAAAAGCAATGCAAAACATATGAAGATATATCTGACATGCATTTAGATGAAGTAGAAGATGTGTTTTTCAACAGAACATCCAAAGATACAAGTACAAATAGCATGGGAGAATCGTTGTTGGAGCTGGGTATTGTATGCCAACTGAAAAATTATCAATGGGATAAGTATGTTTCCAAAATGAGGGCACTTCACTTGCGTCAGTCATGCTGGTGCAAGTACAGTAGACTACATCTTGGCACGAAATGCAGACTATTTACAAGACTGCTTTGTAGGAGAGAAAATTGTAGAATCTGATCATACCCCTCTGCACATGGTGTTCAAAGTAGACACTAAGGCTAATTGGTAGCAATCGCATCAAGTCCCCAGGCTGAAAATCGACTACAAACTGAGTGCCTCATATAAGAAGAAGATTGAAGAGTCGCTAGTAAATATCACTTGGTCAGGTCTGATAGTTGAGGATGCGCACAGATTTGCAGACTTGTTGCTAGATGCCGGGAAAGCAGTCTTTGTTTCTAAGAGACGTCTACAGGGGAAACCATGTAATGCTTAGTGGGACGCAGAGTGTGAGGCAGCAAGAAGAAGTCTTCCAACAAATTGCATATGCAAACCTGCATGGTATAGAAAGATGTTAAGGAATAAGAAACGCATGTTCCACAAACAAAGACAGCTGGCCTTATCTGAACACTTCAAGAAAGAGCCAAGATCTTTCTGGAACATCCTAAAAGGTAAAACAAAGCATCCGACCCTGGACATAGATGCCATGCTAAACTTGGTCAGAGACATTTATGAAAAAGAAAGAGCAGACAGTATGCCAATCATGGCCTCAGGTGCAGATTTAGATTGTTTATAGAAGATGAGGTTAAGGACGTATTAGTGAGCATGACAAACAA
Organism: Isoetes taiwanensis; assembly: GCA_021234155.1. Taxonomy (NCBI): domain Eukaryota; kingdom Viridiplantae; phylum Streptophyta; class Lycopodiopsida; order Isoetales; family Isoetaceae; genus Isoetes; species Isoetes taiwanensis. The sequence continues at coordinate 1,301,204 of JAJEKV010000019.1, read as the reverse complement.
CAAAGCGCATGACTCTGATGGCATCTGTGTGGAACTCCTCAAATGGGGTGGTAAGAGTACCATTCTCATCCTCACAAGAATACTGAACATGTGAGGCAAGGGATTCCAAATAGTTGGAGAATAAACCGTGTTCATCCAATACACAAATCTAGAGATAAGAAAGTGGTTACCAATTATAGAACAATCTTAATTGGCAGCACTTTTGCAAAGATCCTAGGTAGCCTGCTGAAAAACAGATTAAGCACTTGGGCAGAGGATGACGGAAAGCGCTCCATGTACTAGACATGTTTCAGAAAAGAACATAGCACATTGGATCATGCACTTACACTTCGGGTGCTTGTAGAAAAGACCAAATCCCCTAACACTGCACTTTATATTGCCTTTATTGATTTTGCAAAGGCATTCGATACAGTTCCAAGAGGGAAACTAGTGGAAATCAGAGATGCAATATCGCAATTGTACGTAGAGGTGCTGATCAAGCTTTTCGTGTAAAGATAGTACAGCTTATAAGAAGCACAATTGAGTGTGCCAAGGATGCCCACTGCCTCCCACGCTTATTCGACATCTTCATAGATGAGCTTGAAGACCGCCAAAGGAGCGACATCCGACCGGGTCAAGAATAGGTATGTACATTGTGCAATTGCTTCTTTACGTAGATGATGTGGTATTAGTGGCGAATAAAGAGCATATCTTACAAAAGCATTTGCAATGCCTGGAGTCCTTCTGCAATGTGGCTAAGTCCAAAATAATGGTATTTGGTACCAGAGATAGACCGATTTTCAAGTACAAAGGGCTGGAGCTAGAGACAGTAGAATGTGATAAATACCTGGGGATAGACTTTTCATCCAAGTACAACTGGAGAGATTGCATCAGACGCAGGGTCACAGGAAGCAAGAATGCATTGTACAATATGCTATCAAAATGCAGTAGAGCTTCTCTTACAGAATGGGGGCTGAAAAATGTATTGTTCAAAACTTTGATCCAGATTGTCTTGTTGTATGGTGCGCCCATCTGGGGGCCCGGAATATCCTCCAGGTTATGGCAGTAGATTGAATCCATTCAAAAGATCTTTCTTCGCGAGGAACTAGGCATAAAGCTCCAGATTCCCTATGCGATCATGTTGGCTGAGGCGGGCCTATTCCCGATGGAGGTGGAAGCACTTTTTCAGACAATAAATTTTGTCAATAGGGTACGAGGGCAACCAACACACCAGCTATCATACCAGGCTATGTTGAGCTCCGAAACATCCGGGTGGATGCAAGACGCCCATGAATGGGCAAGCAGATGGGGTGTGATGGATGCCAATTGGCCAAATAACAAGTTAGATGCACGTGAATTGTTCGAAAAGCTTGCAGTAGAATATATATGGAAAGATCCAGGGAAGAAAATGTAGTATTATAAGGCAAATGTGAATCGCCAACTTGATTATGAGAGCCAAGCCTATTTGAACACAGATATTCCACGGGGATACAAACAGGTCATTGCCAGATACAGAACAGGTTCACATATACTTGCGATTGAGACAAAAAGATGGTTTAAAATCCCCATCGAAGACCGGATTTGGAAGTCATGCGAAGAAAGCCAAATCGAGGATGAGTACCATACATTTATACAATGCTCGACATATCAGCATATCAGGAAAAAGTTCAACATTCAGGTGGCTGATTTTCATTCACTCTTAGTGCTACCACCCCTACATTTGAGCCTATACATGAGAGCGGTGGATGCACACCGGTCTATACTGCTGAAATTGTAAAAGTTTTCAGGCTCCATGGTCTTTCAAGGCCCTACGTGAGCTAGACAAATAAATAAATAAATAAATCTGGCCGTTCATATTGCTTCTGCTCCAGATCTGGCCTCTCATATATTTAAGGTAGGTCAACCATCCCCTCGAGCGGGTTATGCAAAATAACCCATAACATTAACATAACCCCTGCATAAATAATGTGCAAACAATTGATATTTCAGTGTATGACAATATGACAAGAGAACATAGGTCAACACTGTCAACATTATCCGCGGATAGGTGGGGAAATGATTGTTGGACATTTTATATTTGAGTAAAGACAGAGCAGGTAGTGCCAGTTGTTTCTATTAGATAAGCTCAAGCTCAAGCTGAATGCCATAGTTGAGGCATGAAGAAGGGAGTCGATCGCAGCGAGCTCGTTATTCCGGACAAGGTTGAGGCGGCATGGGAAATGTCCCCTCATTTGCCTTTGGATCAGCGCCTTAATGCTGCCTTTGAGACCATCAGTGTCTCTGCGTTTCCTCGTGTTGTCCATGGTGAAGGTATGCACGTATTAACCCTTTTCCCATTCTGCCTTCTTTTAGTTTCTTCCCTGCCTGTTTGACTTCCCTCTATTTAGCTCTCAAACCCAGTTCTTATATCCCATTATCACATTTTGATGACCTTTGATCCTGCTGTAAAGGATACAATCAGGGGTTTTGAGCTTATTCTGCATATGTGGAAAGCAAGTCTTTCAGCGGTGGTTATTCTTGAAGTTTTGAGGAAATTCGCAACATTTGATTTTAGAAGTTTTAGAAATTCATTTACTTTGGCAATAGCTATGATTACATTCGTCTTGCATTCCTGCAAAGTGTTAGAAGCAATCTCACCTGGTTGGCACGAGCACTAGTGCACATGGTCTTCTGCATCCAATTTTGGCATGCATGTCGCATGAATGTTATCTCATGGAATGCGTTTGCTGGCTTCCTTACTATAGCCTTTTTCTGTGCAATCAAATAGGACATTGAAGATCAATTACTTGCCTAACAAATAATCACTTGCGTGGATCCTCAGCATGGCGGAGGAAATCATTATGAGAACCAGTATTAACTTTCTAAAATTTCCTGTCTTGCAGTAATTGAGATTGCATCAGATGCAAGCATTTCAGATGCAGTTCAAATTTTAGCAACAAATAACATATTGAGTGCACCAGTTCGTGATGTAACAGCACCACCAGATGCCAGCTGGATTGACCGCTATCTTGGCATTGCGGACTTTGCAGGCATTATTTTATGGCTACTTCAGCAGGTGAAGATCTTTCCATGGTATGATTCATTGTTGCTAGGGTGTATTTTTCTCAGTATCTGTTTCAATATGGTATGTTACAGCATTGTTGTTTGTCAGGGTTTGCCTTCAGCTATGAGAATTTCTCATGAGTTGAGTAATTGAACCTATTGATGCCTTATGCCCAGAGCCAGAGGGCTGAGTTGCTACAAGTCAATCAAGTCCATTTTCGTGTAAATCTGGTTTAACAAGTTTAGCAAGAAATTTTTAATCTGCTGCTTTGAACCTGTTGCAGACAAAAACGGTTGCATCTGGAATAGCATTGGCAGCCACAGGGACAGGAGCTGTTGCTGGTGGCATTGCAGGGACATTAGGTGCTGCATTGTGCAGCGCCCCAATGGCTGCAACCGTTACACTAGCTTCTGCAGCTGGTGCATTGTATCATGGATCTAATACAGCAGCTGCAATTGGCCATTCTGGGAGTCACGTTGTAGATTGTATGGGTGGCAACTTTTTTGAGACTCTAACTTCTTCGGATTTCTATCGCAAAAGTCAGGTTAGCTTCTTGCCCCTCGATCATGATACCAAAGCATTAGTTAGATAAAGTGTGGGTTCGAAGAGTAGTGAGTGATTAGGAGCTGTAATACATGCTTATGTGTTATTATCTTTCCTGCTTTTTCACTGCCCAATGTATTGTGCTGATGTTTAGTTTTTCTAAGCTAAGCAAGGCGATTATGCTTTAAGCTTTTTGGATGGTTTCAAATTTGGGATGCTATTGGATGTCTCCTTTGGTTTTTCCTCTCTTTTTTCTTCTGTATTTTTAGGACAAGTGATGGATGGGAATGATGTGTTCCTTGAAATAGGTTATTGGTGCTCATGAATATATGTCGAGGGAGGGAATATATGATTAGTATAATACATAAATCTTAATAACTCATAAAATTATGCTGCAAAATAAAGTACAGCATCTCAATTTTTGAAGTAAAGACCAGTAAAAAGAAAGGTAATTCATTTTCTGGCAGGTTAATTCATTATGGTTTGGAAGTTCCTTCTAATTGGTTTTGATATTAACATGTGGAAGTAATTATCTAGTCACTTGTTCTTTTTGCAGGTGAAGGACATAGTTGGATCATTTCGGTGGGCACCATTTCTTCCAGTTCAGGAATCCGACACTCTTTTAACTGTCCTTTTGCTGCTTTCTAAGTACCGTATGAAAAGTCTTCCAGTGGTCGAAGCGGGAGAAAGCAAAATTCTTAATTTTATCACTCAATCTTCTGTAATACATATTCTTTCAAAGTGCAGTGGCCTACCTTGGTTTGATACGCTTGGTAATCTGCCCTTATCCAAGTTACGCCTTCCTTTAATGATGGCTGATAGAATGATAAAGGTTTGTATTTTCTTTGATTGTATTATAGTTATCTAATCAATTCTACTTGAGGTTGTGCATCTTGTTGTGCCTTGAATGCATCTAATAGCTAAATTGTATGAATTTGGTGTGGAGCAGCTTGAAGATGACCATCCAGTCCTGGATGCATTTGAACTTATGAAGGAACATGGAATAGGCGGAGTCCCTATTGTTCACAAGGGTGAAAATAAGCCAATTGCCAACATAAGCATACGGGATGTTCGATTCCTGTTGACAGCCCCAGAGATTTACAAAAACAGGTCTCTTTATTTTAGTGATTTGATTTTCCTTCTTTCTTCTTCTAAATGACGATACAATGACAAAGAAGCAACCAAGCGATTCTGGGTTAGGACATTAGCTCCAGCAAATAAACTTACGAGTTGGTATTTGAAGCCCGTGTCTCTCAAGCGACAGTCTTAATATCAATACTGAACCTTGTAGAAATTTGGTATGATAGCATCAAAGAAACCTCTGTACACCCCAGGATTACGTTAGAAGTAGAATGTAAATGGTGCTCGTGGTAGAGCAAGGACCTTTACAGAAATTCAGTCTTAGATAAAATTCATATTTGCATATAATGAATGCACCTTGAAGCTATTCATTTTCATTGGGAAATGGCAAATTGAAGGAAATTGCTATAGTGTTTTGTTTTCATTCAAATGCTTGCCAGGGAGGCCGACTATGCTTGATAGATGCAGATACTATGCTCTGCGCTCTTTCTTTTGTTAAGAAGACATGCTCTCATCAAATGAGCAAAGCAACTAAGTTAAGTTCTTTTAATGAAATGTTATAACGACTATTGTGTACCAGAGTTTTAACCTTTGCCAGATGGCGTTGTGAATGCAAGCTTATACATATATTTTGAAGGGAAGCTCATCTAGAATGGGTAGTGGAGAGTGATATGATGATAGTTATAATGGATTCAGAAATTAAAAGTCTCTCTTTATTTATCATTATTGATGTTTGCTTGCAGAGCAATGAAAATTAAGGACTTCTTGGAGGCAACAAAAGACTACCTACAAAGCAGAGATCCGTCTTCACCTTTTTTGAAACAAGTGGTAACTTGCAGCCGCGATACCATACTCAAAGATGTGATATCGAAGCTGGATCAGTCGGGAATTCATCGAATATATGTGGTAGATGCTGATAACAGCTTAGAAGGGGTGGTTACTTTAAGAGATATTATATCTAAATTTGTATACGAACCTCGTGGTTACTTTGGTGATTTTTTTGCAGGAGTAGTTCCTGCAAGGTCTTTCTAACTTGTTTGAGTACATGTATTATTTATTGTGTATATATGCCCCTGCTATTTATTTTGCGTCATAACAAGATAGTTTAGTACAATGTGTTTTGGCAATTCAGCTGTTGAATGTTTGGAGTTTCTTTTGTTCAGTAAGCATATTGGTTTCGTGACAATTTACATGGTTTGCTTATAAGGTCGCCTTCTTGTAAACCACGAAGACCTTAAAATTCTTGGAAATGGTGGATTATACAATCTAGTAAAGGTATCTCAGGCTAATCCCTCTATAACGCTAGTCCTTGGCCATTGATGAATGGAATATTGAGGAAGCTCATGGATTGTCACATGACACGTGGTCATCAAAGACAGAGGGAAGCACACAATGGTGCGCCGCAGTCCCGTTGCGCCGGGATCCAAGTATTTTGATAACTTAGACAATGTCTTCAAATTAATTATTCTCTTCAAAACTAAGTTTAGCAATATGAACACATCAAGACCATCTTGAACTTGCTTAACATCATTGCGACATCATTTTGACTAAAATATATTTTACTTCGGTTTTCTCTTAATCACTCCAAATCATTGTAGATGAGAACAATAGGCTCAAGGGATAAATTAGTGGCTATTCTTTGCCATGTGGCTAAACAATGACAAAGTTTAACCAATATAAATGAGATTCTCTAAAGATTCTTGGAGATTTGTTAAAGTATCTACAATTTTCTAAAGGATTTTTCTTACTTTAGCCAGATTTTTATGACTTTAGTTCAAGTTTTACAAAATTTTCAATAAAATTACAAAATCCTTATAAGTTTGGCTCTAGTTTTTGTTTATACTTTTTAGAGAATTTAGCCAAAATATAGATAAAAAATAAAGGAATTCCATGCAACTACGAATGGGCTCCCGTCCACGATTGACTTTCGTGGACGATAAAAACAAATTCTTTAATTCATTTCTCATGATAGACATATATAAATGCACATGAAACTTTTACATGCACATCAAATTCTGGCATGAAACCATTATGCTGGCAATGGTTTTTACAAAAAAAAAAAAAAAAAAAAAAATATTGTAATTGAAAATAGGGGTTTTCTTATGCATCTTTTTTTCCCAAACCATGGTTAGGGCCAACTTGGCCTTTAACACAGATATGAAATTTTTGCCTAATATATGCAAATAAGCTTAGAGCAAATCACAATTTTGCCTTAGGGCGTTTACATAGCCGTTGTAGCGGTATATACAGAACAGTGGATACCTTTGTAAAGGCAGATTTGATGGTTGGACCATAGCATGTGGACACATCACTGAAGAAATCAACACGCTTGATCGTATGTCATGGTTGTAGCATCCTGATATGCAAGATGATGATCCTTTTGAAAACGAAATATTTGTATTACAAAATATTTATATTCATGGGAAAGGAAAATTTACAAAGATGGCTAGGGATCCTCATGATCCTATAGTTGAAGCTCTAAAGCTGCGTTCTCATCCTCTGTAGCTCATAACTTCTTCTCCATTTTCTTCAAAGGCCAAAAAATAATGTGGGCAGTTTCAGCTGCTTCGGCCCCTTGTGATTCGCCCTCTGGTACAAGGGGAACGTTTTTGCGAGCTCGATGTCTCGCTCATGCAGCACCGTCCTCGTGAAAGCCAATCTGTCCGAGGCATCTACCTTCTTGGCGACCAAGCGGCTGTTTTCCTCGTGGATCTCTTAACCTCTTCATCACCACAGCAAGGGTGATGTCCAGGGGCAACTCTTGGTGTGGGGGAGGGCTTTCTTGGCTTGGCCGCTTGTTTAAAGAATATGGAGATGCTATGGCGAAATAAAAATATGGAAGGCGGAAGAGGAGCGGAGGCACTGGATAGCAGGGTAGTGGAGTAGCAGATGCGCAAGTGAGGATGAAAGGCTGCAACTAGCATTTTCATTTATAAAAGAAATTTCGTAATAGCTTGTGTCACATGATGCGAAGAACGCCGTTGGTCAGGCAAATAGACAGGTTGCATTTCCGTCGTGTGAAGAATAAAGACGTTTAATACTATTTAATATTAATTTTCAATTTTTTTACAAGATTATTACGGGACTACGAACCGCTATATTTCGCATGGTGTGAAGAAATACAAATAAAATATCTCTTATTAATAATCTCATGTTATATTATACAAGAGTATGTCAAAGGATAGCCGTTGAATAAATAATTATAGTGATACAAGCCTCAACTTACATAACATATACATTGCAATTTTTTTAGGCTTCACGTCTCATCTTTCATTTCCTGCTCTTTCACGTGCTTTCAACTGATCTAGCAACGGAATCACTCCAATGTTATCAAGCCCAGCTTCCAACCTCGGGTGATTCAAGCTAGTAGTTAAGAAATTAAACATGTTACTTGCATGCAGACCTGCTTGGCCATCAAAATGTTCTAATACCATATCCCGCCTAAGTGCTACCACCCTTTCAGAATTAGGTGCCAATCAGGAATAGTTTCCAAACATGCACAACGCATGAATGTATACACAAACTTTGCTCCTCTTGGACTGAAAGTTCGGTTGAAGATGATAATCTCAGTATTAACGAACTTAAGATATACCGCAGCATGGTGAAATCCTTTAAACTTTCCTGTCCACCACGTGCATGTCAGCAAGAGAAATCATCGACTTCCCATAAATAAGACACCTTAAGATTTTATTGCTCAAATTTATCGAAATCCATGAGGCTTATACTGCCACGATTGATGGAATGGCCTTTTAAATCTCTAAATCTTGTTGGCAGCTTTGCACGGAGACGTTGAAATTCTTCTTACATTGGCAGATTCAGCTTGTGTTGAGCCCAATCTCTAGCCTTTCATTAAGTTTTAGAGCAATTCCAGTATAACAAGTCATCTCAAACATATCCTTGTCGAGGTATTCTACAAAGTTTGCACCTAGTTCTACCCATTCAGCCAAGGTGCTGATAACCTCGTCTTCTCTAGCACACGTCTGTAGCAAAGATGGGTTCCACCAGAATTGGCATTATTTCAGACAACTTTAGTTTTTCATCTTCCCCTTCAGCATCATCTTCCTTGCATGAATGCTTTCATGTTAATTTTCTTTGATTCTTCCTCTTCTTCCTGTAGATCAATCTCCATTTCTATCTCATACATTATCATCATCATCACACATAATCGACCGTTTGGTTTAATGACTTCAATGTTTCCATTGTATCCTTGCCTTGGCCGAGCAAGATGCAATAAGAATCAGATGCATATGATAAAGAGATCTAATCTACCTTCTTTTACAAGCACGGTGGAGCCCACTACGTCGCATTCTTGAAGAAGATGTTCAATTCATGCAAATGGGAATTTGCTTCCTCTAATGTTGGTTTCGGAATACAAATGCCAGGGGCACCAGCAAAGCACCTCGGCTGAGCAAAAGCGCTGTGGGTGAACCCTAACGCAACATCATGATAGCATGTGAGCTCGCCACTGCTTCCCATGATGTTGATCTCCTTAAGAACGGATAAATGACAATCGGCACAACTTCCAGTACGAAGATCGATCATGCTTTTGCAATTTAATGAAGGCTAATTTTTGAATTCCTCCATTATTCGAAGATATCAAAGGAAGTTGTATTAGTTTTCTATTTATTGTTTCTCAAGTTGTGGAGAGGGAATAGAGCACTATACCAAGGCAAAAGAGCAAGGGTGCCATTGACCTAGATGGGACTCGCCACCCTAGTATAATGGAGGAACCTGAAGTTAGGAGTTTTTAGTTATTATTTTTTTCTAAAACTTCTAGAGATGCTTTTGAAGAAATGAAGACATTTAGATGTTGGGTTTCATTAAATTGTAATGTTGTATGTCCTTTACAAGCTTGAAGATGATGAAGATCCAATTTTGAAGAACTCGCTGGGACGTCGAGTAATTTGAGGGTGAATAATGTAACGCGGGTTATTTGTTCAAGTTTGATGAATTTGCACTAAATTGTAATATATGATATATGTTTGGGTGATATCTTTATGGAAGATGGAGAAGATGTGATAATTATTGAGTAATTTGACATGGGCATTTTACTTGTTGGACTTGGAGTATTAAAATCTTAAATGATATATTTTAATGGCTGAATAATTGATGAGGTGGCATGATCTCAAAGGGCATGTTGGTTATTGAAGATCCAACGGTTAAGACTGCTTTGAACATGAGGAGGCGACTTGTTGTGTAAGTTTTAAGGAGGAGGCACATCTCGTCATTCTCTCTTTCTCGTTCTTATTCCTTGAAGAGATTATCTGTTGTATAGTGTATCATCCATGGAAGAATTAATAATAAACAAGGAGGATGAACCTTCAAATTTGTATTCTCTCTTCTTCTTCATCTGTGATGTGTAATGAATTGTCTTGCTTGTAGAATAGGGTTCAATCCATTACATGGACTTTGCAATTTGCTTGCCCTCAGTTTGTGATTGTGATCTTGCACATGAAAATCGGTTTACACCCACACCTCCCTGTAGGGTGTCCAACTCGGTCCATGGATCTGAAGTAGCCATATAACATCATGCCTTTTAAACTTGCACCATGAGAATGGTGTCTTCTTAACATAAAGCACTTGACCACCTATTGGCTCCCCAAAACCCTAAAAAAAAAAAATCCATCAGCCTGTAACTTATATATACATATTTTATACAAAAAAAATGGAGGCGCAACGTCTAAAATCTGGGTGGAGAGTAATTGGAAGTAAACGTCTCCAGTGTCAATTCTTCTTGTTTTAAGGCATTCTTCCATTGTCAATTATCCAAGTGCTTTTTCTTTAGATCAATAAGCATGTAAAAATCATCATCTTTAGAATGTTGAGGACAATTTCCATCCCGGATTGGAGAAGGATGCCATATGGCCTCGCGAGATTAACTCTCAAAGAAAAATGTTGTCCCAACTTCTAATGTTGCAAAGCAAGCGTCATAAGTCTTGATCATTATTGTGTTTAAACCATATCATGCTATATCTACAATTGATAATGGAGCCCGCAACAAAGAAGGCACGATGTTCTTTAGGGACTTAGCATTTTTATTGGGTCTTGCTGAGTGGCCGCTTATGTCCACTATTAGTGCTAGGCTATTCCCTAGAATAGGTTCCATCTCCGAGAACCAATCATTCAATGCCTCGTGTTTCTTTAGGAATTTTTCTTAAACCCACAAGGCATACTTTAATAACTAATTAATTCTTACATTGTTATAATCGTTACTATTTTGCCATGTCCTCCCTAGACTGCCATACTCCAAAACTGCAGATTGTCAGCTTTGCATGCTATATAGCCTCATCTTTGACACATAGCAACTTAATTTTAAAGATAACAATTAATTCTTAGAGAAAAGAAAGCCAAAGTTACCAATAATAATTTAAGTAATTCGACCTGTATAGGTCACTATAATATATTGTACTAGCCATTGAGCTTTCTCATATGTACGTATATGGCAATGGTGTTATAAATAGCCATACATCTACTTCCATTGAAAAATTTGAACCTTGCTACACCTAGGGCAAACATGACTTTAGCCACTTGTTCTAGAGTGAGGCAAACATGAGTTTGAGGCCATCTATATAAATGTTTTTACGTTCCACTTTCCATGTTATCTTAGTTTTCTCCCCTTGGTACACATTATTATTGTGCAGATATTGACTGAAAGGTTGGGTGAGGTTGTCTTGTAGCATGCCATGAATGGTAAACTCTTGCCTACTTCGTTAGTGCATAGTAAGTCCTGCCAGATGGAACACGAAAGGCTGGTTGAGGTTGTCTTGTCGCATGTCATGGATGGAAAACTATGCAAGATGAATCATGAAGGATATTAACAAGATTCAGGAAATATGCTATAAATTTCTTATTTGAAATAAGTTGAACCTTAAAAAAAAAATTAAATAAATCTCAATCTTCGTCATACAAGCCACATGACAAGACATTTAAAGTAATGGTTCACGTACTAAAATTCAAAAGGTCGGGATAAATAGAAGTTACCATTATATCTTTTGTCGTATTGTATGGATATATCTTTGGCCTAAAAGATGTGTTTATAGCACTAATCATGGAAAAAATTAGCGGCTATTATTAGCCAAATAGCGATTTTTTAAGGGATCTAGGCAATTTTTGCGGTGAATTTTATGAAGAGAGATTTCTTAAAAAAAAAAAAAAAAAAAATAGCCATAGTTAAAACAAGCACTCCATTGTTTTTTTTAGGATTAGCCAAACTATTTTTCTCTTTTTCCTTAAAGAAAAAGGGATTAGCCTTTCTTTATATTCACAATATTTACATATTAGATCATTAATAGCCAAACAAAAATGAATTCTTATAAAAGGTTTTCACAGATTGCCATCTAGTATCATCAGTGATAGTAGTTTTTCAAACTATGAATTTTTATACATATACACATGTGTATCTTAAAAAAGGAGTTGTAAAAGATGGCCAATATCCATCTAGATACCTCGAGTTGATTGCATAACTTCTTTCAAGGTTAGAGATAAACGCAATTTGATCACTATATCTAGAAGAATGTCTCCGACTATGGATGTTATAAGCTATTTGCGAGCTTCTATTAAAAGTTTTTTTAAGCTATTGTATGTTTCTTGATTGTTGATTATTATTTGTAATTGTAGTACAATATGATGAAAATTATAGAATTTACATTTTTTGTTTATTCTAGTTAGAAAAAATAGTCAAGTGAAAGCTTAAAGGAATACTTAATTTAGAAGTTTTGCCAAGTCCAAATACATAATAAATATGTAGCATAATAACAGGGGGTTTTCTTTGTGTTTTTGTACGCTTTTCACAAAGGTTTTCCTAAGATTTCATGGCGTATTCGAATGGATGTACTAATGCGTACATCTAGAGTGCACCATTTCTTAGTCGTTGATTTAGTATTTTTTTTCCAATGGTCCAACATCCAAGGGCTCACAACAAAAGCCCTCTTTTTATTTTAGGGGCTGAACATCAAGCCTCGTGGATAGCATTTCAGGGCATTCTTGCAAAAAATTAATGTTCTTGTGATCAGAATGGAAACAGATTTGGAGTGGAAGCGTTAGTGCTTTAGTGCAGAGGATGATGTGGCCGGATGCTTGCTTCAGCAGTTTGTGCCATACTATTCAAAGTTTCCATGGCATTCCGGCGCCAAAGCATTTCTTTCGAAGGGCTTACATACATGCAACCATCGTGCATACAAACCCTAGGGTTTCAGAATGGTTAGCAGCAACGAAGTTTTTTCATCTAATCCGCCATGGACATCTCCTCCTTTTGGGCTCTAGTTGCAATTCTGGCTTCAACACACAGCTTCATCCCAGTTTACCAACTCTTATCCGTCCACAAATATATCCGGTTCGTGGAGCCAGAAGACAAGGGCAAGGAGCGGCAGATGGATTTGATGTAGCTTGGCTCCTTCCTGGATTTGCGGCTAGGTTTTGGTGCAGAATAATGAAGCAAATTTGTGGGCTTATCAGGGTTTGTGCAGATGTTTTTGTGCAGATTGCAGGTTCTGATTAAGTCCTCCATTTCGGCATACCATCAACAGGAACTAGCAACGGTTCACTAGATTATGATCAGGAACTTTATCACGACCTTACAAATGCGGTAGGATCAAACACTTGGTCTTGGAGAGTTCATGTGAATATGGTTTTTCATTGCTTACCCTTATCTTGCAGGTGATTCAAGATATAACTTTCAACAGTGATAGCCATTGGGTCTCTGTCAGCTCTTCTAGGGGAAGAACTCATTTATTTGCGATATCTCCATATGGTGGTGCAATTGGCTCACATTAAATGCAAGTAAAATTACAGATGGGAAGACTGAAATTGCATCAACATCAATAATTCCTTGGTGGTCGCGCACAGGACCACTTAAATTTGGTTGTAAATAGGGTTAAAAATGGGATAGGTGGATGGCGAAGTACTATTGATGATGTAGCAGTCGTTGCAACTGGGAAGGCACATGCTTCTGGAGCAGTGGCATCCACAATTCATGACCGTTTGAGCAAGGATATGCATCTTTGCAAGAAAAGCTATGGGTATTATGTCCCTCTGGATATATTTCCAGATATTCTTTATGTCCATATGTAGACCCTCTAGCAGGAAGCAATCACATCAAACCTGAGATGGGGAACGTAGGTACAGGAAATGCTTGTCAAATCCAGTTGTTGGAACTTGGCATTGAACCATTGGAGAAGTGGGATGTCTGTTGAAGGCCAAGTTGGGTTGAAAGAGAAGAGACAATTGATTGTGTTTCTCGTGATCAATCAAAACTAACTAGCATGGCGGCTCAGGAGATGCACTCTCATTATATGTCAAAGGCTGAACTGAAAGTGCAAACAAGGCAGCTTCCAACATGAGCGAAGCCCAATGTATATTCTACTGCCTATTTTATTAACCTAAAATAAAAAGTTTATATTTGTTATCTGATTGTTGCTAAGACATCTATACTTGCAGATACAACGAACAAGGTTTAGTTTTTTGTTTGTAAATCATGTTTGTAAAACAGGTGTGGTCTCACCAGTCTGCTAATCTTCGTCATTACCCAGATTCTCACCGAAGGTCATCTTAGCTGCTGGTATGTATTAATTAAGATTTTTTTAGACAAATTAAACAGACAGTACTAAGGTGTTTGAGATGTATCTATGTGTATTTCATAACCGAATAAAGTGTACTTGAATAAAGTGTTGCATCATACTTATATTAAAACATCCCATTGGATACTATGCAGGAGAATTTGAAGGAGAATTTGAAGTTCTGGGGGAAATCAACATACCCAACTATCTATGGCCATATGGAACTTATATTAGTGCTGCTGCATTTGGTCCATTATTTGGAACATCTCCTTCCATCCTGTACGATTGTACTCCTTCTGGCTTGTCAAATGATATTGGAAACACAGACTTGGGAGTAACCATGGGATGACGCCTCTTTTCTGCAGACTTGGTTACAGTTAGAACATAAATTATTATGGCTTTTTGCCAGATGGATCTTTAAATACGTCTATCAAGACATGCTAACATTCCCACAGCTCCAATGACAGGCATGATGCTCTGTCTTGCTCTACCTTCACTGTTGGATCCATGTTCGATGAATATGGCACCGCCATTATTAACAACATGCTTATTAGCGTTCAAACTATTGCATCAATGAACATTATCACATCTTACATCGCTACAATATTGAAGCCTTTAAACTTTATATCATGGTTTCTATTTCTTTTTGCTATTTTTAATTCCTAAATAAATAGATATCAATAAAATGTTTCTAATTGTGTCTATAATATCATTACAACTATTTTTTACTTCGTTCATCAATTCTTAAGGCCCCGAAGGGGCCAAAAAATTTTTGGGTTAACACACAAACCATTACATCCAGCACTCTAAAATTAAATCCCCCTTGAAACCCCCTTTGGTTTGGGTGCATATTCACACGGGGGGTGACTCCGGGCAGCGAGAGCTGTTGGATAGGCATATTCACCCCTTATTCCTTAACCTACACCGTACACAAAGTTCCTTATTTGTGGAGTATAGATGTACAGAATTTGCTATACTGTATAACAAGATTCACCAAATATATATCATAAAATACTGTAAGATTTTGAGAAATAGCTAAAGCATTTTTTATGCAAAAATATATAGTGTGCTTAATTTTTTCCCTGGCACTGATCAACTTATAAAGGTAGGGTTTTTTTATTTTAGAGATATTATATTTGAGACACACTCAAATGGATGAAGCCTTTGAAACTATTAAACAAACCATCAAAGTTTGGACCATTCAGTGACATAAAGATCAACACGTCCAAGCTCTTGAAAGACAACCTGTTTCCATGTTTGATGCCATTCAATCTTAGAAAAACTTCTTTCACATTCTATTGCCAGCACACACAATAACAACAATAGATAATAAAAAAGCTAGTGGAATAATTGATTAATGCCGCAATCAGTGGATGGAACCTAGTGGAGCTTCCTCTCATATGCTAGATTTTTGCTACCTATTTTCCTTCTCCTGATAAACAAAAGAAAAAAGTTTTCCTTTATTTTAGTCGACCATTGAGTTGATGTTAAACAAATTTGATTGACCATCTTCAACACATACCCCAATATTTATTATGGTCAAGTGGTTAGTGTGTTCAAGTCTTCAAAATTCAATATTACATAAGATAAGGTCTGGAAAAGATCTTTTCTATGGTTTTGTTTTTTTTTTTAAGGAAGGGAGAGCATGAAGATTGGGACATTCTAAATTAGTTTTACATGGTCTTTTTGAGTAAGTTCTCTACTTCTATTTGTGTCGGAGTTGCCGGCTGTGACATGCCATCGGAGACTGTTCTATTAGCTGTTGAGAGCCAGTGACATAGCTGCAGCAGTCTGGTGCATGCTATAGTAATAGATTTGGTGTGGAATCAAGGTTGTCTTGTTAGGTTAAATTTACTAGGATTTCTTTATTCTAAGGTACAGTTTGGAGGTCTACGAATTTTAAAATCCTGTCCCCTATTATTACCTTTTTTTCCTTTCCCAATTTGTTCTTGCGGTTCTTGTTTTCATCTCGATCTGGCTGTTTATTGCATCAAAGTCTGGATATAGATTTATGTAGTTACAGTCGGCTGGATGGGCTGATAAGTCTTCTATGGTGCGCTTGTTGTACTGTATGGGTTATTATAATATATGGGTTATTATAATATATTGTACTAGCCATTGGCTTTCTCTCATATGTACGTATGGCAATGGTGTTATAAATAGCCATACAACCAATTCCATTGAAAACTTCGAACCTTGCTACAATTAGGGCAAACATGACTTTAGCACTTGTTCTAGAGTGAGGCAAACATGACTTTGAGGCCATGTATATAAATGTTTTTACATTCCACTTTCCACTTTCCATGTTGTCTAAGTTTTCTCCCTTTGGTACACATTATTATTGTGCAGATATTGACTGAAAGGTTGGGTGAAGTTGTCTTGTAGTATGTCATGGATGTAAAACTCTTGCCTACCTCATTAGTGCATGATAAGTCATGCCAGATGAAACATGAAATGTGAGGTTGTCTTGTAGCATGCCATGATGGTTAGAGTTTTTTTGAGGTCAAATAAGGGCCTCCTAAGAATATATTAAAGGGGCCGCCACGTAGGATCCCGAACCTACCTTTCCCCCCTCCATACCTAACTTTCATTTTCCCCTAACCTAACTTCCCCCCCTCCGAACCTAACCTCGTACCTAACTTTGCAATCATTATTTCCTAACGACCACAAAATTTAATGATTACATCTAAGATTTTCCTTTTCCCACCATCGAAGCTTCAAGCCATCGAAGCTTCAAATACCATCGAAGCTTGCTATATCGCTATCGAAGCGCCAACGACCTTGCATCGCGCCCAAGCATTGTTTGAATTGAATTATGGCGGATTTTGCCAAAGAAATTTCGGCCTCGCTTATTGGCAAGAATCTTCCTAATTCTAAGCTCCGGCCCGGTTCTCGATCTTTTGCAACGCCAATGGCAAAGGTATTTGGTTTCCAAGTTGTCATTGCATTTCGTTGAGTGTTCTTGGTTCTAATACTGCTTCGTGATCAAACTAATTCCGAGGGTCAATTTAGAGTGCAATTGCTAAAAAGATGCCCGCCTTACAGAATAAGTTCACTTGGAAGCAACCAATAGATGAAGATGCATTGCGCAGCTTTTTGAGCTATGAATATAGACCTCGGGCTAAAGGCCAACTTCTCGTAGACCTCCTCTTCCAATACCTCATCATTCTCCTCATTTTCCAAGAGGGAGCTTTTCAAGCAGGATCTATTTGCTCCTCTACCGGGTGAGGCAGACATTCTATCCGAGCGACCTCCACACTTGAAGAACCGCATCTTGGTTTGACTTATTGTAAAACGTATGTGTTGAACATAATATCTACGCCGTAAAAACTTTCTTTTGCCTTTTTTTTCCCCGCAGCTCGCAGTGTAGTCTCCTTTAAAACCTCCTAATTCTTGGTCTTGATCACCCTTCGAAATATCTTAATTAAAGCTTGCATGCTCAAGAAAGGCAAATCACCACATAACATGGTTTCGTGTCGTCCAAATTTCTAGCCATGAAGCTATGAAGAATGCCCCCATATGCAACCATAACGCCTCACCGTCAGCAAAAATTATTGTATACAGAGAGTTGCATCAACTAGCTCCTCTATCTCCTCCTCAAACTTTTTGATGCTTCTAACTAAAAATTACATTATTTCTCTACTATATTATCATACCATGTGCTAAACAACGATTTACTCTTTACCATTCTCATTTGAGCAACACCTTGATTTGTGATAGTTTGAAGGTGAGTGCCTTAGTAGCCTTTGATATGCAAGAGTGACTAACACCGTAGCTACGGGTGCGAAAAATAACGCTTCCATATTTTATTTATATTATAATTTCTCAAGACGGGCTACTGCGGCGAAAAATAACACTTCCATATTTTATGTTATACACATTTATGCACCGTGGGCTACAAAGCAAAAAACAATATTTTCTTATTTTATAGCCGCCATACAAGAAGAGGTTCAATTGAAGGGAGGAAGTTAATGAGGATGCTTTCATTAATTTAGAGCAATGAACATTGATATTTAGGCAATGACAACTCTTTTTGTTTCATTAAATTTTGAGTAGTGTTTTGTGAGTTCAAAAGTAGTCTCTCGTTAGTTATTGTCAAATTGACTATGAAAGAGTGGGCACAGTGGTTACAGTGCGAAATGCATGTATCCGTTGGGCTGTGGACATGGCAAATTCAAGATCAGAACCACTCTAAAAGAAAGAAAGAAAGAAAGAAAAAAAAAAAAAAAAAAAAGGGCGCGGGTTACATTGCAATAAATGCATGTATCCGGTTGGCCGCGGGACATGGCAAATTCGCAAGACCGTGAACCACTAAATTTTTTATTTTTTTTTTTTTAAAGGGCGTGGTTACAAGGCGTAAAATGCATGTATCCGGTTTGGGTGTGGACATGGCAAATTCAAGAAAAAAGAACCACACCCCTAAATTTTATTTTATTTTATTTTATTTTTTATTTATTTAATTTTTTTTTTTTTTTTTAAGGGCGGGTTACAAAGGCATAAATGCATGTATCCGTTTGGTCCGTGGACATGGCAAATTCAGACTATAATTACGCCTAAAAAAAAAAAAAAAAAAAGGGCACAGTGGAATGTGAAATGCATGTATTCATTGGGTTGTGGACATGGCAACCGTAGCCACGCCCTAAAAAAAAAGAAATAAAGTGTTGCATAATAGCCACAAAGATTTAAATGCATGTAACCATTGGTCATGGATATGGCAAATGCGACCGTGAAACCACGCCTTGAGATTGTTAATGAAATACGATTTGAATCTACAACCCGCTCATTAGAAACCTAGAGTCTCGTGCCTCAACCCTAGTGGGTTTCCATGTCGGCATCGGGTTGGGCCCTTAAGAGATCCCATCAAACCTCTAATGAATTTCAGATCAGAAGCTACAAGGCGTAAAACAACACTTCCATATTTTATGTTATACATAATTTCAAGACCGCGCCTACTGGTGCTAAAAAACAACACTTCCTTATTTTATGAACATTCATATTTTCGCATCAGAAGCTACTTTAATTTTTATGTTACACCGAAAAGCAAACCTTTCCAATCAATATACAATAGATCTCCAATTAATCGCCACTTATATTTATATTACATAGATTCATATACGATGCAATATCTGAACCAAACCATGTCTTGACTTATCCCGCAAGATTCAGATTCAGCTCCATCATGAAGTCGAAAGCACTCCAACCTTCAAGAAATAGACTATCTAAAAAACTATCCACCGAATCGGGCTCTGAATCAGAAACATCTTGAATAAGGCAATGAACAAATCAATTCCTAAATTTGTCTTCACATGCCCGCAGAAACCTCCCTTCTCCTTCAATGCCGTAAGCATTTCCTGTGACAACTTACTCTGTGCTAGTAAGATAGAAGTGGCATTCAGAGGCCTGCAGTATAGCTCGGACAGGCTGGGCAATGGAAGCTCAATAAGCTTGGATCTTCGTGGAGAGTATTCATACCTCCAGAACCATATACCCCTTTTCTATGAGCTGCACTGGTATGCTACCTTCGAACAACAAGGAGCCCATATCTTGGTGAAAGCAATGGAATACACTATTGTGAAGAGATTGTGTTCTACACATCAGATATACACAAACCTGAGAGAATAGGAATGAACTGGATAAGTAACTGAACTAATTTAGATATGGATTGCATAGAAGTACATACTTACAATTTGCTTCTAACCGTGGGAAAGTTCTTCGCTTGCTTATTTTTTCTTTTGCCATATTTGTTGGAGTGTATACATGACTCACTTGTACAAATATCTCTTTGCCTGATCGAAAACCGACCACCAAAGCCTTCCAATATGCGTAAAACATCACTTCTCCCCGTGATCTTTGACTTGCTATTCACCTCGTGATTCCGTGTTGAGTGTAACAAAGCTCCCTGGCCGACACCACTAAGCTTTCAAAGTCATTTACGATTGTGATAGAGCTTATAGCCATCTAAAATCACAGAATTCAAATTAGAATGTGGAGCGGAATCGAAATACTAGGAAAGGCTCGGTGATTTTACCTTGACCGAAGCTTTTTTGTGGTCGAAACTCACTTTGGCGCAGATCGGTTATTCCCGAAAGCAAATCGAAGTTCCCTTGGCGCAATCCATCTTCAAGAAACTTTGTTGAAGAAAATACCGAAAGGGAATTGAGGGCGGAGCTAACGGCCATAATTGCTACGCGGTGTAATCCGACAACTGCTAGAGGCAACGGATATTACCAAAGCTACGTGCAGTTGACACCTGGAATGGCGAAACCAAGGCTCGGTAAAAAAACTCTGTACAAGCTCGGCTCCCCATTGGCCGCGAGCTTTTTGACGTGGCATCGAGTAAGGGCCCTTAATTGACCTCAAAAAAACTCTAATGTCTTGCCTGCCTCATTAGTGCATAGTAAGCCCTGTCAGATGAAACACAAAAGGCTTGGTTGAGATTGAAATAAGTCGAACCTTAAAAAGCTTGAAAGATTAAATAGATCTCAATCTTCGTCATACGGCCCACATGACAAGACATTTAAAGTAATGGTTCACTTACTAAAATTTAAAAGGTCGCGATAAATAGAAGTTACCATTATGTCTTTTGTTGTATTGTATGGATATATCTTTGGCCCAAAAAGTGTGTTTATAGCAGTGATCAACTTATAAAGGTAGGGTTTCTTATTTTAGAGATATTACATTTGAGACACACTCAAATGGATGAAGCCTTGAAACTATTAGGCAAACCATCAAAACTTTGGACCATTCAGTGACATAAACATCAACATGTTTCAAGATCTTGAAAGACAACCTGCTTTCATGCTTGATGCCATTCAATCTTAGAAAAACTTCTTTCACATTCTATTGTAGCACACATAATAACAACAATAGATAATAAACAATGCTTGTGGAATAATTGATTAAGGCCGAAATCAGTGGATGGAACGTAGTGGAGCTTCCTCTCATATGTACCTGATTGCTAGATTTTTTGCTACCCATTTTCCTTTTCCTGCTAAACAAAAGAAAAATGCTTTCCTTAATTTTAGTCGACCATTGAGTTGATATTAAAGAAATTTGATTGACCATCTTCAACACATACTCCAATATTTATTATGGTCAAGTGGTTAGTGTGTTCAAGTCTTCAAAATTCAATATTACATAAGGTAAGGTCTGGAAAAGATCTTTTCTATGGTTTTTTTTTTTTAAGGAAGGGGGGGGTATGAATACTGGGACATTTTAAATTAGTTTTGCATGGTCTTTTGAGTAAGTTCTGTGCTTCTATTTGTGTCGGAGTTGTCAGCTGTTAGCTGCCATCGGAGTTGGTTGTATTAGCTGCTGAGAGCCAGCAACATAGCTGCAGCAGTCCGATGCATGCTATAGTAATAGATTTGGTGTGGAATCAAGGTTGTCTTGTTAGGTTGGATTTACTAGGATTTCTTTATTTTAGCTACAGTTTGGAGGTCTACAGCTTTTAAAATCCTGTCCCCTAATTTGTGTTCTCTCTTTTTTCTTTGCCATTAAATTTGTTCTTCCGGTTCTTGTTTTCATCTCGATCTGGCTGTTTATTGCGTCAATGTCTGGATATAGATTTATGTAGTTACAGTCGGTTGGATGGGCTAATAAATCTCCTATGGTGCGCTTGCTGGAGAAACAGATCGTGAATTACTTAGTGACAGTAAGGGATTCCATGCTTTGGTTTGGCAGCTATGTATTTTTGTATATAAGATATTTTGTTGTACTTATTGCATGTATTCAATGATTCAATGGTTTCTATTATTTTTGTATTCAGTGGATTTAAATTTATATTCAAAGAAACGTCCTTAACAAGAAGAGTAGGTTAGCAAGCGCCATAAAGGGGATCAACCCGGATGTGATATGCTTACAAGAACATAAGTGTAAAAAGGAAGAAATACAGGAGCTGTTCAAAGTAATAGGCAATGAATACGTGGGTATTGCTGCAGTAAAGGAAACTTCTAGTGCAGGGACCCTCATCGCGTGGAAAAAAGAAGTAAAAGTATGTGAGTCACAGGTAGACAGATTTGGGAGATGGTCTCTAATCTTATGGCAACATGAAGGTAAAGTATGGGGCTTGGTGAACGTTTACGCCCATAACAACCCCAGAGGCAGAGGAGCCCTATGGGCCACTCTTAGGCACAAATTAAAAGGTTTCGGGAACAAGGTAGCTTGGCTAATGGTAGGAGATTTCAATATGGTGGAGGCAGCTGAGGATAGACAAGGGGTATCATCTGCAATTGTGCATGGGTTTGAGAAAGTACAGTGGTGCAAACTGTTAGAAGATATAGGCTTCATGGAAGTAGACGGAGATAAGGGCTATACATGGTGTAACGGATGGATAGGCATGGGTAGGACTTATGCAAGACATGATAGATGCTACATCAACGATGAGGCACTTACCATCCTTCCAAATGCGCATAGATCCAACCTTCTACAAAATGCTATCTTTCACGGATCACAATCCACAGGTCATATCTACCCAGATTTGCCAGATTAGAACCTCTAAAACAGTATTCAAACTCAACACTAGATATCTGAAAGATCCAGAATTTGTGGAGGCTTGTAAAAGCATATGGCAATCCACTTTCAGAACGGGCTCAGGGATGGAAACCATGATAACGGCCCTGGGTAATATAAAAAGTTATGCCAAAAGTTGGGGTAGAGCTAAAGTGCAAAGGGAGAGGGGAGAGTTGGATAGCCTTTACAATCAGCTCCACTCACTTAGAGCATTGGGCCCGAATGATGGGATAGAGGAGAAGGGAATAATAGAACAGATAAAGGCACTAGAGGAAGTCAAGATAATGGAGAACAGATGCAAAGGTGATTGACTTGGCTAAATGAAGGTGATAAATGCACCAAGTTCTTCTTTAAGTCAGCCTAAAGAAAAGAAGAGGTCGCCTACTCTATCAACCATTGCACTAGGGCGACGGCCGACCCTCAAATCCCCTGTGGGTTCTAAAAAGGTACTTACATAATCATTTCCAAGGTTTTTTTTGGGGAACATAACTTAACATTCCAAGATACATATGAAGAGCTAGTGATCTCAAAAGTTTCACCTATAATGAGCTCTAGCCAAAAAGATATTCTCGAAGTCTCTCTATGGAGGATCTTGAAAAAGCCACCCTCCTATTGGCTAAGAATAAATGTCCGGTATGGATGGAATCCCATCGAATTCTACCAATGCAATTGGGAATGGATTAAAATGATATCTTTTCTCAGATAACACGCACTTCTTTGCAAGCTGAAAATTTAAACCAAGATTGAATACAGTCGCATTGCCTTGGTACCCAAGTGTAAGGAGCCAAGCACAATTAACGATTGAGGCCTATCACACTCCTATCTGCAGATTTTACAAAAATCATAGCCAAGGCTATGGCAGAGAAGATCAAACCAATTTTTAGCGTAAGGTATCTCACAGCCCAATCTGGCTTCTTACCGGGTAGGAGTATTCTCGAGCAATGTGGCAGCAGCTTTTTGAAGGGTTGTAATCGGGCCGTAAAAACAAGACAAAAAGTAGCCTATCTAAAGCTAGATTTCACCAAGGCATATGACAAAGATTAGATGGAGTTTTCTTCGATAAAATGATGCTGCCGGGTTGTGGGGATATTTTTACGTAAGGGCTAATGAAACTATTGAGATCAGCTCGAGCCTCAGCCTTATTTCAAGGTGAATCATCTCCTATATTTGAGATTAAGAGGGGCATCGTGCAAGGTTGTCCCCCGCTCCCTTCCTCTTCAATATAGCGCCAGTAAGCTCTCTCACGCTTATTCCTCGCAAGTGTGACGCCCTGTAATATATAATGCACCCTCTGACGATACATACGGACTTTTCCCCTCCCATGGCGCATCATCTCACCATGAGCAGTGGCCCTCCGCCTATTTCGGCCATCTATGAAATGAGGCCCAAGAAGGACACGAAGGGATCATTCGCCCACGCTTCAATGGGACTCCTACGCATGGAAGCATGAATACAAGGGTTAGCACACAAAGACCTAATATACATAAATAACCACCACGTAAGGGTGGCGATCCATCCAAAATACCAACGGCATAGAATATGCATCTAATCCTAAGAAAACACCCAAACCCCTGTGTTCTACCCCGCCTGACCCCCTGGGGATCGACCGACTACCGGGCCTCAAGAGATCGCCAGACCGAGTCTTGGCATGGCGCTATCGGGCATAGAACATTGGCTAGGGTTGTCCACTCCATCCGCCTCTCCCGTGCACACACTTTGCAGATGGGTCAATTCATGCTATGGCTTTGCTATAGCCTTCGGAGACTAAAACTCGTGGCATCACCTCTCCGAGCCTACTCCGTGTTCATGACGCCGGTCCGATGAGGCAGGCCTGGGAAGCCGCCCCTTCCGTAATCACAAAGGGTTCCATGGGTGAGCTAGAGAATACGTGCCGCATCAGCCACACCCCGCATCCGCACTCCAACTTACTCACCCTAAATCTACTAAAGTGCAAGGTGCTCCATAATGGATCACACCTTCCCACCTGTGGAGTGTCGCACTCCATACCCGCCCTCTACGCGGACCGGCCATCGTGCCTAGCCCATCAGGAGTCTCAGAGCCTTGTATGCTCATGCAAGACCCCACCCCTCATGTCACCACTGTGTTCCTTTGTCTCGGTGCTAAGCCGCACCATAGCATCTAGGACCCGTGGGTTCTTGTGCATGTGCCGCAATTAATGGGACTCTACAAGGCGCTATCTAGGAGCATACTACAATACACGGTTCTGGAGGTCTCTACCCCCTTAATCCCCCGCTTCAGAGTCGACTAAAAACAAGGAGCTAACAATCCATCCTTTCGTGAGTAGAAACCATAATTGAATATAAAGAGTACTTGCTTGTACAAACAAGGGTTAGTTTCTATGATTGAATTACAAAGAGAACAGAAACGGACATAATCACGCTGCTATCTAGAATTTACATAGCCACCTACCTGAATTTGGCCGGACTCATTCCCATGGGGCTTCCATCTCCTCGGGCGGTTGAAGATTCACCGCGGGCTTCACAGGACGACGGGTATGGTGGTTCTCTGCAGTGATTGATGGCGCCAGCTCCCTCGGCCTTCCTTGGTCGATCTTCGTGAGTCAATCCCGTGGATAGGGGTCAAGTTGGCATCCAAACTTGGCAATCCCCATGCTGCCCAATCGATTGGGGTGTGGCGCCTTCCCAATTGGTAATTAGCCTAATTTCCTAGGTTATAGGTTATTATTATTAATGTATTAAATTAGCATAGCTAATTTAATCCTTTGTAAGGTAACCCCCCTAGGTTGCAATTAAGTTCCCATACCCCCATGGTAGCGCATTTTAGGGAGGACGTGTTTGTATTTGTACGTGTCCCGTGATAGTAGACCAGATAAAACGTGGAACGCCACATTCTCCCTTAAAAAAATAATGTCGCCCTCAAAGACTTAATTGAATACTCCCGAATTAGAAAATGAAGTTAGGGTAAAAGCATGTTAGGGTGTCCCTTAAAAATTATTTAGTGACTAAAAGGTACCTCAAAGATTGGGGATAATATCTCAATATAAGGTATGTTTTAGAACTTTTATATATATATTGGTCTGAATTATCTTTATCTTAACTTTGAATAAACGCCCTTGACTTTTATTTTGGATTTTTGTATTAGTTTTAATGAAAAGAAAAAATGAGAAAGTAAGTTCAAGTACCTAAGTGTATGTACTTTGGTGTTCCAAAAGTGGTATTAACTCTAACATGCTTTTAAAAAACATAACATTAATACGCTGAGATTATAGTAATTCTGGACAAGAATACATTGAAGTTAAAATATCAAAGTACAAGCACCGTGGTGTTCGATACAAACTTATCATGAAGGGGGTTTAGGACCTAAGTCCAATTTAAAACATTTCGACAAAGAAAATCATACATGTAGACAAAACCAATACGGGAAAAGTTGGGTCATCAAGAACCCTCTATACAAGCAGTGTGTGACGACTTGCTCACGGCCTCAAGACACAACCATATACCCGTAGGTTAATAATATGATTAAGTTGTGGTTGAAGGACCACCCCTACAAATAAAAGAAAAAGTATCTAGAAGGGAATCTATCATGTGTAACGGCTTGCAATTCATTGTGGCATGAGGAATGGTTCAGTTCCTCAGATAGCGGAATGAACGCAGCCCATTTACTAGATGCCTTTCTAGCACCGCGGGTCATGTCAACATCAACAATAAACCACGCCCTAGAGAACACTTAAGGTGATCTCATCATCGGTTATTATTATCATATACGGCGCGCCTACCCCTCTAAAACATGATTCTCGGTCAATCAAGCCTTCAAGCTTACCGGAGCGGGTTGATAGCATCGCTGATGGTGCTGCCTTGAGATTCCCGCAGATGAAGTCCGGATAGTGCTTCTCAAGGTCTATCTTCATCACCCGTAGCATCTTCAATCGGTAAGTGCTTCCACTTGACCAAGTATTGCAACATTTGAGTCCTTCGGTCCTGCTTGTAAGCTCGATCAAGAAGAGCTTCGCACTATTTCCAGCTGCTCTTCACCATTTCTAGGAGGGTAGGGGTATCCAAAACCTCCTCCTCGATTAGGGGTGTGTTGCTTCGTAAGACTCACGGAAAGACCTTGTGGATTTTCGCCGGGTGGCAAGTCCAAGCGATATGCCTCGTTTCTCCTACACGCTCAAGAATCCTGAACGCCCAGCCCATCCGGGTGCCAACTTTACAGCTACCAATTTTAAGCTTGGCTTGTTTTACTTTGATCTTAAGCCAAACCGATTCACCCATTGAAGATTCGTGGGGTTCTGCTTATCCGCTAGACTTTTCCGACGATCAAGTAGGGCCAATAAGTAACCCCGAACTTCTTCCACCAAGGCCTGCATTTCTAGAAGGAGTTGTTGAGAGACCTCCACTTTAGAAACAGGATTATGCCATGTGTCCGAGTAAGACATTGATAGCCATAATTTATCATGAAGGGAGACATTCTAGAAGACTCCTCGCTTTGTAATCGCTGAAGGCTTAATTCTACCAAGTAAATATAATCCGCCCATTGTGACTGCTTACTCCATACATAGCTTCTTAGCATATCTTCGATAATAATGATTGACACGCTCGCTTTGACCATCCGGGTTCGAGGATGGTAGGTCAGATCATGGCAAGCTTGGTCCGATGGTGGCGAAGAAATCCTTCCGTAATGCATCGACAAACTTAGGATCCCTATCCGATACAATTACTTTCGCGATCCCGCGCAACCTGAAAATTTCCTTTGCAAAGAGCAAGGCGGTAAGGCGGTGTCCGTGGGTGCGACATGGCAGAAGTGAGCCATCTTTGATAGTTTGTCGACCAACCACCATTAAGGCATCATACCCACGAGAGTAATGCGGAAGCCCCACAATGAAATCCATGGTTATGACTTCCCACTTGGCGCTGGGGCACATCCAAAGGTTGCAACTCCCCTGAACTCTTAATTGCTCAGCCTTGGTTTGTCGACAAACCCGATTAATCGCTTTTGATGTACCTAGCAATATCCTTCTTCATGGAAGGCCAAAAATAGCCGGAGCGGATCTTAAAATAAGTTTTCATAAAACCCGCATGTCCTCGCTATAGGGCTGTTGTGTGTATCATGGAGAATCGCTTTCGCGACCCCTCAAGTCACCTGAACACACAACTTATCTTTTGTAATATAATAAATTGCCCTCCTTCTTATATGAACGGAATGCTTCACGCTCTCTATGCAGACGGGCTTCCTTACCCAAACTTTCCCAAATATTACAATTCGGATCTGTGGGCCAAGGTTTGTTCTATTTGCTTCCCAAACTCGGGCGGGTGAGTGTGGAAATGGCATTACAATGGGTCCGGTTATGAAGGGATGACGTGACAAAGCATCCGCGAACCACATTGTGCTTCCCCGGCTTGTATACAACCAAGTCATATTCCTCGAGGAATTCCATCCATCTTCGCCGACGGAGATTCAGATTTGGTCGGGTGGATAGGTAGCTAAGACTTTGATGATCCGTGATCCAAATGGAAATCTTCTACCAAGAAGGTAGTGTCTCCAAATACGGAGAGCACGCATAACCGCCAAGAACTCCCCGATCATGGTAGGATATCGCCGCCTCGCATCATTCATCTTCTTTGAATCGTAAGCAACAACTCTCCCCCTGCAGATTAGAACTCCACCAAGAGCTATTTTACTAGCGTCGGTGGCTACCGATTTATCCTTTTCGTGATCGCAAGGTAAGGACTGGTGCAGATGTTAAGGCATCCTTGAGCTCGGAAGCCGACTTGGACTTTTGTTTTCCAACGTTCCATCCAATCCTTTACTTTCTCATGCCTTGTGAGATTAGTAAGAGGTGCGCAATTGTTGCAAAATCCTTAACAAATTTTCGATAATATCCCGCGAGTCCCAAGAAACTCCGGACTCAAACATTAGCTGGAATGGGCCAATCCTTTATTGCTTCTATCTTAGTCGGGTCTCAGCAATTCCCCTTCGCTGAAATAATATGCCCCAAATAGTCTACCCTTGGAGTGGCTTAACTTGCATTTAGAGAACTTGGCAAAAAGTCGATGGCGCCTTTAGCTTTTGCAAAGCTAATCGAAGATGTTGTTCATGTTGCTGCAAGGTTTTACTATAGATGAGAATGTCATCAAAGAAAATGACAACAAAGTCATCCAAGTATTGGCGGAAGATGTCATTCATCAACCGCGATAAACGCCGGTAGGGCATTGGTCAATCCAAAAGGCATGACGTTGAATTTATAATGCCCATATCGGGTACGTAAAAGCGCACTTATGGATGTCCTCTTCCTTAATCCTTATCTGATGGTACCCGAGCTAAATCAATCTTTTGAGAAATATTTTGCTCCTTGCAACCGGGTCCATAAGATCATCTCGCCTCTAGGCAAAGCATAGCGATTCTTGATGGTATGCTTATTGAGTTGCCTATAATCAATACACATCCTTAAGGAGCCATCTTTCTTCTTGACAAAAAGAATAGGAGCCAAATGGTGAAACTTTGGGGCCTAATAAACCCCAAATTCAAGAACCTTGTAGTCAAGTTTCTTAAGCTCGCTAACTCCGGAGGACTCATTCGGACGGGCTTTGCCGGTAGGCTTAGTACCTGGTTCAAGAGTTATCTCACATTCCACCCTCCGAAAGGAGGAAGCTTGTGGATCTCATCCGAAAGAGATCGCTAAATTCTCAAGAAGGGTAGCAATGTCCCATGGTAAAGCGCGCCGACATTTGTCAGCCGTTTGGAGTCCGACTCAATGGAAGCAAGTTTAATGAGGCAAAGGAGTTCATTCCTCAAGCAGATAGCTTTTCCTAGCTGCTTTTATCGACATTGATTGCATGTATGAGTGTAATGAATCACCTTTTATCGCCACATCGGCTCCATTAGCGGCGCTTTGAAGGTGACCTCCTCTTTTCGCAGCCTATGTGGGCCCCGGCAGACGCTTAAAAACTCCATTCCCACAATAAGATCATATTTGCCAATGTCCATTAACTCGGCACCCAAGGCAACCGGTGCACCGGGCAACCGTGATTTTAAGGTTAATACGGGGCGCCATGAGTGTGTCCGATCTTCCCGCTTAGCTAATGTGGACGGGCTTAGGTCGGGATTTCAACGCTTGTACCGCAAAGACTGGGCCATTCTAGGAGAAGCAAAATTATGTGTACTACCCGCGGTCCATCAAAATTATGAAGGGCTTACCGCCTACTTGGCCTATTGTAGAAATAATGTAGGTCGACTTTCTTCAAGGTTCGCTGCTTCTATAGCGGCAAGAATATGAGACGCATTCATGAATGTACTCTGAGCCTCGCCTTCCGCAAGAAGATTGACTCCAAATCTTCCTAATCCAGTCGGCCATGGCCGCTTGAGTACCTCAGGCGGACGCATCGGACAATTCTCGCATGAAGTGTCCAGCCTCATGCACCGTAGCATGCCTTATCTCGCGGAGCCGCTTCTTCCGCCTCCTTAGGGATGGACCGTGAAGAGGCCTCGAACTTTCCTTACCCGCATTGTTCTCGCTTTTATCCGGGCGCAAAGGCTTAATTTCTTTCTCCTGGGCGGCCATAAGAATTGTGTCGAGAGGGCCCCGGACTTGGCTTAACGGGTTTGTAAGGTGTGGACGGCCGGGTCAGCCAGTAAGGAGCAGGTCGCATAATATCGGCTTTGGCGTGTCTTCCTCAAGGCTTAATGCCTTAGCCTCCGCTCGCTACCGATTTTGGGTCTATGGCCTTGACCATACGCTTAATGGATGGGGCCAACCCTTCAATGTAGCCCTCTACCGCCTTTTCTCATTCATTCCTCGCACGTACATACAACCTCAAACGCATGAATTGCTGCTGTAGGCCTGCAGACCGACATGCCCTTCTGCTCCAACCCGTAGAAGGTCTCAATCTGCTGGCATTTAGGCGCATGAGGCACGTAATGCGCATTTAAAAGCCTTAGCTTAACTTCTTTTTGAACTTGCATCCGCCCCCGCCCGTGTGCTTAGCTCTGGCAACCCTTTCACCAAATACGGGCAGCTCCGTAAGGTTCGCGGGTGGCGACCTTCCTCAGACATCTTTCTCTGCCATTCCATAGGACTTCCCAATTCTTCATTTCGCCCAACCAAGATTCCGCGATTCAAGCCTCCCTCGATTTCCCATCAAACCGAGCCAACTTCCGTTTTTCCATATACTAGTGATGGTCAGATCAACGGTTTTCCTGGTACTCCTTATCCTTACGCCTTTGAATGGTCATTGTCTCGATAGCGAGGATCCGAAGAAGTTTGAGTGGTTGAATGTGAGGAAGCGGGCGCTTATCCTTAGAGGAACTTCGATGACGCTTTTAGCATGAGTCCTCCTTTTTGTACGTGCATGTGGCTAGCTCGGGAGGAGATGGCTGTTGGCAGGTGGACTCAATGGTCGGGAGGTAATTCCGTCCGGCCCTCGAAAGTATGTGTGGCGCTGGATTGGTATGCAACACATAAGCCCTCGTGAACTCACCGAAGTTGCCTTTTCATTAACATCAATTCCGCTCAGGGTGATTTCACCGGGCGTTGGAGGGTGTTTGCTGCCGCCGCTACGCATAATCGCCTATAGGGAGCATTCATGAATATATAAGCAGATTTATACTAATGTATAATCCCTTTTAAAATAATTGAGATCAAAAGAATATACAAACAGAAAACAATGTTTTTTATTTCATTGAAGTCGAAAGTACAAAACAAGTATATTGGTACATGGGTTAAGACGAAGTAGGTATGATACATGCTGGAAACTCTTAAAATTCTATCCGCATTACCAGAATGTTAAAGAACAAAGAAAAACATAATGAAGAGACCAAGCCTAGGGGTTATAAGGGGTACAGATCGCCAGAAGCGTACTCTCCCCGCATAGCTCGGACGAAGTTTATAGCGCGCCTGTGCTTGGACAATGATTGCTTGGTACTCCCATGTTGGGCTGATAATCAGAAGGTTAAAGAGCTTCAGATCGATAAAAGAGTTGCCAAAGATGGTCGTTGGCGCCCTCGAAGGCCAGGTGCCTCGGTCATATTCCAAGAGTCCTGTGTACGACACAGTGGTCATCTTCGGATCCTCAAAAGCTCGATCCCCGAGGATGTTAACTATCTCCACCCTTTATCTGGTCGTAGGGTTTCTCCTGGTGGCGGTAGTTCGATGTCAACGCCTTCCTCCCACTCTGGATATTCACCATATCTCTGGCCATAGTCTTGATCCGGTGGTCCGGGATCATCCCTCCTAACCATATCGGTGATTCTTTCCTCATACTCCCAAATGTTTTCCTCTGCAACATAGTTGGAACATTTTGTAATTCCATTATATTCTAAAGTTTTAATACTTTTGAAGAGGATGTCATAAAAAGAACAATTTAGTTATACTCATCAAGAAAACTTTGTATTTAATAAGTAGATAAGGTACACCATTTTTCAATATGGTTTAAACAATTGCCAATCCAAAATCTCATAAATACATGTGTATATATATACAAGTCTTTGTACTATCAATGGGTGACTTCACAGTGGAAGAAGAACTCGTAGTGGAAGCTGAATCGGTCGACATTGCCATATAGTTTCGTACAGTAGTCTCTCTTATCATATGTCATAGGTAAATCCCAAAGTTTCGTTTGCTCAAGTTAAATTCAAGTATCATATCAGTTAATTTATATGATGACCTATTAATGTCTTTAATGTGCATCTTGTTTGAGATTTTTACCCTCTCAATTGTCCTGTTACACAAATGGAAGTATCCATCTAACCCAAAATCATGATGTTTTAAGCCAAATCCCTTGACTCATAGCCATTAGATGAAGCTCACCATTGTTTATTAGAACTTCTAGTAGCCTAAGTCCACCACCATTTATTAGAACTTCTTCATCCACGTATTATGAATGGTTCAATTTCAAATTGGAAGTGCCATGTTGAAAGCTTGTTTCACAATCCATAATAACTCTGATACTCTTGCCCTAGTTTTCACTGATTGCGGAACAAATACATGGAGTGTATCTCCATCAAAATCCCCACTATCTTGAATCCTAACTTTAGGTGAATAGCCATCAATTGGTTCGGTAGGGCAGGCAAGCTCACCATTGTTTATTAAAACTTCTAGCAGCCATAAGCTCACAATTGTTTATTAGAACTTTTTTCATCAACAAAATAAAAATGATCCAATGCTACATAAAGTGCTATACGAAGCTTGTTTCAACGCGGGTTTATGAACATCCGGGAGCAAAATCCAAGACTAAGAATAGCACAAAGGACAATATGCATATATCCCAAAGTCATGAAGTTTTAAGCTAAACTTTTACCCAATAGCCATTCAATGAAGCTCAAGATTATTTATGGGGATATTATTTTGTTAAGAAATAAATATAAGGAAAAAAACCATAACCAACCACAAGCAATGAAATCTAAAATTTCTTTTCCAATCATTGGAAATCTGAGCGACACATCTCCGTTACACAATTTTGCTAGGTAAAATTTCATGTTTGAAAAATTGCACTCTGCCCAAGGGCGATTGATTTTGTTGTTGCTTATCCAGATATGGTAGGCCTCTATCCCATGTACTATTGACATAAGTATCTAGCTTCCATTATAGATAGCTTTTCTACATGAATGTCAACATAAGAGCAAAAAAAAGACCAATTCTGTTTAGCATTTGAATTGATAAAATTGTGTGTATGGGTTTGGCAATTTGGAATTGATGAAATCGGGTCATCTATGCTTCATTTTTATAATGCAAGGTCAATCGCCTAAAAGTTTTAAATAAAATTTCCTAACCCTATTCTCACTTCACATCCTCGTAGGGATTCCCTTTATATCTTCCAAACTATCAATATTGGGAGGTCTTGGTTGCAAAAGCATAGCATTGAGAACACATATACATCAAACTAAAAGTGTGGCCTCATGCTGTTATTTAATGATACTTAGGATTTGAGTTGCGCATAACACTATGTGCAGCAATACGTACAGATAGCAATGAGGACAGGCAAACCATAGATTATAAAACCTACACTCTTCGTTCGCTCTTATTGATGAGGCAGGGGCTCATTCTTAAGGGTTATTTTACCATGTGAATGCATGTCTTTGAGTTGTGCCCCAGCGGTTGGTGATCACACTGCTTGATTCTAGATCGATTTGCTAATTTTAGCTATTAATATAGATCCAATCCTTCGATCATGTGTAGCTCTTATGTGAACAAGATGCAAATGGGTTGTAGATGTTGGCTATGGAATATTTTGTTTCTGCACCTTATTCTTCCCTCATCTATGCATGTTGCAATGAGTTGCATTTCCATTAAAATGTTCTATTCATCATGCGTGTAATCCTCATCTTTCTGCAGGTTAGATACTTTGGATGGCATATTAAGGAATATTCTAGAATGGGACTCGCATGGAACCAACAAACCGCATAGATAGGCTTCTCATTCATCTCAGCAGATTTTCTACAATGGTGGATAGTGGGTAGCCGCACACATGCGAACTACCCACGAAAAATAAAGGGAAAATCCAATTATATCATTTGGACCCCAAAAATACAATGCTAACAGATGTTCGGCTGGTGTACCTGCCGAAAGCTTATCACCGGGATTAAAAAACCCCGCCCTTTCGGGTTTTCGAGGAAAAACCCTAGTGATAAACCTTCGGCAAGGGGCTTAGACAAACGCAAGGCAGAGAAATTGCTCCCAAAACCCACGAATGGAGAAGTCGAAATAGGTGCCGCGACCAAATGCATCGCATCACATCACCAACACCACAAAACGAAACAAAACAAACCTCCCGGTGGAGGGGCTGATTACGCGTGCCACTACGCGACAAATATAATAAACAAAGAAGGGGGAAGGGTGGGTTCAAAGAGAAAGTGGTAATCACCGAGAGAGAAGAGGAAGCGCCGATGAGATGTTGATGCAGAAACGCGCCTAAAATAGCGAACTCCCAACCCAAACGGGCATGCGCCGCCCGCATGCATGCAAAACATGCATGCTCGTCCCATTCTAGAATGGCGATCCGATGTCTCGGATCGATGGGATTCTAGAATGGGACTCGCATGAAACCAACAAACCGCCCAAATACCAGAGAACTTTCTTACAAACTAGGATCGAGGACGAAGGTCACAGGATGAAGGCTAAAGGCCGGTAAAGGACAGCATGAAAGAAACGCCAAATTGGCCAAACCAAGCAGGAAGAAGCCCTTCCCCTGCCTGGAAACAATTCAAAGAGAAAGAGGTATCACAGAGAGAAGAGGAAGCCGATGAGATGTTGATGCAGAAACGCCTAAAAATAGCTTAACTCCCAACCCAAACGGCATTTTGCCGCATGCATGCATGCTCGTCCCATTCTAGAATGGCGATCCGATGTCTCGGATCGATGGGATGAGTATGAACTTGTGGTCTGCACCCAAATAGGATGTGCTCCACCATCACCTTCTTGATAGAAAGGTACATTTGCTGACACGAGTACTGCTCAACACGAGTACTGCAGAAGCTCCTTCGTTGGCTGTCACTAGAGATAAGCAGATCCTTAAAGAAAATTTAAGCTTTTTCATCATCCCTGTTTCTGTTTCTTTGCTCCAATCTTTGTTTCTGTTTCTTTGCCCCAATCTTCCCTCTCTACGTTTTTGAGCGCTATCGAAAATGGAGAATATGCATATAGGGATGCAGTGATTCAATGATTGATCCGTTGGGGTTTTAGATGATTGGGTGTTATCGGATAATGATCCTTGCTACTGGACAGGAGACTCATCCGGAATCTGGATAACCACTCCGTTTCTCAGTTTATATGATTGGCCCAGTATTTATCCAGAAAAAATATGCCCGGGTAAGAGCATGTTAGGGCCTACATGTTTTGGAAACTACCTGGAAAATACTCTGGGTAGTCAAAGATGATGATATATTTGAGTTCTTAACATCTTCTTGACATCACAAAGTACCTTACAACATGTATGTACTACTACTCTTGAACATAACACAATTTCTTTTAGTCAATCTTGTAGTCTAGGTACTTTAAAATACAATTATGTACTTGCACAGAAGTACACAGAAAAGTACCTTTTTGGTAATTTTTTATGTAGGCCCTAACATGCTTTCACCCGCCCCTTAAACTCTAATATCTAAGGTATGCATATAATAACACGTTACAAAAGTTCTACAGTGATTATGAAGCATACAGAATTGTACAGTAGATAGAATCTACTATCATTTAAGTATTCGAATTCATTTACAAGAGATAAATTGGACATGCTTTGCTAGGTTTTCACGGTTGTATTTTGAT
The DNA here is from genome assembly GCA_021234155.1 of Isoetes taiwanensis. Classification (NCBI taxonomy): domain Eukaryota; kingdom Viridiplantae; phylum Streptophyta; class Lycopodiopsida; order Isoetales; family Isoetaceae; genus Isoetes; species Isoetes taiwanensis. The sequence goes on along the minus strand of JAJEKV010000019.1, from coordinate 1,265,260 downwards.
GTATATCTTTCTATAATCGTGAGTAAATTATCAAGTTCTACAATGGATTTTGCAGCAAAAGCATTGGGTGATGCTACTGTTTCTATCAAAGATGTGACCCCTGACATCTCTTTAGCTGGAGAACTTGCCGTGATTGAGGTAAACTTAGCCCCATTCCTCTTAATTGGCAAAGATAATAAGGTATGCGCATTTGCGAGAACAAACAAAGGAAGCATTGGGTGATGCTACTGTTTCTATCAAAGATGTGATCCCTGACATTTCTTTACCTGGAGAACTTCCCGTGATTGAGGTATGCTTAGCCCCATTCCTCTTAATTGGCAGCATAATAAGGTATCCGCACTTGTAGAAACAAACAATGAAGCTCTTTGAGAAGTCCACATATTCTGTTGTTAATGTCTTTGATGTAACATTGCAACCCCAAGTCAATTTTACAGGGTCCGTTGATGTACGAGTACTCATAGATTACTGGTTCATAGATAAATGGTAACCACCCTTCCATAAGATGACATGCTTTACAATCTTAGGTACCAGAAGGAAATGGCACTGGGATTGTTTGGGACAAAGATGGTCATATAGTAACAAATTTTCATGGTAAACTGCGTTCTTCCTATTTTGCTTATAGCATCAGCCTTTTTGCAATGACAATGTTGTCAGAGTCTAGACATGATCTTCTGATTTATCCCTGGACATGATTTCTTGAAGTGTAGTCGCTACTAAGCTGGGTCAGTATGGTTTACATTTAGAAGGTAGGTTATGGCAGCATCTGCATTTGTAAAACCTTTAGCATATAGTATTTGTATGGTTTGGGCATGTATTTTATGGCAACCTTTACAGCGCATTTGTGAAGCAGCGAGGATTTGTGAAGCAAATTGAGTTTATGCCTGTAGGTTTATACAAAGATGGAGATCCAGTTCAAGGTACTGAATTCAAGTTCCCTGACACAAATACAGCAGCAACAAAGCATCAACGTCTTTCAACAGGATGGCTAGTTACAAACGTAAGGTATGTATGCTATAATACTTTGCAGCATTACGATGGTATGTACAGTTGAATAGCAATCTCGACGTCAGGATAGTATCATATGTCCTGCACATATATGTTCACCACTTTGCTTACTTGATCCTTATGATAGCTCGCATGCGTGGAACTCTATGTTCTGTGGCATTGTCAGTGAGGACCCTTAGGTTTTATAAAAGTCTTGCCATCAAATCTGTAATGTGTGAGTCCACACTTTGGGAAGAACAAATAAGAGAGAATATCTCTGACAAAGATGAGGATTTTGAAGTCAGGAATCTTAATCTGCCTGAATGTACTCGATTAGATTCCCCTTTTTTTGGCTTTTAGTTCATGTTAAATTTCGTTCTATTGGAGATTATTGTCTCGGACCAACATAAAACCATTTCTTCCTATTCATCATTCATTTACTTGCATCTTGTGCTTTGCTTATATCCCTTTGTATTGGAATATTTGGCATGATTATGATTCTTGGCACAACACTATATTGGGCCATGCATGCTTCGTCAATCAGTAGACCATAGCATTAACACCTTAGCAATAGGCATTTGTGACTTGGCGATGTAACATGTTATTGCCTTGCATGGCGTTTATGGGTTGTGAGAATCTTGATAATATCTGTTTCTGTTTAAGAAAAACATTTAAGTTCATGATTTTGATTGATATGATCAAGTGTTCAGTTATAGTTTTTCTTTAATGTCCGGTTTATAGTGAATGGATTTTCTTTAATGTCCAGTTTATAGTGATATGGAGGAGGCTCTAGGCCTCCAGTATTTGTTTTGCATCAGGTGCTCATATCTTTGAAGTCAAGGTTGCCCTAATATATATGATTGGACTGTCATGGAAGCCACCACGGGCTTCTAATGAGTGGTTATTCTTTTTGCACGGGTTCGTCATAAGCATTCAAACCAAAGAACTGATATAGAGACACTGTAGTTGACATGCTTTTACGTGAGATACGTCAGGATGACAGGCCATTTGGCGGAATGATAATGCTCACCGGCGGTGATTTTTGACAGCAAGGAAGTCATCTCGAAGTGTGTCAAGAGCAACCCATTGTGGACTAACTTCAAGACCTACAAACTGATGCAAAACATGCGGGTCGGAAAAGGAGAGCAAATCTTCTCAAATTGGCTACTACGTCTCGGTAACGGGGAACAGATGAACAATGAGCCAGGGCTCAACCGTGACTTGGTGGAGATATCCGAAAAATGCATTGTCGAAGACGACCTGATTGACAACATCTTTGACAAGGAAATTACAGAGGCAAATGTGCACCTGTCGTATGACAAGGCCATCCTAACACCAAAGAATGAAGACACACTAAGGATCAACGATAAGGTCTTCTTAAGGTTGAATGGACAACTCCATACATATACGAGCATAGATACCATCGTCGCAGAAGGCGAAGATACTACAAGGATTTTCCAATCGAGTTCATCAACCACTTGACACCTTCTGGCATGCCACCGCATAAGCTACACATCAAGGACGGTGCAATCATCATCCTACTCAGAAACCCAAAGGCCGATCTCTGCAACGGCACCCGCCTTCGCGTCATCAAAGCACACCCAAGGATCATAGATGCAAAGATAATCACAGACAATTATAAAGGAACACGAGTCCTCATACCAAGAATAACCCTAGAACCATCAGACAACGACCTCCTCCCCTTCAACCGAATACAGTTTCCTGTGCGACTCGCATTCTCGATGACCATAAACAAGTCACAAGGCCAGTCCATGACCTCCGTTGGCATCTACCTACCAACGCCAGTCTTCACACACGGTTAACTCTATGTCGCATTCTCAAGATGCACCACACAACATGGAGTGAAGGTATACATTCAAGACACCTCAAGGCAAGGAGCACTGCTAAAAAATAATAGGAGGTTCACTTTAAATGTAGTCTACAAAGATATTCTACGGGATGAAATAGCCCCTAAACTTCTATAGATTTAATACCCATCAACTCTGGGCACCATTACTATGTTTGGATAATAAAACATAGATAGATTTTCAACATAATTTTGTGAATGCATTACTGCACACTTTTCTCATTGTGGTCAAAACATTTACAAACTTTCAACACACGAAACGATCACAAAAGATGAACAATCACATGTAAAGCCCACCATTGGTGGGAAATTTACTAGTATGCTACATACAATTACCCCCTCCCGGGAGCCCAATGATTGATAGGGAAACATAGCAATAGCAATTGGCCATGAATACAAATTGCTTATCTTATGGCATACTGTCACAACCTATAGGAAGTAGGTTCAATTGTGCTACCTAGAACTCCCAGAGTTCCCCTCAACCGTGAGTTCCCATAACTCCCCACACACAACCGTTATTGATCCCCAGGATCAGCCTGAAGCCCAGCTTCTGAAGTTTTATCACAAGAACTTGATAGTGCAGTAGCAGTATTGCTCAACCAGAAGTCATGAACGCTCCAAGAACGGAGTGACCTCACAAGCAGCACCAAAATATGAAGTTGCTCGGAACAGGCCGAATTGATTCCCAATCAATTCGAAATGGCCCTAAACCCTCAAAGGCAGAAAATAAAGCAGCCAAGGAAAGCGGAATACTCCAATTGTTTGGCTCCAGAGGTAAAACTGTCATTCCAAAAATCGTCACCAAATCCTTTTATAAAGCTACTAGGGCCAAGAAATTCGAAAAAGGCAGATGGGCTTCTACTAGAACTAAAATCGAGCTCTCCTCCTATAGATCTGAGCATCTCCATCAGATCCAGCCTTTTGTATCAGACCGCTTTCGTTCAACTTCAATTTTCCCTTTTAAATGCCCCAACCAATGGGGTGATGCCACATCAATCCCATATTTCAATGGTTTACTGGCTTTTATAAGATAAGATAAGATAAGATAAGATGAATTTTTACGTCCACGGGAACCCAACGGGTTATGGGACAGTACATCTAAGACCTGGGGACTAGGCCCCATCACAAAACACAATAACCAAATATGAAAGGGCTACCAAGAATAAGATAAGATAATGCCACCTTAACATACGAAAGTTTAACCATTTAAAAATATAACCACATGCCCCCCTAGGCGGTAAGTACCCTCGGAATGTTCCCAGGCCACCCCCTGGCATTCCCAAGGCAGACTCTAGTCCCAAGACCTGCAAGCGCGACTTGCCCTTGGTCCGTAACAATTTTCTTCCCTCACCTTAGGACCTTGTCCTCAAGGTCTAGAGTTTCAAATGAGGAAAACGTTGCACAAACTCATCCGTCTCCCAAGTGGCATCTGCGGGAGACTGGCCTCGCCACAAGACTAGATATTCACGAATATCTCTATTGCATAACGGCCGAGCACGAGTATCTAGAATCCGTCCGGGTGTTACAGCGGAGCTTAACACTAGCGGTATACTCTAGGACTAACAACATTGTCCGTATCTAGTATAGATCGCTTAAGCTGGCTTACATGAAATACAGGATGGATCCCAATATCTTGCAATAACGCCAACTCATACGCTGTGGTACCTGACCTTTTGACAATCTTAAAAGGTCCAGCATACCGGGATTAACTTAGGCACATGCCCTTTAACCAACGGTTTTAAGGGTGTTGAGGATACACAATACTTAAGAACACATAGTCACCTTCCTCATAGGTAACGTCACCTCTACGCTTATTAGCATACTTCTGAGCGCGACCTTGCGTTCTTCGCAAGTTTTGCCGACATTAAAATAAAATTGCATTGATGTCATCCAACATATTCACGGGGCATCCGTCTTTAGATACTTATGCATACCAGCATAAGTTCTGGGATTTCGCCCCATCATAGCAACAAAGGGAGTCATCTTAATTCCCGTATGATGGCTGTTGTTATATGCAAACTCTAGGTAAGGCAAATACTCCTCCCAACGAGTTTGGCATTCATGGACAAAACTTCTCAACATATCCTCCTGGATCATGTTGATTCTTTCAGTTTGGCCATCCGTTTGTGGGTGGTTACCACTACTCATTCTCAAATGTACCTTAAGACCTTTCGTAAGGTCCCTCAAAAAATGACATGTAAACTTGGTGTCCCGATCACTTATGATAAACAAAGGCAAACCAAAAAGAGGGAAAACATATCTCATATATGCAGTTGCTACATCTGGACCAGTAGCATCCTCCTTTAACACTAGAGTTGTCAGGCAATGGACCAAAAATGGTGCATTTGCACTGTTCACTTTAAAATTCATATAAAATCAATGGCTCAAAATTCAACAAAAGCCTTCTTAGAAGTTCATATACGGCAGTCATATTCCATATAAAAAATACTTAAAAATTTATCTACCTCGATTCTGTAAATCCAAGGGGGTCATGCCAAGACTGCCTTACATTTACATAAGGTAAAACTGTCTTAATGAAACGATTTTTTTGAATTTTTTCAGTATTTTCTTATTTTCCTATGCAAGTTAAAGAATACAATACAAAAAACTACACCTCATTCCGAGGTATGAGAAGGAAGATAGAGTTCTTCGAACATGACAGGGTCAAAACTGTTTTCTGTCTTCTGTGGACCAATAATGGTTCCCAGAAGCCTGTTCTCGAATCAAATCTCTAACTTTTTCCAATAAATGAATTTTGGCTTGGAATTTGGAATATAAGTAGTGAACAAGTTGTTTCATCCTAGAAAAATGTTTATTGGTCTTGATTTCTATGTTTTGGTTTTTTCGTACAATTTTTAATACGATCGATCAATAATTTATGTCTATACTGAAAAGAAAAAGAAGAATGATTGAAGTTTGTCCTTCAAAATATTATAATATGAAAGCTTATAACAATATGAGACAAATGCAAAAAAAAAAGCACACAAAACAACATAGTACTTGTTCTAAAAAAATCATGAAAGATTTCTGTCCTGAGACCATTCTTGGTCCACAGTTTGTTTATAATTCAAGAACTTCCTCATGTTAATCGATTGCAATGTGAATTTTTGCAAATGAGTAGTTCATGAGTCACTCTATTCATTAAAAATATGTAATACACATATTTTTTTATTTGGATTAAGCATTTTAGCATCAACTTCAAATTATTTGCTAAATTACGTCTTTCATGAATTTTGAAGCATATGCTTTGAGTTGTGACCTTCAAAAGTTATATTTTTAAGACATAACAAGTTGCCATAAATTATGGACCATAAATAGTCAATGGCCATTTGTATTCAACTCTTGCATATAGCAAATTATTTTAACATGAAATTAGAGATCTATATTACCAAGGAAAGCTTGCATCCATAAAAAAATATAGTTTATATCATGAAAGATTATCTACATGCATTATTATCATACTTAACCTACAATACTTCTGGCAGCAAATACAGTAGTGATAGCAAGAGAGAAGTAGATTTCTTTGTGTTTTTTGCAACATATGACATCAAGGATCTCTATGCACATGTGTTATCATATGTGAGTTGAAAAAGAGTGCCATCTTGATTAAGTAATTCAAATTTTGACAAGTCCAAGTATTTACCATTAATGGTCCATGGATATTTATATTTAAATCTTGCAACTACTACGTCATTTTGACATGAAATTTGAGATCTATATTGCTAATGAAGGCTTGCATTCATTAAAAATATAGCATTTCCTAAAAGATGAACTTATATGTACAATTAGCATACTTAAACTCCAATACCGTGTAGTCACAAACACAACCAAATGTAGAGAATGCATGATTAGCTACTAGATATAGGTTGATAAAATTATAATCTACGTAGATATAATTGTAGTGCATAGCGTACATCTTTAGTTACCCTTCTAAAGATGATATACGAGTTTTATTGAATCATTTTAGATTTATTTTTGTCCTAAATTCTATATAAGAGATTCTTTAATCAACATTGAAAGCATTATAACTTATGAATGCTTCAAAAAAACATTGAACTATAGCTCTTAGAGTCAACAACTTATGGCCACAAGAATTAGGCCAAAACTTGTAATAGTAAGAGAGAAATAATTCATACCCTCAAACAACCCTTTTGAGCAAAATTGGGTATGGCGACTTCATCTAATGTCATATAATAGTGAAAACTTGGGAACATGCAAATTAATATGTTTCATCATAAAACATCATTTGCTTTTGATTTTAGCAAGGTTTGGACCCCTTTGTGCTAGAAAACACGAAGAATGCAGTTCTGGACTAGTACAAAAACTGCTAAATTGTATGAGGTTTGGACAATCACCACAAGATATGGGTGAATCCATTGGTCATGAAATTCTTATACATCATAAAGAATCAAGTGAAGATTCAAAAAGTGGTGGTAGATTGCAAAATGGAGAAGTTCATCTCTAGACATATGGGTTTAAGTGGCAGAGGTATGATGAACCAATTTTAGTTCATGGACCGCAGATGGTCCAGTGGACAACTCTAGTGTTGAGGCCATAAATTTGGCGTACTTAGTTAGGCAATCAACAATCACCCATACCTGAGTGTTCTGCCTTACAGTTCTAGGCAAAGAGACTATGAAGTCCTGATTTGCATTGACTCTTGGAGTGATATTAGTGCATGGCGACTATCAAAATGAGGTGCATACTAATCTTTGAATCGTTTACAGAACTCTATCCAAGACCGAAAAGTTTTTTCGACATTGGCTCCTTCCATAACTGCTGTTAGTGAGCAACCTCTCAGTGGTACCAGACACCCTAGGGGCAATCCAGTTCCACAGGCAGACTTGGCAGTTAGCAGGGCGAGTACTGTTGTCAGTGGAGTAGGCTCTGGGAGCAATACTCCAACAGCACTATTGCTGGCGACTGCGACAACAGTTACTACTGTGCCAGGGGGTTCCAAGAAGAGCAATCCTTGATTGCTAGAACCCTAGACAATATGCAGAGACTGCATATATGAGATATATTTTCCCTCTTTTTGGTTTGCCTTTGTTTATCAAAAGTGATCAGGACACCAAGTTTATAGGTCATTTTTGGAGGGACCTTATGAAAGTTCTTAAGGTACGTTTGAGAACGAGTAGTGGTAACCACCTATAAATGGATGACCAAACTGAAAGAATCAACATGATCCTGGAGGATATGTTGAGAAGTTTTGTCCATGAATGCCAAACCCGTTGGGAGGAGTATTTGCCTTATCTAGAGTTTGCGTATAACTAACAGCCATCATACGAGTATTAAGATGACTCCCTTTGTTGCTATGATGGGGCGAAATTCCAGAACTTATGCTGGTATACATAAGTATCTAAAGACGGATGCCGCCGTGAATATGTTGGATGACATGAATGCAATTTTGCTTCAATGTCAGCACAAGATCGCGCTCAGGTGTATGCTAATAAGCATAGATGTGACGTTACCTATGAGACTATGTGTTCTTAAGGATTGTGTATTCTTCATCATTACGAATCAGCACCCTTAAATCGTTGGTTAAAAGGCATGTACCTAAGTTAACCTCGAGATATATTGGATCTTTTAAGACTGTTAAAAGGTTAGATACCACATCATATGAGTTGGCATTACCGCAGAATGGGGTGATGCCACATCAACCCCATATTTTTAGTGGCTTTTATAAGAGAACTTTATAATTTAATTAAAAGCCACCTTAACATACGAAAGTTTACCCATTTAAAAATATAACCCCATGTCGCCCCTAGGCGGTAAGTACTCTCGAAACGTTCCCAGGCCACCCCGTGGCATTCCCAAAAGCGGACTCACGGGTTCCAAGGCACAAGCCGCGACTTGCTCTTGATGCATGTAACACATATGAGCAATGAATGGCATCCTGTATAAGCAATATGTCTCGATTTATTAGTATGGATAGATAAGATAAGATAAGTTTTTTATCGTCCACGAGAACCCTATCGGGTTATGGGACCAGAATAAAGAAAGAGGGCATGAGCCCCCCAACAGAACAAAAAGGCCTAAGCCTAAACAAAGTACAGCATGGAGACGAAGCCCCGTAACAAAACATGAAATAAATAACAAAAAGAGCTAACTAATAAGGCACTATGCATATCCCATCCAAGGGTGCTCAGGCCAGTGGTCGCGAATGAAAGCTGTGCCCCCTCTGTACACTGCCCATTTGTTCTGCATCCGAGCCTCTCGGACTTTACACAACTCCCCCCGTCGCCTAGTTAACTGTACAGGGGAGAGATCCTCCTGAACCGAGAATCTAGTATTCTTCAAATGATCGTCGTGCTGGAGCACATATAATCGGTCCTGAGAGGTGCTGAAGTGTACGGCTATATGAGGAGGTCGGTCCGGTCTCTGGGCCCCAACTCGCCGGGCTATGGCAATACTAGGCTGCTGAATGTGCATGATATCAGTGAAAAAATTTGCAGCTTGTTCAGCATCTGAGCAAGAGTCTGTCTCAGGTAGCCCCACTATGCGTAGATTAAGTCCTCTATCTTGCTCGGGATCAGCTATCGGTGATGGAACCTGCTCCCATGCTTGTGAAAATCTGTGTCTATGCTTGAACCTGGAGTTACCTGTACATCAGTCATTATGGTATCCTTGCATGAGGCTGGAGCTGTCTAAGTCCTGGCATCTGTGCTCATGTCCGGCCCTAGCTTCGGTCTACATGCATTACGGCTGTCAAGTCCCGATCGGTCAGAGCATCTTGCTATCTACGCTGCGGCCTGAAAGAGGGTGATGGCTCTGTAGGGCAATTCGACAGGGTCTTGGAAGAAAGCGTAATCAGTATTTGAAGGAACCGTTGAGCTTCTATCATAACACTAGAGGCAAATATTGTATGTTCCAAGGCAGGAGATAGCGTATCATGTTCTGCTGCTGAGAGACGTGGGCAAAGTTTATCTCTAATTTCAAAGGCTGCTTGAGAAGATCCCCACCGTGTGGTAGAATTTTTACCCGAGCGATCGATCATGGCGTAAAACCTTCCAAAAGCGAGCACATTTTTTGGTCTTCTTGTATATTGGGCTATGAAAATTCAGGCGAGAACTTCAAGGCGTATTTTGGGATATCGAGGAAGATCAAAGCTCTGGCCGGAGGCTTGTGGAGCAAAGTGAAGCACAAGTTGTGAAAATAAAAAGCTGCTATCTTTGGTTAACAAAAAATGAAAACTGTTTTCCTTCTTTTTTGGGACATAAAATTGTCTAAAAGAATCAAAAAGCAATCAAAACGATATGTCGAAAATGCTGTGTTGGTCTTGCCGATGATGTACTGAATCCTTGTGCAGAAAGGTGGGGGATGTTGGGCAGGCGGTTATGGGCCAAATCCTGCAAGTCATGGCTGAAGCAATCTACAGGGCAAAATCTGGAGACAAATTCGTGGCCGGATGGAATTGCAAGGCAAATATCTGGCTGGGCTGTGTATGCTGGGGTTTTGATTGCATCTTCGACATGCCGAAATGATTTGATTGATGCCTGATTCTTGATGTTGTTGATGCTGGACTACATGATCTGATCTGACCTACATGATCGTGGATAAAAGGCAAGCCGAAGCTATGCCTGTGCTATTATGCTGGATCATGTCTGTGCTATGCTAGACCGAAGAAAATCAAAGCTAGGACAATTCAAATCAAAGCTAAGAAGATGATCAAAGAACCTGTGCGGCATGTATTGGTGCGGAGCTGTTGCAATAGGGTAACCGATTTTGGATGTGCAAATACTGGAAGGACCGTACTGGAGGTCGTTTAAGGCTGGAGCGAACTCTGATTCCCTGTGCTATGTGCTCGGTGGTTGGATGCTTTGTGGCATGCTAACTCATTTTGACACTTCCTTTGGACATGCCTTACAAAATGGTCGAGACGTTGACCAGTTTGCGTCTCCCTGTCGGGACTTTCGTTGGCACATATCTCATTTATGAGCACACGTCTAATCTCACTAAGCATTTGTGTCTTCACATTTGGGGCCATACCTACAAACCAAATTAAACTAATTTATCGACAATGCATAAAAAAATACAAAGAAAAAAAAGGATTCGTGGATTACCCTAAATACATTAGCAAATAAATTTACAAGAGTAGTAGGTGAGCTTGGACCCGAAGCACTTAGTCCCCTCCACTCAAGGTGGAGTCGACCATGCCCCTTGCCCAAGTCTCCCCAAGTTTTTTTAAACCTAAACAAAGCATTAAACTTAAACGTATTAAAAATAAATTCTTACGGAATAAGTACAAGGTGTTAGTTGTGGATTCGCAAAAAAACGCATTTTGTTAGGAGTTATGCATGCAAAACAAGACATCAATGGTTAGAAAAAATATTAAACTAAGTAAGAAACAAAACATTGCAAGGTCGTTCATCGACCTTGCATAAAAAAAAAAAAAAAAACAAAGGAAAGCAGTCCTTCATCGACGAAGAAAAGAATAGAGGAAGAATCGAAGAGGAAAAAGCGAATGATGAAAAAAATTGAAGAAGAAGAAGAATGGAGGAGGAGGAGGAAGAAGAAGAAAAAAAAGTGGAGGAGGATGATGAAGAAGAAATAGAAGAAGAAGAAATAGAGGAAGAGATGATGAGAGAAAGGGATGTAAAAATTCGGAAAAGAATATAGAAGAGGGAGGGATTTGGAAGAAGAAAAAGAAGAAGCAAGAATTTGGAAGAGCAAAGAAGCAAGAATAAAAAAAGGGCATGGCAAATATGAGGATAGAAACATTGGAAGGGATCAAAATGGAAAGGGGATGGAAGAATTAACTAAAAGAGGCCAAGATTGATGAGAATGGGAAGAACAAACAACAAGAACATAAAGCCCAAAAACTTGGAAAAAAACAAGCATGGATTCAAAAAAAGAGATGGTTGATCCAAGCACATACCTATACGGAGCTTGCTTGGCAAAGGGAAATGGGCTTCAAGACCGATGGGCGCCAAAAATCGCCCGAATAAACGCTCCTCCAAGTTTCTTGCTTGCTCGAAATAGGTCATGGGTTTTCATACTGTTCGGAAATATTCTGAGGCGGCGTCGATAATCGGCGTTCGATATAAACGTCGATGCTTTCGGCGGATATCTGGTCAAAAGCGGTCAATATCGGCGTTGGCAAAACAAAAAAAAAAAGTTAATTGTACCTACAAAGCGACATCAAAACCCTAGCCGCTTCAAATATTCTTGGTTGAGGCAACAAGAGCTTGGCAGCTTCACATCTAGTTCTAGCAAGCATCCCGTGGGGAGGCGATCTAAGGTTACATTTTGTATTTCCTTTCTCATAATCCTCCTTGTTCATTATCGTTCTTAGCCCCTTATTTGTAGCTCTTTCTAATGTGAGGATCACGGGATGCATCGCCCTACTATCTGAATAACGCCATTGGAAAGGCGTTTGAGTATGGTTGATCGTGTGCCGGCCGGCGTCCGCGAAATCCTCCGGGAACTATCGCGATTCGCGAAGATGAAGTATTAGAGGAAATAGAAGACCAGCTAGAGCTTTTTGAAGAAGAAGAGAGATGAATACAATAGCTTGCACGATATCTTTACGTCGGTTATTTGGAAAAGTTAACAAATTATTTGCGGGAGCTGGATTTCTTTGAAGGCATTATTGGATGTCTTGTGACATTGGTGTGAAATTTTCCTCTTCCACCTTTGAGGCAACCTCACGATCTCGACATTTTTTGCGTGATATTTGTACTCTAATCCGCGGTGTATTCAAGTTTATTTAGATAAGTATTCGAGTGTACTTTCGGCGACATTGGATAAGTATTTGAGAATATTTGAGTATTTTGTTCAAGTTTTGGATCTTTATAATCAGTTATCTTTTGTTCTAGCATTTCTTATACTTATATTCTCATATTCAATCTAAGGATGTTATTGTTAGATAGGCTCTGGTCTTGGATTGAAGTGGGAATAGCAGCATCTCCTCTTGCATATGATTAAGCAGACTCATCTACATAGCATTGCAAAATCTGAAGATCCTATGCTCAAATCGGTCAATAAGGATTATCAATATAGAAATTTAAAATCCCAATTGGAATGTGCAATCTCACGGACATATCGGCCAATTGGTTTTAGCGTTCGATGGGGTCCGTCTCTTGAAAATAGGGTTATGAGCTCGAATTTAACTCATGGCTTAGATAATCTTTGAGATAGTTGATGACAATCAAAACCAAAGAGTAGAAAAAGAAAAGGATGGAAGCGATTCTTGCCTAGATGATGGCGATCAAAGCCAAGTATGTCAAGTATTGAAGATGGAGATAAAGGGTGGAGCATGAAAATATTATTACATTTGCATGGCTTAGATAAAGACAACATAAATGGTGTATATCCTAGTTCCTTTCTTTGGAGAAATTGGCCAGTGACATGGTCACTAAGCGGTACATTACCGCGGGGCGGCTCACGAGAATTAGAATCTCCACAACAATATGATTTTTTCCGCGATCAATGCTTCCCTTGGAACAATCCGCCTCCTCGGGGGTCTCGGGAATGGCGATTTGACTTCTCCATTATGTCGGGAATGGCAGCATTACACCCGGTTACGGTCAATTTCTCCAAAGAAGGGAACATGAACGCATACACATGGCGGTATTCCACGACCAAAGCCAATTGACTCTGAAGTCTTTGGATATGAGGCGCTTTGGAGCTTCTTGGAGATGGGGTGGTCTTACGCCCTTGAAACTTGGTAACCTGCATAATGCCCGGTTGAGTCCATTGGAATAGTCGATTCGCGATTACGAAAGGGAAGCTGCCGTCCATCGTCGCGACCTTTGGGGGAGGGCGCTTCGGGACAAAAGCTGCCTCCGGGTGGTTTTAAGGTTCGTGATACAGCGTCAACATCCTCCCTCTGGCGAGGACAACGTGCAAGGTCTGGACGAGGATCGGAAAGGGCCAAACTATCTCATGTGCAGCGCACTTTCGTGAGTCAATTAGCCTAGGAGGTGGGCTGAATCTTTTGCAATGTAGAGGCGTAAGTGTTTCTTTCTTTTGCCAAAGCCCGTAGTGTAACTTCCGGTCCCTAGGGTAATTTTGGCATTCGGACGATGTGGCGAAGTCGGATCGGCATTTGAACCTCACTTAATGTCCGACGACAAAACACTTTGGTTTCTACTTTGTCGCCCGCGGGGCGCTTAGCGGTTTGATATGTTCTCCGGACGGATGTTGGATTTTTGGACCTTCTCGGACCAGGTTCACGGAACAAAGGATTCAGCGATTGGGATCACGAGACCGAGATCCGGAGTGTGGTCTTTAAGCGTCGCCCCCGTGAGCTGCCAAGAAAAGGCTGCCTCGGGGAAGCTTTTGGGGCTGCGCCTCACGGGGTTGGGACTCTCCCCTCTAATGAGGGTGCCTTGCAAGGTCCTGGCCTTGTTTGACTTGGGCAAGTGTGCCTTCGGCTGCCAACAACAGGCTACTGCGGGTTGTTCTAGTGCAAACTGTTTGATCTAAACCTTATCCAAAATTTTTGAAAGTTGGCTGTATGTTGGCGATGACTTAGGAAGCTAGCTGACAAAAAATCAAATTTAAGTCCGTACTATGCATTAATTACAATTTCTGAATGTCTTGCTACTGCAAAGCGCCCTTGACTTCTAAGCGCCACAGCGGGAGGAGTGCAGGTCCAAACTCCATTCCGTCCGGTTCCCCTTGCTTGTGTTCTCAAGCGCATGTGATCGGCCCACGTCCCAAGTGCAAAAGACCAAAACTTCGGCACCCAAAACGCAAACCACTGGGAGAACACGGCAGCTCATAGGGTTTACGTTTGGAGGAGCTCTATCCTTGTCGAGTTGACTAGGACCTTGCGCCGTGTCTTGATGTAGAGGGGTTGGCGCCTTGAACCGGACCCTAAAACCACCGGAAGTAGCTTGCCCCAAAATTCCTCTCCAAAGAAGGCCACAGCGACGGACGGGCACCTTCCCCTCTCGGAACCGTGATCTGTCTGCCAATGGACTCGAGCGTCGACATTGCCCTAGGGACCAAGTTTTGTGGCGAGAAGCCCACCCTTCGAAGAAGAAGCCAAACTATATCATGTGCAACACACTTTCGTAGTCAATTGGCCTAGGAGGTGGGCTGCTGAATCTTTCGCAATGTAGGGCGTAAGTTTTTGTTTCTTTTGCAAAATTGACCGTATAACTTGGTCCCTAGGGTAATTTTGGCATTCGGACGATGTGGCGAAGTCGGATCGGCATTTGAACCTCCGCAATGTCCGAACGACAAAGCACTTTGGTTTCTCGTTGTCGCCCGCGGGGCGCTTCGCGGTTTGATATGTTCTCCCGGACGGATGTTGGATTTTTGGACCTTCTCGGACCAGGTTCACGGAACAAAGGATTCAGCGATCGGATCACGAGGCAAGATCTGGGAGTGTGGTCTTTAGCGTCGCCCCCGTGGGCTTGCTGCGGAAAAAGGCTGCCTCGGGGAAGCTTTTGGGGCTCGCCTCACGGGGTTGGACTCTCCCCTCTAATGAGGAGGCCTTGCAAGGTCTGGCCTTGTTTGACTTGGGCAAGTGTGCCAGCTTCGGCTGCCCAACAACGGTACCCGGACCGTTCTAGTGCAAGCTTGTTTGATCTAAACCTTATCAAAATTTTTGAAAGCTGGCTGTATGTTGGCGATGACTTAGGAAGCTAGGCGACAAAAAATCAGAATTTAAGTCCATTACTATAGCATTAATTACAATTCTGAATGTCTTGCTATTGCAAAAGCGGCCCTTGACTTCTAAGCGCCACAGCGGAGGAGTGCGGATCAAACTCCATTCCGTCGGTTCCCCTTGCCCAGCGTTCTCAAAGCGCATGTGATGCGACCCGTCCCAAGTGCAAAAGACCAAAACTTCGGCACCCAAAAGCGCAAACCACTGCTAGAACACGGCAACTCATAGGGTTTTACGTTTGAATCTATCCTTGTCGATTTGACTAAGACCTTGCGCCGTATCTTGATGTAGAGGGGGTGTTGGCCTTGAACCGCGGACCCTAAAACCACCCGAAGCGGCTTGCCCCAAAATTCCTCTCTCCAGAAGGCCACAGCGGCCGGACGGGCAACTTCCCCTCTCGAAACCGCTTTCGAAGAAGCGCAAACTATATCATGTGCAACACACTTTCGTAGTCAATTGGCCTAGGAGGTGGGCTGGCGAATCTTTTAATGTAGGGCGTAAGTGTTTGTTTCTTTTGCCAAAACCGGCCAGGTATAACTTGGTCCCTAGGGTAATTTTGGCATTCCGGACGATGTGGCAAAGTCGGATCGGCATTTGAACCTCCGCAATGTCCGAGCGACAAAACACTTTGGTTTCTGGCCGTTAAGCCCAGCGGGGCGCTTGTGGTTTGATATGTTCTCCCGGCGGATGTTGGATTTTTGGACCTTCTCGGACCCGGGTTCACGGAACAAAGGATTCAGCGATTAGGATCACGAGGAACCGAGATCGGGGAGTGTGGTCTTTTAAGCGTCGCCCCCGGCGGGCCTTTACCGAGAAAAGGCTGCCTCGGGGGAAGCTTTTTGGGGCTTTCGCCTCACGGGGTTCGGACTCTCCCCTCTAATGAGGAGGACTTGCAAGGTCTGGCCTTGTTTGACTTGGGCAAGTGTGCGGCTCGGCTGCCCAACAACGAGCTGCCCGGACCGTTCTAGTGCAAAGCTGTTTGATCTAAACCATATCAAATTTTTTGAAAGTTGGCACGTATGTTGGCGATGACTTAGGAAGCTAGGCGACAAAAATCAAATTTAAGTCCGTACTATGCATTAATTACAATTCACGAATGTCTTGCTCTCTTTTGCAAAAGTGGGCCTTGACTTACGGCGCCACAGCGGGAGGAGTATAGGTCCAAACTCCATTCCGTCGGTTCCCTTTGCTTGGCGTTCTCAACGCATGTGATGGGCCATGTCCCAAGTGCAAAAGACCAAAACTTCGGCACCCAAAGCGCCAAACCACACTAGAACACGGCAACTCATAGGGTTTTACGTTTGGGAGGCTCTATCCTTGTCCGGTTCGACTAGGACCTTGCGCCGTGTCTTGGCGTAGAGGGGGATGTTGGCGCTTGAGCCACGGACCCTAAAACCACCCGGCGGCTTGCCCCAAAGTCCTCTCGAAGGCCACAGCAGGGACGGGCAACTTTCCCTCTCGAGAACCGTGATTCGGCTCTACGCCAATGGACTCGAGCGTCGACATTGCCCTAGGGACCAAGTTTTGTGGCGGAAGGCCACCCTTCTCGAAGCGCCAAACTATCTTATGTCCAACACACTTTCGTAGTCAATTGGCCTAGGAGATGGGCTGGCGAATCTTGCAATGTAGGGCGTAAGTGTCGTTTTTGCAAAGCGGCCGTGTAACTTAGTCCATAGGGTAATTTTGGCATTCCAAGCGATAGCGGCGTCGATTATTAATTTTTTTTTTTCGCCGCGTTTTTTCCCCAAAAAAAAAAAATAAAAAAAAAGTGGCGTCGTTAAGCGGCGTTATACGTGGCTTCTGGCGACAATAGCGTGGCGCGGGCGATCTTGACCCACCCGCAAAGCTGGCGCCACGTCGGATATTCCGGCGTCGTTTAACGGCGTCATGTCGGCGTCGCGGGACACTTTGGCGTGCCCGGCTGGCATGTCGGCAAACCCGCGAAGGCCCGGTCACGTCGAATTTTTAGTCGTCGTTCAACGGCGTCATGTCGGCGATGGCGAGAACCGCGGTGGCGTGCCGACTGGCATGTCGGCAAACCCACGGCCGGGATGTGCCCGCGTCGGCTCGTGTGAGGCGTCGTTCAGCGGCGTTCGGTGGCGATGTGTTGACATCGCCGAGCTGCCGGCAGCGGCGGTACCATGCCACTTTCGAGGCCAATCCGACCGTCGCCACGAAGCGTCGTTGAGCGGCGTCGAAGCAGCGTTATCGTCGTTGAACGGCGATTTCGTCGATGTTCGGCGGCGACCCGTCGTTCTTGGCGTCGCGGCGTCGTTGGGCGTCGACTATCCCTTGTAGTGCTAGTCGGCGGACTCACATGGGCGTGGCGGGCACGAGGCTTTCGAGGCGGTGGTAGAAAAGCAACCAACTTCTTGAGAACATAATCCATAATGTTATCAGTAATGCTTGCGAAGAATTCTTTATCCCTGATGTATGCAATGCTACAGGGTAACAAATATGTGTCTTCGGGCATTGAAGTTTGTAGTCATTGTGTATCTTGGGGGCTATGTTTAGTGATGCATTTTTTGTTCCTACATACTTATTGGGATTCAAAGCGTCACGACTGCTGGAATGCCGACTCAGGCACTGGCGTCAGCGAAGGCGACATCCTCGCCCGCGTCCAAGCATATCTTAGAATACCACCTCCTTGACAGCGAGGGCGACAACGACTTGTCGGCCTTAATACTCAGGCGCCCGTCGCTCAACCACCCTTGCCCACGGCTCACCAAACATCGACCAAGGGCATCCCACCACTTAACCTCATATTTAAACTTGAATGCACTCAATGAGAACTACGAGTGCTTGTTATGTTTGTTGTGAATAATTCGGCTAGTAAAATCTGGATCTATAAGCATTCTTATTTACTATGGCTAATCTAAACATTGAATTTAAGTTATCGGACATTCCAGATGATGCGTTTGAGGGCATCATGGTGACTGCAGTGCATATTGTGGCTAGTCTTTCAAGCTATACCTACTATAGAAGATGCAAGGGATGATTGAAAAATTATTCTCTTTCAGGTGGATGAGATGCAACATACAATGAGTTGGACACAAGACATTCTTCCTTGCGCTTCATAAAAAAATTGAGAAGGCAATAAAGAACTTTTATATGACCAATTGCCATGCATCAAGTTGCAACATATGCTAAATATGAAAGCACTTTAGGTTAGACCTTTGGTAAAGTCTTCGGGCTGTTGATGTTGTTGCAGAATTTGAAGGCAAGATGGCTTGCAATAATAAATTTAGAATAAGTGGGAATATCAATGCATCAAAAGAACATGACCTTGTATGATTGTCCCAATATCTGACATGAACTTGTATTATTGTCCCAATATTTGTTGGTTATTAGATGGCTAAAAACGGTTTATCATGTAATATCTGAGATGGATATTAGATGCATTGAAGTATGATAATACATGAAAATGTGCTAAGCAGTTTGCCCTTTAGAATTGGCCCTTGACTTTTTTGATCTGAGCTTGTTTTTAAGAGTGATATTTTAGAGCGGGAGCAATGATGGCTAACAGCGAGGCCGCGAGCTAACGGGGCAACATACTATGGAGCTTGCTTTTTGTTGATACGAGCTTTCTTTTAAAGGAGCAGAACATTACCCATCGGCTGATATTTTAGGCCGGGAGCAACAATGGCCGCAACAAGCATGAGGCAACATACTATGGAGCTTGCTTTTTGCTGATATGAGCTTTTCTTTAAGAGAGCAGAGCCTTACCCATAGGCTGATATTTCAGAGCAGGAGCAACAATGGCGAGTAACAAACATGAACCGGCATACTAATACGCATGAGCAAACATACTATAGAGCTTGCTTTTTCACACCCACTTGAGATTACCTCTTAATACATGTACATGTGATTGAATAACTCTCTTTATTTGAAAAAGAAACCAGTCACGAGGAACAAGCTTTGGCGAATGGGTATATTTTATAAGCTCCTAGCATAAGGTTTCACGATTAGAATTTCTCCTAGCATCAGATTTTGCGGTTAGGATTATCTCCTGGTATAAGGTTTCACGATCAGAATTTCTCCTAGCATAAGGTTTCGCAGTTAGGATTATCTCCTACCATAATGCTTCGCGGTTAGGATTATATCCTAAGCATAAGGTTCCAGAGTTGGAATTATCTCCTAGCATAAGGTTTCGCGGTTAGAATTATCTCCTAGCATAAGGTTTCGCATTTAGGATTATCTTCTAGCTCCTACCATAAGGTTTTGCAGTTAAGGTTTTGTGGTTAGGTATAGATAATCACATGGAAGCAACTCCTAGCATAAGGTATCGCGGTTAGGTATAGATACACATGGAAGCAGTAAGGTATCGCGGTTAGGTGGAGACCTTAAATCTGCCACATATACTAGGTAATCATATGCAAGCAACTCCAAGCATAAGTTATCGTGGTTAGCTAGTGGGTTGGCTTCATATCATACATAGAATATAATGTATTTAATGTACTCATGATGTGATGGTTAATAGATTAGCGTCCTTCAATTAAAAAAAAAAGGGGCCCAAGTTTAGTTTTAAGATCTAGGAAGTGCTTAAAAAAAAGGGAAAGCCCAAGTTTAGTTTTAAGATCTAGGAAGTGCTTAGTTTATACCCTGATTTCATTTCATCTAAAATGTATACGGAACATGGAAAAGAGGTCTTGTTCTTAGAAACCACAATGGATCTAAGACAACTGAATTTTTTATGCTTGCTTACCATAAAGCTCACAATTGTACTGGTTTCTTTGTATCAAATTCTAGTACATGATGGGCAAACTCATAATCTATTTTTAACAACTTGAGTGCTTAGCCCTTCAATCCTCCAATACTCATAATCTTTACCTCAAGCATGTCCTACTAGTTTTGAAGTCATTATTTTAGCTAGTCGACCTTTAAATTGTTGTGTATTAGTGCTACTTGTATGCTTTTGCCATGAGTAAAAATCAATTGCTCCCATTGCGTAGGTAAAGAAGGCAAATGATTTTCTCTTACATCTATAGACATCAACAAAGTATGAAGGTTATCAATTGATATGCAACTAATTATATTCTGTGACTAGGAATTACTTAAACCATAGATCTCGAAGATTGAGTTAGAATGCAGACCAAACTGGCATGGAAGATTACTATGATAACCCATTGCAGATTATCGTGATAATCTCCCAGTTTTGCAATCTGTTATTTTGCACCAAATAATGCCAAGATATATGACAAACATAATCTATGCAGGGAGGACCCATTCAATATTCTTTGCTCAGATATCATAAAGTATCAATTAAAGGGAGAAGTATTTGTACTACGAGATTTTAATGCTCGTACTGGCCAAAAGCAATGCAAAACATATGAAGATATATCTGACATGCATTTAGATGAAGTAGAAGATGTGTTTTCAACCAGAACATCCAAAGATACAAGTACAAATAGCATGGGAGAATCGTTGTTGGAGCTGGGTATTGTATGCCAACTGAAAAATTATCAATGGGATAAGTATGTTTCCAAAATGAGGGCACTTCACTTGCGTCGATCATCTTTGGTGCAAGTCTGATGAACTACATCTTGGCAATCACCCTGAGACTATTTACAAGACTGCTTTGTAGGAGAGAAAATTGTAGAATCTGATCATACCCCTCTGCACATGGTGTTCAAAGTAGACACTAAGGCTAATTGGTAGCAATCGCATCAAGTTCCCAGGCTGAAAATCGACTACAAACTGAGTGCCTCATATAAGAAGAAGATTGAAGAGTCGCTAGTAAATATCACTTGGTCAGGTCTGATAGTTGAGGATGCGCACAAATTTGCAGACTTGTTGCTAGATGCCGGGAAAGCAGTCTTTGTTTCTAAGAGACGTCTACAGGGGAAACCATGTAATGCTTAGTGGGACGCAGAGTGTGAGGCAGCAAGAAGAAGTCTTCCAACAAATTGCATATGCAAACATGCATGGTATAGAAAGATGTTAAGGAATAAACGCATGTTCCACAAACAAAAAGGCAGTGGCCTTATCGAACACTTCAAGAAAGAGCCAAGATCTTTACGGAACATCCTAAAAGGTAAAACAAAGCATCCGACCACGGACATAGATGCCATGCTAAACTTGGTCGAGAGACATTTATGAAAAAAAAAGCGGGACGGTTATGCCAATCATGGCCTCAGTGCGCAGTTTAGATTGTTTATAGAAGATGAGGTTAAGGACGTATTAGTGAGCATGACAAACAACAAAGCGCATGACTCTGATGGCATCTGTGTGGAACTCCTCAAATGGGGTGGTAAGAGTACCATTCTCATCCTCACAAGAATCTTGAACATGTGAGGCAAAGGGTTTCAAATAGTTGGAGAATAAGCCGTGTTCATCAATACACAAATCTAGAGATAAGAAAGTGGTTACCAATTATAGAACAATCTTAATTGGCGGCACTTTTGCAAAAGATCCTAGGTAGCTTTCTTTGAAAAACGTTAAGCACTTGGGCGAAGGAGGATGTGCGCTCCATGTACTAGGCATGTTTCAGAAAAGAACATAGCACATTGGATCATGCACTTACACTTCGGGTGCTTGTAGAAAAGACCAAATCCCCTAACACTGCACTTTATATTGCCTTTATTGATTTTGCAAAGGCATTCGATACAGTTCCAAGAGGGAAACTAGTGGAAATCAGAGATGCAATATCGCAATTGTACGTAGAGGTGCTGATCAAGCTTTCAGGTAAAGATAGTACAGTTATAAGAAGCACAATTGGAGTGTGCCAAGGATGCCCGCTGTCTCCTACGCTATTCGACATCTTCATAGATGAGCTTGAAGACTGGCCAAAGGAGCGACATCTGACTGGGTCAAGAATAGGTATGTACATTGTGCAATTGCTTCTTTACGTAGATGATGTGGTATTAGTGGCGAATAAAGAGCATATCTTACAAAAGCATTTGCAATGCCTGGAGTCCTTCTGCAATGTGGCTAAGTCCAAAATAATGGTATTTGTTACCAGAGATAGGCCGATTTTCAAGTACAAAGGGCTGGAGCTAGAGACAATAAAGTGTTATAAATACCTGGGGATAGACTTTTCATCCAAGTACAACTGGAAAGATTGCATCAGACGCAGGGTCACAGGAAGCAAGGCGGCATTGTACAATATGCTATCAAAATGCAGTAGAGCTTCTCTTACAGAATGGGGGCTGAAAAATGTATTGTTCAAAACTTTGATCCAGATTGTCTTGTTGTATGGTGCGCCCATCTGGGGGCCCGGAATATCCTCCAGGTTATGGCAGTAGATTGAATCCATTCAAAAGATCTTTCTTCGCGAGGAACTAGGCATAAAGCTCCAGATTCCCTATGCGATCATGTTGGCTGAGGCGGGCCTATTCCCGATGGAGGTGGAAGCACTTTTTCAGACAATAAATTTTGTCAATAGGGTACGAGGGCAACCAACACACCAGCTATCATACCAGGCTATGTTGAGCTCCGAAACATCCGGGTGGATGCAAGACGCCCATGAATGGGCAAGCAGATGGGGTGTGATGGATGCCAATTGGCCAAATAACAAGTTAGATGCCGTGTGAATTGTTGAAAAAGCTTGCGATGGGAATATATATGGAAAGATCCGGGGGAAGAAAATGTAGTATTATAAGGCAAATGTGAATCGCCAACTTGATTATGCGAGACAAGCCTATTTGAACACAGATATTCCACGGGGATACAAACAGGTCATTGCCAGATACAGAACAGGTTCACATATACTTGCGATTGAGACAAAAAGATGGTTTAAAATCCCCATCGAAGGCCGGATTTGGAAGTCATGCGAAAGAAAGCCAAATCGAGGATGAGTACCATACATTTATACAATGCTTTCGACATATCGGCATATCGGGAAAAAGTTCAACATTCGGTGGCTGATTTTCATTCACTCTTAGTGCTACCACCCCTACATTTGAGCCTATACATGAGAGCGGTGGATGCACCTGGTCTATCTTCTTTGAAATTGTAAAAGTTTTCGGGCTCCATGGTCTTTCAAGGCCCTACATGAGCTAGACAAATAAATAAATAAATAAATCTGGCCGTTCATATTGCTTCTGCTCCAGATCTGGCCTCTCATATCGTTTTCGATCTATGATTTAAGGTAGGTCAACCATCCCCTCGAGCGGGTTATGCAAAATAACCCATAACATTAACATAACCCCTGCATAAATAATGTGCAAACAATTGATATTTCAGTGTATGACAATATGACAAGAGAACATAGGTCAACACTGTCAACATTATCCGCGGATAGGTGGGGAAATGATTGTTGGACATTTTATATTTGAGTAAAGACAGAGCAGGTAGTGCCAGTTGTTTCTATTAGATAAGCTCAAGCTCAAGCTGAATGCCATAGTTGAGGCATGAAGAAGGGAGTCGATCGCAGCGAGCTCGTTATTCCGGACAAGGTTGAGGCGGCATGGGAAATGTCCCCTCATTTGCCTTTGGATCAGCGCCTTAATGCTGCCTT
This sequence comes from Isoetes taiwanensis, assembly GCA_021234155.1. NCBI lineage: Eukaryota > Viridiplantae > Streptophyta > Lycopodiopsida > Isoetales > Isoetaceae > Isoetes > Isoetes taiwanensis. The sequence goes on along the minus strand of JAJEKV010000019.1, from coordinate 1,241,329 downwards.
TGAGACCATCAGTGTCTCTGCGTTTCCTCGTGTTGTCCATGGTGAAGGTATGCACGTATTAACCCTTTTCCCATTCTGCCTTCTTTTAGTTTCTTCCCTGCCTGTTTGACTTCCCTCTATTTAGCTCTCAAACCCAGTTCTTATATCCCATTATCACATTTTGATGACCTTTGATCCTGCTGTAAAGGATACAATCAGGGGTTTTGAGCTTATTCTGCATATGTGGAAAGCAAGTCTTTCAGCGGTGGTTATTCTTGAAGTTTTGAGGAAATTCGCAACATTTGATTTTAGAAGTTTTAGAAATTCATTTACTTTGGCAATAGCTATGATTACATTCGTCTTGCATTCCTGCAAAGTGTTAGAAGCAATCTCACCTGGTTGGCACGAGCACTAGTGCACATGGTCTTCTGCATCCAATTTTGGCATGCATGTCGCATGAATGTTATCTCATGGAATGCGTTTGCTGGCTTCCTTACTATAGCCTTTTCTGTGCAATCAAATAGGACATTGAAGATCAATTACTTGCCTAACAAATAATCACTTGCGTGGATCCTCAGCATGGCGGAGGAAATCATTATGAGAACCAGTATTAACTTTCTAAAATTTCCTGTCTTGCAGTAATTGAGATTGCATCAGATGCAAGCATTTCAGATGCAGTTCAAATTTTAGCAACAAATAACATATTGAGTGCACCAGTTCGTGATGTAACAGCACCACCAGATGCCAGCTGGATTGACCGCTATCTTGGCATTGCGGACTTTGCAGGCATTATTTTATGGCTACTTCAGCAGGTGAAGATCTTTCCATGGTATGATTCATTGTTGCTAGGGTGTATTTTTCTCAGTATCTGTTTCAATATGGTATGTTACAGCATTGTTGTTTGTCAGGGTTTGCCTTCAGCTATGAGAATTTCTCATGAGTTGAGTAATTGAACCTATTGATGCCTTATGCCCAGAGCCAGAGGGCTGAGTTGCTACAAGTCAATCAAGTCCATTTTCGTGTAAATCTGGTTTAACAAGTTTAGCAAGAAATTTTTAATCTGCTGCTTTGAACCTGTTGCAGACAAAAACGGTTGCATCTGGAATAGCATTGGCAGCCACAGGGACAGGAGCTGTTGCTGGTGGCATTGCAGGGACATTAGGTGCTGCATTGTGCAGCGCCCCAATGGCTGCAACCGTTACACTAGCTTCTGCAGCTGGTGCATTGTATCATGTTTCTAATACAGCAGGTGCAATCGGTCATTCTGGGAGTCACGTTGTAGATTGTATAGGTGGCAACTTTTTTGAGACTCTTAACTTCTTCGGATTTCTATCGCAAAAGTCAGGTTGGCTTCTTGCCCCTTGATCATGATACCAAAGCATTAGTTAGATAAAGTGTGGGTTCGAAGAGTAGTGATTAAGAGCTGTAACACATGCTTATGTGTTATTATCTTTCCTGCTTTTTCATTGCCCAATGTATTGTGCTGATGTTTAGTTTTTCTAAGCTAAGCAAGGTGATTATGCTGTAAGCTCTTTGGATGGTTTCAAATTTGGGATGCTATTGGATGCCTTCTTTGGTTTTTCCTCTCTTTTTCCTTCTGTATTTTTTAGGACATGTGATGGATGGGAATGATATGTTCCTTAAATAGGTTATTGGTGCTCATGAATATATGTCGAAGGAGGGAATATATGATTAGTATAATACATAAATCTTAATAACTTGAAAAATTATGCTGCAAAATAAAGTACAGCATCTCAATTTTTGAAGTAAAGATTAGTAAAAAGAAACGTAATTCATTTTCCAACAGGTTAATTACGGTTTGGAAGTTCCTTCTAATTGGTTTTCATTGTTCTTTTTGCAGGTGAAGGACATAGTTGGATCATTTCGATGGGCACCATTTCTTCCAGTTCAGGAATCCGACACTCTTTTAACTGTCCTTTTGCTGCTTTCTAAGTACCGTATGAAAAGTCTTCCAGTAGTCGAAGCAGGAGAAAGCGAAATTCTTAATTTTATCACTCAATCTTCTATAATACATATTCTTTCAAAGTGCAGTGGCCTACCTTGGTTTGATACGCTTGGTAATCTGCCCTTATCCAAGTTACGCTTTCCTTTAATGATGACTCATAGAATGATAAAGGTTTGTGTTTTCTTTGATTGTATTATAGTTATCTAATCAATTCTACTTGAGGTTGTGCATCTTGTTGTGCCTTGAATGCATCTAATAGCTAAATTGTATGAATTTGGTGTGGAGCAGCTTGAAGATGACCATCCAGTCCTGGATGCATTTGAACTTATGAAGGAACATGGAATAGGCGGAGTCCCTATTGTTCACAAGGGTGAAAATAAGCCAATTGCCAACATAAGCATACGGGATGTTCGATTCCTGTTGACAGCCCCAGAGATTTACAAAAAACAGGTCTCTTTATTTTAGTGATTTGATTTTCCTTCTTTCTTCTTCTAAATGAGCGATACAATGACAAAAAGCAACCAAGCGATTCTGGGTTAGGACATTAGCTCCAGCAAATAAACTTACGAGTTGGTATTTGAAGCCCGTGTCTCTCAAGCGACAGTCTTAATATCAATACTGAACCTTGTAGAAATTTGGTATGATAGCATCAAAGAAACCTCTGTACACCCCAGGATTACGTTAGAAGTAGAATGTAAATGGTGCTCGTGGTAGAGCAAGGACCTTTACAGAAATTCAGTCTTAGATAAAATTCATATTTGCATATAATGAATGCACCTTGAAGCTATTCATTTTCATTGGGAAATGGCAAATTGAAGGAAATTGCTATAGTGTTTTGTTTTCATTCAAATGCTTGCCAGGGGAGGCCGACTATGCTTGATAGATGCAGATACTATGCTCTGCGCTCTTTCTTTTGTTAAGAAGACATGCTCGCATCAAATGAGCAAAGCAACTAAGTTAAGTTCTTTTAATGAAATGTTATAACGACTATTGTGTACCAGAGTTTTAACCTTTGCCAGATGGCGTTGTGAATGCAAGCTTATACATATATTTTTGAAGGGAAGCTCATCTAGAATGGGTAGTGGAGAGTGATATGATGATAGTTATAATGGATTCAGAAATTAAAAGTCTCTCTTTATTTATCATTATTGATGTTTGCTTGCAGAGCAATGAAAATTAAGGACTTCTTGGAGGCAACAAAAGACTACCTACAAAGCAGAGATCCGTCTTCACCTTTTTTGAAACAAGTGGTAACTTACAGCCGCGATACCATACTCAAAGATGTGATATCGAAAGCTGGATCAGTCGAATTCATCGAATATATGTGGTAGATGCTGATAACAGCTTAGAAGGGTGGTTACTTTAAGAGATATTATATCTAAATTTGTATCTGAACCTCGTGGTTACTTTGGTGATTTTTTTGCAGGAGTAGTTCCTGCAAGGTCTTTCTAACTTGTTTGAGTACATGTATTATTTATTGTGTATATATGCCCCTGCTATTTATTTTGTGTCATAACAAGATAGTTTAGTACAATGTGTTTTGGCAATTCAGCTGTTGAATGTTTGGAGTTTCTTTTGTTCAGTAAGCATATTGGTTTCGTGACAATTTACATGGTTTGCTTATAAAGGTCGCCTTCTTGTAAACCACGAAGACCTTAAAATTCTTGGAAATGGTGGATTATACAATCTAGTAAAGGTATCTCAGGCTAATCCCTCTATAACGCTAGTCCTTGGCCATTGATGAATGGAATATTGAGGAAGCTCATGGATTGTCACATGACACGTGGTCATCAAAGACAGAGGGAAGCACACAATGGTGCGCCGCAGTCCCGTTGCGCCGGGATCCAAGTATTTTGATAACGTAAACAATGGTTGCCTTAAATTACTGGAAATTATGGCTTGTTTTATCAGGCGTAATTACCTCCGCATTTTATGGGCGGCCGCCGCTGTTTGCAAAAACGGATCTTCAAACCCTAGAACAGAGCTTCATCTGCTTCACCGCCAGCGAGCTTCATCGCTCCGCAACAAGCGAGCTTCACTTGGAAAAAAAAAAGAAGGATGCCTTCCACCGCAATGAGGCTTCATCCTTCCCGCTATAAATGAGGCTTCATCGCTTCATGCGCAAAAAGCAAAAGCTTCATCTTTTCGCGAAAGCTTCATCTTTTCTTTTTAATCTCGAACCTGATTTAAGGCGCTTCTTTCTCCGTAAAAAGATCATGAGCTCCGTGTAACCTTGCTTTGCGAGCTCTTGAATCCCACAAACTCTTTGCGGAAATAGATTGAATCCCACAAACTACTTATCCCCAAGCTCTGGCGAAACTCCTAAGCATGGACTATGGCGGCTTTTCGAACGTAATTTAAGGCAAACCATTGTTTACGTCCCGTAATGCATGATAGAAGAATTAAATGCCATAATTTTCTACATCAAATTACGCCGACATGGCGACCATCATCTCATACTTGGTTTTTTCCTCGACTAAAAAAAAAAAAGTCAAAAATTATATCTTAGGAATCTCTTATGCCGTGCGTCGTGCCGTTAACAATGTCTTCAAATTAATTATTCTCTTCAAAACTAAGTTTAGCAATATGAACACATCAAGACCATCTTGAACTTGCTTAACATCATTGCGACATCATTTTGACTAAAATATATTTTACTTCGGTTTTCTCTTAATCACTCCAAATCATTGTAGATGAGAACAATAGGCTCAAGGGATAAATTAGTGGCTATTCTTTGCCATGTGGCTAAACAATGACAAAGTTTAACCAATATAAATGAGATTCTCTAAAGATTCTTGGAGATTTGTTAAAGTATCTACAATTTTCTAAAGGATTTTTCTTACTTTAGCCAGATTTTTATGACTTTAGTTCAAGTTTTACAAAATTTTCAATAAAATTACAAAATCCTTATAAGTTTGGCTCTAGTTTTTGTTTATACTTTTTAGAGAATTTAGCCAAAATATAGATAAAAAATAAAGGAATTCCATGCAACTACGAATGGGCTCCCGTCCACGATTGACTTTCGTGGACGATAAAAACAAATTCTTTAATTCATTTCTCATGATAGACATATATAAATGCACATGAAACTTTTACATGCACATCAAATTCTGGCATGAAACCATTATGCTGGCAATGGTTTTTACAAAAAAAAAAAAAAAAAAAATTGGAAAAAATATTGTAATTGAAAATAGGGGTTTTCTTATGCATCTTTTTTTCCCAAACCATGGTTAGGGCCAACTTGGCCTTTAACACAGATATGAAATTTTTGCCTAATATATGCAAATAAGCTTAGAGCAAATCACAATTTTGCCTTAGGGCGTTTACATAGCCGTTGTAGCGGTATATACAGAACAAGTGGATACCTTTGTAAAGGCAGATTTGATGGTTGGACCATAGCATGTGGACACATCACTGAAGAAATCAACACGCTTGATCGTATGTCATGGTTGTAGCATCCTGATATGCAAGATGATGATCCTTTTGAAAACGAAATATTTGTATTACAAAATATTTATATTCATGAGAAAGGAAAATTTACAAAGATGGCTAGGGATCCTCATGATCCTATAGTTGAAGCTCTAAAATTTGCGTTCTCATCCTCTCATAGCTCATAACTTCTTCTCCATTTTCTTCAAAGGCCAAAAAAATAATGTGGGCGGTTTCGTTTGCCCACCCCTGTGATTAAGCCCTCTCACGGTACAAGGGGAACGTTTTTTACTGGCTTCGATGTCTGGCTCATGCGACCACCAGATCCTCGTGAAAACCAATCTGTCGGGGCATCTACCTTCTTGGCGACCAAGCGGCTGTTTTCCTCGTGGATCTCTTAACCTCTTCATCACCACAGCAAGGGTGATGTCCAGGAGCAACTCTTGGTGTGGGGGAGGGCTTTCTTGGCTTGGCCAAATCTTGTTTAAAGAATATGGAGATGCTATGGCGAAATAAAAATATGGAAAGCGGAAGAGGGCCCGAGGCCTTTGGATAGCGGGTAGTGGAGTAGCGGAATCATGAAGTGAGGATGAAAGTCAAACTAGCATTTTCATTTATAAAGAAATTTCGTAATAGCTTGTGTCACATGTTGCGAAGAACTGGTTAGTGGGGCAAATAGGCAGTTTGCATTTCCGAGTGTGAAGAATAAAGGCGTTTAATACTATTTAATATTAATTTTCAATTTTTTACAAGATTATTACGGGACTACTGAACAAAATATATTTTGATGGTGTGAAGAAATACAAATAAAATATCTCTTATTAATAATCTCATGTTATATTATACAAGAGTATGTCAAAGGATAGCCGTTGAATAAATAATTATAGTGATACAAGCCTCAACTTACATAACATATACATTGCAATTTTTTTAGGCTTCACGTCTCATCTTTCATTTCCTGCTCTTTCACGTGCTTTCAACTGATCTAGCAACGGAATCACTCCAATGTTATCAAGCCCAGCTTCCAACCTCGGGTGATTCAAGCTAGTAGTTAAGAAATTAAACATGTTACTTGCATGCAGACCTGCTTGGCCATCAAAATGTTCTAATACCATATCCCGCCTAAGTGCTACCACCCTTTCAGAATTAGGTGCCAATCAGGAATAGTTTCCAAACATGCACAACGCATGAATGTATACACAAACTTTGCTCCTCTTGGACTGAAAGTTCGGTTGAAGATGATAATCTCGTATTAACGAACTTAAGATATACCGCAGCATGGTGAAATCCTTTAAACTTTCCTGTCCACCACGTGCATGTCAGCAAGAGAAATCATCGACTTCCCATAAATAAGACACCTTAAGATTTTATTGCTCAAATTTATCGAAATCCATGAGGCTTATACTGCCACGATTGATGGAATGGCCTTTTAAATCTCTAAATCTTGTTGGCAGCTTTGCACGGAGACGTTGAAATTCTTCTTACATTGGCAGATTCAGCTTGTGTTGAGCCCAATCTCTAGCCTTTCATTAAGTTTTAGAGCAATTCCAGTATAACAAGTCATCTCAAACATATCCTTGTCGAGGTATTCTACAAAGTTTGCACCTAGTTCTACCCATTCAGCCAAGGTGCTGATAACCTCGTCTTCTCTAGCACACGTCTGTAGCAAAGATGGGTTCCACCAGAATTGGCATTATTTCAGACAACTTTAGTTTTTCATCTTCCCCTTCAGCATCATCTTCCTTGCATGAATGCTTTCATGTTAATTTTCTTTGATTCTTCCTCTTCTTCCTGTAGATCAATCTCCATTTCTATCTCATACATTATCATCATCATCACACATAATCGACCGTTTGGTTTAATGACTTCAATGTTTCCATTGTATCCTTGCCTTGGCCGAGCAAGATGCAATAAGAATCAGATGCATATGATAAAGAGATCTAATCTACCTTCTTTTACAAGCGCGGTTGGAGCCCACTCGTTAAGCATTCTTGAAGAAGGTGTTCAATTCATGCAAATGGGAATTTGCTTCCTCTAATGTTGGTTTGAATACAAATGCCGGGGGCACCGACAAAAAGCACCTCGGTACAAAAGCAAAAGCGTGGGTGAACCCTAGCATAACATCATGATAGCATGTGAGCTTCATGCTTTGCTTCCCATGATGTTGATCTCATAAACGGATAAATGACAATCGGCACAACTTCGGTCTGAAGAATCGATCATGCTTTTGCAATTTAATGAAGGCTAATTTTTGAATTCCTCCATTATTCGAAGATATCAAAGGAAGTTGTATTAGTTTTCTATTTATTGTTTCTCAAGTTGTGGAGAGGGAATAGAGCACTATACCAAGGCAAAAGAGCAAGGGTGCCATTGACCTAGATGGGACTCGCCACCCTAGTATAATGGAGGAACATGAAGTTAGGAGTTTTTAGTTATTATTTTTTTCTAAAACTTCTAGAGATGCTTTTGAAGAAATGAAGACATTTAGATGTTGGGTTTCATTAAATTGTAATGTTGTATGTCCTTTACAAGCTTGAAGATGATGAAGATCCAATTTTGAAGAACTTCATTTGGGGCGTCGAGTAATTTGAGGGTGAATAATGTAACGCGGGTTATTTGTTCAAGTTTGATGAATTTGCACTAAATTGTAATATATGATATATGTTGGGTGATATCTTTATGGAAGATGGAGAAGATGTGATAATTATTGAGTAATTTGACATGGGCATTTTACTTGTTGGACTTGGAGTATTAAAATCTTAAATGATATATTTTAATGGCTGAATAATTGATGAGGTGGCATGATCTCAAAGGGCATGTTGGTTATTGAAGATCCAACGGTTAAGACTGCTTTGAACATGAGGAGGCGACTTGTTGTGTAAGTTTTAAGGAGGAGGCACATCTCGTCATTCTCTCTTTCTCGTTCTTATTCCTTGAAGAGATTATCTGTTGTATAGTGTATCATCCATGGAAGAATTAATAATAAACAAGGAGGATGAACCTTCAAATTTGTATTCTCTCTTCTTCTTCATCTGTGATGTGTAATGAATTGTCTTGCTTGTAGAATAGGGTTCAATCCATTACATGGACTTTGCAATTTGCTTGCCCTCAGTTTGTGATTGTGATCTTGCACATGAAAATCGGTTTACACCCACACCTCCCTGTAGGGTGTCCAACTCGGTCCATGGATCTGAAGTAGCCATATAACATCATGCCTTTTAAACTTGCACCATGAGAATGGTGTCTTCTTAACATAAAGCACTTGACCACCTATTGGCTCCCCAAAACCCCTCTAAAAAAAAATCCATCAGCCTGTAACTTATATATACATATTTTATACAAAAAAAATGGAGGCGCAACGTCTAAAATCTGGGTGGAGAGTAATTGGAAGTAAACGTCTCCAGTGTCAATTCTTCTTGTTTTAAGGCATTCTTCCATTGTCAATTATCCAAGTGCTTTTTCTTTAGATCAATAAGCATGTAAAAATCATCATCTTTAGAATGTTGAGGACAATTTCCATCCCGGATTGGAGAAGGATGCCATATGGCCTCGCGAGATTAACTCTCAAAGAAAAATGTTGTCCCAACTTCTAATGTTGCAAAGCAAGCGTCATAAGTCTTGATCATTATTGTGTTTAAACCATATCATGCTATATCTACAATTGATAATGGAGCCCGCAACAAAGAAGGCACGATGTTCTTTAGGGACTTAGCATTTTTATTGGGTCTTGCTGAGTGGCCGCTTATGTCCACTATTAGTGCTAGGCTATTCCCTAGAATAGGTTCCATCTCCGAGAACCAATCATTCAATGCCTCGTGTTTCTTTAGGAATTTTTCTTAAACCCACAAGGCATACTTTAATAACTAATTAATTCTTACATTGTTATAATCGTTACTATTTTGCCATGTCCTCCCTAGACTGCCATACTCCCAAAACTGCAGATTGTCGACTTTGCATGCTATATAGCCTCATCTTTGACACATAGCAACTTAATTTTAAAGATAACAATTAATTCTTAGAGAAAAGAAAGCCAAAGTTACCAATAATAATTTAAGTAATTCGACCTGTATAGGTCACTATAATATATTGTACTAGCCATTGAGCTTTCTCATATGTACGTATATGGCAATGGTGTTATAAATAGCCATACATCTACTTCCATTGAAAAATTTGAACCTTGCTACACCTAGGGCAAACATGACTTTAGCCACTTGTTCTAGAGTGAGGCAAACATGAGTTTGAGGCCATCTATATAAATGTTTTTACGTTCCACTTTCCATGTTGTCTTAGTTTTCTCCCCTTGGTACACATTATTATTGTGCAGATATTGACTGAAAGGTTGGGTGAGGTTGTCTTGTAGCATGCCATGAATGGTAAACTCTTGCCTACTTCGTTAGTGCATAGTAAGTCCTGCCAGATGGAACACGAAAGGCTGGTTGAGGTTGTCTTGTCGCATGTCATGGATGGAAAACTATGCAAGATGAATCATGAAGGATATTAACAAGATTCAGGAAATATGCTATAAATTTCTTATTTGAAATAAGTTGAACCTTAAAAAAAAAATTAAATAAATCTCAATCTTCGTCATACAAGCCACATGACAAGACATTTAAAGTAATGGTTCACGTACTAAAATTCAAAAGGTCGGGATAAATAGAAGTTACCATTATATCTTTTGTCGTATTGTATGGATATATCTTTGGCCTAAAAGATGTGTTTATAGCACTAATCATGGAAAAAATTAGCGGCTATTATTAGCCAAATAGGCGATTTTTAAGGGATCTAGGCAATTTTTGCGGTGAATTTTATGAAGAGAGATTTCTTAAAAAAAAAAAAAAAAAAAAAATAGCCATAGTTAAAACAAGTACTCCATTGTTTTTTTTAGGATTAGCCAAACTATTTTTCTCTTTTCCTTAAAGAAAAAAGGATTAGCCTTTCTTTATATTCACAATATTTACATATTAGATCATTAATAGCCAAACAAAAATGAATTCTTATAAAAGGTTTTCACAGATTGCCATCTAGTATCATCAGTGATAGTAGTTTTTCAAACTATGAATTTTTATACATATACACATGTGTATCTTAAAAAAGGAGTTGTAAAAGATGGCCAATATCCATCTAGATACCTCGAGTTGATTGCATAACTTCTTTCAAGGTTAGAGATAAACGCAATTTGATCACTATATCTAGAAGAATGTCTCCGACTATGGATGTTATAAGCTATTTGTGAGCTTCTATTAAAAGTTTTTTTAAGCTATTGTATGTTTCTTGATTGTTGATTATTATTTGTAATTGTAGTACAATATGATGAAAATTATAGAATTTACATTTTTTGTTTATTCTAGTTAGAAAAAATAGTCAAGTGAAAGCTTAAAGGAATACTTAATTTAGAAGTTTTGCCAAGTCCAAATACATAATAAATATGTAGCATAATAACAGGGGGTTTTCTTTGTGTTTTTGTACGCTTTTCACAAAGGTTTTCCTAAGATTTCATGGCGTATTCGAATGGATGTACTAATGCGTACATCTAGAGTGCACCATTTCTTAGTCGTTGATTTAGTATTTTTTTTCCAATGGTCCAACATCCAAGGGCTCACAACAAAAGCCCTCTTTTTATTTTAGGGGCTGAACATCAAAGCCTAAATGGATAGCATTTGGGGCATTCTTGCAAAAATTAATGTTCTTGTGATCGAATGGAAACAGATTTGGAGTGGAAGCGTTAGTGCTTTAGTCTGAGAGGATGATGTGGCGGATGCTTGCTTGGCGGTTTGTGCCATACTATTCAAAGTTTCCATGGCATTCGGCCAAAGCATTTCTTTGAAGGGCTTACATACATGCAACCATCGTGCATACAAACCCTAGGGTTTGAGAATGGTTAGCGACAAGCGAAGTTTTTTCATCTAATCCGCCATGGACATCTCCTCCTTTTTGGGCTCTAGTTGCAATTAAGGCTTCAACACCGCGGCTTCATCGGTTTACCAACTCTTATCCGTCCACAAATATATCCGGTTAGTGGGCGGAAGACAAGGGCAAGGCGGCCGGATGGATTTGATGTAGCTTGGCTCCTTCACGGATTTCGCGGCTAGGTTTTGGTCTGCGAGAATAATGAAAAGCAAATTTGTGGGCTTATCGGGGTTTTGTCGCAGATGTTTTTGTGCGGTGCGAGGTTACGATTAAGTCCTCCATTTTAAGCATACCATCAACGGGGAACTAACAGCGGTTCACTAGATTATGATCGGGAACTTTATCACGACCTTACAAATCGCGGTAGGATCAAACACTTGGTCTTGGAGAGTTCATGTGAATATGGTTTTCATTGCTTACCCTTATCTTGCAGGTGATTCAAGATATAACTTTCAACAGTGATAGCCATTGGGTCTCATCGGCTCTTCTAGGGGAAGAACTCATTTATTTGCGATATCTCCATATGGTGGTGCAATTGGCTCACATTAAATGCAAGTAAAATTACAGATGGGAAGACTGAAATTGCATCAACATCAATAATTCCTTGGTGGTCGCGCACAGGACCACTTAAATTTGGTTGTAAATAGGGTTAAAAATGGGATAGGTGGATGGCGAAGTACTATTGATGATCGGCGATCGTTGCAAAGTGGGAAGGCACATGCTTACGGAGGCGATGGCATCCACAATTCATGACCGTTTGAGCAAGGATATGCATCTTTGCAAGAAAAGCTATGGGTATTATGTCCCTCTGGATATATTTCCAGATATTCTTTATGTCCATATGTAGACCCTCTAGCAGGAAGCAATCACATCAAACCTGAGATGGGGAACGTAGGTACAGGAAATGCTTGTCAAATCCAGTTGTTGGAACTTGGCATTGAACCATTGGAGAAGTGGGATGTACATTTGAAGGCCAAGTTGGGTTGAAAGAGAAGAGACAATTGATTGTGTTTCTCGTGATCAATCAAAACTAACTAGCATGGCGGCTCAGGAGATGCACTCTCATTATATGTCAAAGGCTGAACTGAAAGTGCAAACAAGGCAGCTTCCAACATGAGCGAAGCCCAATGTATATTCTACTGCCTATTTTATTAACCTAAAATAAAAAGTTTATATTTGTTATCGATTGTTGCTAAGACATCTATACTTGCGGATACAGCGAACAAGGTTTAGTTTTTTTTGTTTTGTAAATCATGTTTGTAAAAGCAGTGTGGTCTCACCGGATCTGCTAATCTTAGTCATTACCCAGATTCTCACCAGAAGGTCATCTTAAAATTTTGGTATGTATTAATTAAGATTTTTTAGACAAATTAAGCGAGGCGATTACTAAGGTGTTTGAGATGTATCTATGTGTATTTCATAACCGAATAAAGTGTACTTGAATAAAGTGTTGCATCATACTTATATTAAAACATCCCATTGGATACTATCGGAGGGGAGAATTTGAAGGAGAATTTGAAGTTAAGGGAAATCAACATACCCAACTATCTATGGCCATATGGAACTTATATTAGTCTTTGCTGCATTTGGTCCATTATTTGGAACATCTCCTTCCATCACATGCGATTGTACTCCTACGGCTTGTCAAATGATATTGGAAACCACGGACTTGGGAGTAACCATGGGATGGCGCCTCTTTTACTGGGACTTGGTTACTGGTTAGAACATAAAATATTATGGCTTTTTGCGGATGGATCTTTAAATCGTCTATCAAGACATGCTAACATTCCCACGGCTCAATGGCGGGCATGATGCTGCATCTTGCTCTACCTTCCTTTGTTGGATCCATGTTGATGAATATGGCACATATCATTATTAACAACATGCTTATTAAGCGTTCAAACTATTGCATCAATGAACATTATCACATCTTACATCGCTACAATATTGAAGCCTTTAAACTTTATATCATGGTTTCTATTTCTTTTTGCTATTTTTAATTCCTAAATAAATAGATATCAATAAAATGTTTCTAATTGTGTCTATAATATCATTACAACTATTTTTTACTTCGTTCATCAATTCTTAAGGCCCCGAAGGGGCCAAAAAATTTTTGGGTTAACACACAAACCATTACATCCAGCACTCTAAAATTAAATCCCCCTTGAAACCCCCTTTGGTTTGGGTGCATATTCACACGGGGGGTGACTCAGGAGCGGCGAGGCATTGGATAAAGCATATTCACCCCTTATTCCTTAACCTACACCGTACACAAAGTTCCTTATTTGTGGAGTATAGATGTACAGAATTTGCTATACTGTATAACAAGATTCACCAAATATATATCATAAAATACTGTAAGATTTTGAGAAATAGCTAAAGCATTTTTTATGCAAAAATATATAGTGTGCTTAATTTTTTCCCTGGCACTGATCAACTTATAAAGGTAGGGTTTTTTTATTTTAGAGATATTATATTTGAGACACACTCAAATGGATGAAGCCTTTGAAACTATTAAACAAACCATCAAAGTTTGGACCATTCAGTGACATAAAGATCAACACGTCCAAGCTCTTGAAAGACAACTGTTTCCATGTTTGATGCCATTCAATCTTAGAAAAACTTCTTTCACATTCTATTGCCGGCCACACAATAACAACAATAGATAATAAAAAAGCTAGTGGAATAATTGATTAATGCATAATCAGTGGATGGAACCTAGTGGAGCTTCCTCTCATATGCTAGATTTTTGCTACCTATTTTCCTTCTCACGATAAACAAAAAAAAAAAAGTTTTCCTTTATTTTTAGTCGACCATTGAGTTGATGTTAAACAAATTTGATTGACCATCTTCAACACATACCCCAATATTTATTATGGTCAAGTGGTTAGTGTGTTCAAGTCTTCAAAATTCAATATTACATAAGATAAGGTCTGGAAAAGATCTTTTCTATGGTTTTGTTTTTTTTTTTAAGGAAGGGAGAGCATGAAGATTGGGACATTCTAAATTAGTTTTACATGGTCTTTTTGAGTAAGTTCTCTACTTCTATTTGTGTCGGAGTTGCCGGCTGTGACATGCCATCGGAGACTGTTCTATTAGCTGTTGAGAGCCAGTGACATAGCTGCAGCAGTCTGGTGCATGCTATAGTAATAGATTTGGTGTGGAATCAAGGTTGTCTTGTTAGGTTAAATTTACTAGGATTTCTTTATTCTAAGGTACAGTTTGGAGGTCTACGAATTTTAAAATCCTGTCCCCTATTATTACCTTTTTTTCCTTTCCCAATTTGTTCTTGCGGTTCTTGTTTTCATCTCGATCTGGCTGTTTATTGCATCAAAGTCTGGATATAGATTTATGTAGTTACAGTCGGCTGGATGGGCTGATAAGTCTTCTATGGTGCGCTTGTTGTACTGTATGGGTTATTATAATATATGGGTTATTATAATATATTGTACTAGCCATTGGCTTTCTCTCATATGTACGTATGGCAATGGTGTTATAAATAGCCATACAACCAATTCCATTGAAAACTTCGAACCTTGCTACAATTAGGGCAAACATGACTTTAGCACTTGTTCTAGAGTGAGGCAAACATGACTTTGAGGCCATGTATATAAATGTTTTTACATTCCACTTTCCACTTTCCATGTTGTCTAAGTTTTCTCCCTTTGGTACACATTATTATTGTGCAGATATTGACTGAAAGGTTGGGTGAAGTTGTCTTGTAGTATGTCATGGATGTAAAACTCTTGCCTACCTCATTAGTGCATGATAAGTCATGCCAGATGAAACATGAAATGTGAGGTTGTCTTGTAGCATGCCATGATGGTTAGAGTTTTTGAGGTCAAATAAGGGCCTCCCTAAGAATATATTAAAGGGGCATGCGTGGGATCCCGAACCTACCTTTCCCCCTCCATACCTAACTTTCATTTTCCCCTAACCTAACTTCCCCCCCCTCAGAACCTAACCTCATACCTAACTTTGCAATCATTATTTCCCTAACGACCACAAAATTTAATGATTACATCTAAGATTTTCCTTTTCCCACCATCGAGCTTGACCATCGAGCCGAGCCATCGAGCTTGCCATCGGCGCCATCGGTAGCGACCTTGCCATGGCGCCCAAGCATTGTTTGGTCGAATTATGGCCAGTTCTTGCCGACAAATTTAAGCTCTTTTATTGGCAAGAATCTTCCTAATTCTAAGCTCATTTCAGGTTCTCGATCTTTTACAGCGTCAATGGCAAAGGTATTTGGTTTCAAGTTGTCATTGCATTACATTGAGTGTTCTTGGTTCTAATACTTACGTTTGGGGATCAAACTAATTCCGAGGGTCAATTTAGAGTGCAATTGCTAAAAGATGCACATCTTCTGGGGAATAAGTTCACTTGGAAGCAACCAATAGATGAAGATGCATTGCGAGCTTTTGGAGCTATGAATATAGACCTGGGGCTAAAGGCCAACTTCTCGAGACCTCCTCTTCCAATACCTCCTCATTCTCCTCATTTTTCGGTGGGAGCTTCTTTTCTGCGGGATCTATTTGCTCCTCTCTGGTGGTGGCGGGGACATTCTATCGGCGACCTCCACACTTGAAGAGCCCGGCATCTTGGTTTGACTTATTGTAAAAGCGTGTATGTGTTGAACATAATATCTCTGCTGTAAAACTTTCTTTGCCTTTTTTTTTCCTGCCGCGATTCTGCGGGTAGTCTCATAAAACCTCCTAATTCGGTCTTGATCAGCCTTGAAAATATCTTAATTAAAGCTTGCATGCTTTCGGTAAAAGCAAAATCAGTCACATAACATGGTTTGGTCGAGTCCGGCTCTAGCCATGAAGCTATGAAGAATGCCCCCATATGCAACCATAGCGTCTCTTGTCGGGCAAAATTATTGTATCACGATGGTTGCATCAACTAGCTCCTCTATCTCCTCCTCAAACTCTTTTGGATGCTTCTAACGAAAATTACATTATTTCTCTACTATATTATCATACCATGTGCTAAACAACGATTTACTCTTTACCATTCTCGTTGAGCAACACCTTGATTTGTGATAGTTTGAAGGTGAGTGCCTTAGTAGCGACTTGATATGCAAGAGTGACTAACAAAGTAGCTACGGTCAGCGAAAATAACGTTCCATATTTTTATGTTATACACAATTTACATGCAGGTGGCTCACGGTCTTAAAAACTTTACTTCCATATTTTATGTTATACACATTTATGCACCGGTGGCTCTGATTGCAAAAACAATATTTTCTTATTTTATAGGCTGCCATACAAAGAAGAGGTTCAATTGAAGGGAGGAAGTTAATGAGGATGCTTTGAGTAATTTAGAGCAATGAACATTGATATTTAGGCAATGACAACTCTTTTTGTTTCATTAAATTTTGAGTAGTGTTTTGTGAGTTCAAAAGTAGTCTCTCGTTAGTTATTGTCAAATTGACTATGAAAAGAGTGGAGCACGATGGTTCTGATCGCGAAATGCATGTATCCGTTGAGGGCGTGGACATAACAAATTCGCCTTGTAACCACGCCCTTAAAAAAAAAAAAAAAAAAAAAGTAGCGTGGTTACATTCGCGAAATGCATGTATCCCGTCGGTATGGACATAACAAATTCGCCTTTGTAACCACGCCCTAATTTTTTTTTTTTTTTTTAAAAGGCGTGGTTCTGTCTGAAAATGCATGTATCCGTCGGTTTATGGACATAGCAAATTCGCCTTTGTAACCACGCCCTAAATTTTATTTTATTTTATTTTATTTTTTTTTTATTTAATTTTTTTTTTTTTTTAAAGTGTGGTTCACGGTCTTGAAATGCATGT
This sequence comes from Isoetes taiwanensis, assembly GCA_021234155.1. Lineage (NCBI taxonomy): Eukaryota > Viridiplantae > Streptophyta > Lycopodiopsida > Isoetales > Isoetaceae > Isoetes > Isoetes taiwanensis. The sequence goes on along the minus strand of JAJEKV010000019.1, from coordinate 1,224,236 downwards.
ATCCGTCGGTGTGGACATAACAAATTAAATACTATAATTAAGCCCCTAAAAAAAAGAGCCGCGATGGAATGTGAAATGCATGTATTCATTGGGTTGTGGACATGGCAGCAGTAGCCGCATACTAAAAAAGAAATAAAGTGTTGCATAATAGCCCGCGATCACGAAATGCATGTAACCATTGGTCATGGATATGGCAAATCGCCTACTTGTAACCAGCTCTTGAGATTGTTAATGAAATCTGATTTGAATCTACAACTGTTTCATTAGAAACCTAGAGTCTCGGGGCCTCAACCCTAGTGGGTTTCCATCTTTGGCATCGGGGGTTGGGCCCTTAAGAGATCCCATCAAACCTCTAATGAATTTACATGCTTTGTAGCTTCTGATCTTGAAAACAACTTCTTCCATATTTTATGTTATACATAATTTTGCGCAGATGCCTACGGTCTTGAAACTCTTTACCCTTATTTTATGAACATTCATATTTTTTACATCGTAGCTACTTTAATTTTTTTTATGTTACCTTTGAAAGCAAACCTTTCCAATCAATATACAATAGATCTCCAATTAATGCGTCACTTATATTTATATTACATAGATTCATATCTGGGATGCAATATCTGAACCAAACCATGTCTTGACTTATCACGCATTGATGGAGATTCGACTCCATCATGAAGTCGAGCACTCCAACCTTCAAGAAATAGACTATCTAAAAACTATCCATAAAGTGTCGGGCTATAAACATCTTGAATAAGGCAATGAACAAATCAATTCCTAAATTTGTCTTCACATGCCCTTGAGAAACCTCCCTTCTCCTTCAATCGCAGTAAGCATTTCTGTGACAACTTACTACGTGCTAGTAAGATAGAAGTGGCATTGGGAGGCTGCGGTATAGCTTCCGGACGGGTGGGCAATGGAAGCTCAATAAGCTTGGATCTTAGGTGGAGGTATTCATACCTCGAGAACCATATACCCCTTTTCTATGAGCTGCACTTTGGTATGCTACCTTTGAACAACAAAGGGCCCATATCTTGGTGAAAAGCAATGGAATACACTATTGTGAAGAGATTGTGTTCTACACATCAGGATATACACAAACTGAGAGAATAGGAATGAAGCTGGATAAATGGCTGAACTAATTTAGATATGGATTGCATAGAAGTACATACTTACAATTTGCTTCTAGCAGGTGGGAAAGTTCTTAAACTTGCTTATTTTTTCTTTTGCCATATTTGTTGGAGTGTATACATGACTCACTTGTACAAATATCTCTTTGCACGATCGAAAACCGACCACCAAAGCCTTCCAATATCACGGCATCACTTCTCACGCATCTTTTGACTTGCTATTCACCTAGCATTCCGGGTTGGAGTGTAACAAAGCTCCGGTCGACACCCGCGAAGCTTTCAAAGTCATTTCACGATTGTGATAGAGCTTATAGCCATCTAAAATCCGCGAAATTCAAATTAGAATGTGGGCGGAATCGAAATAATAGGAAAGGCTTCGGTGATTTTACCTTGGCCAGAAGCTTTTTGTGGTGAAACTCACTTTGGCCTGGGTCGAAGCTATTCAGCAAATCGAAGTTCCCTTGGTGCGGGCAATCCATCTTCGCGCAAACTTTGTTGAAGAAAATACCTGAGCGGGAATTGAGGGCGGGAGCTAACGGTCATAATTGCTACGTGTGTAATCTGACACCCGAAGCTAGAGGCACGGATATTACCAAAGCTTCGTCGCGGTTGACACACGGAATAAGCGAAACCAAGGCTCGGTAAAAAAACAGCCCACAAGCTTCGGCTCCCCATTGGCCTTGAGCTTTTTGGCGATGGCATCGAGTAAGGGCCCTTAATTGACCTCAAAAAAACTCTAATGTCTTGCCTGCCTCATTAGTGCATAGTAAGCCCTGTCAGATGAAACACAAAAGGCTTGGTTGAGATTGAAATAAGTCGAACCTTAAAAAGCTTGAAAGATTAAATAGATCTCAATCTTCGTCATACGGCCCACATGACGACATTTAAAGTAATGGTTCACTTACTAAAATTTAAAAGGTCGCGATAAATAGAAGTTACCATTATGTCTTTTGTTGTATTGTATGGATATATCTTTGGCCCAAAAGTGTGTTTATAGCAGTGATCAACTTATAAAGGTAGGGTTTCTTATTTTAGAGATATTACATTTGAGACACACTCAAATGGATGAAATATGAAACTATTAGGCAAACCATCAAAACTTTGGACCATTTAGTGACATAAACATCAACATGTTTCAAGATCTTGAAAGACAACCTGCTTTCATGCTTGATGCCATTCAATCTTAGAAAAACTTCTTTCACATTCTATTGTAGCACACATAATAACAACAATAGATAATAAACAATGCTTGTGGAATAATTGATTAAGGCGAAATCGATTGGATGGAACGTAGTGGAGCTTCCTCTCATATGTACCTGATTGCTAGATTTTTTGCTACCCATTTTCCTTTTCCTGCTAAACAAAAGAAAAATGCTTTCCTTAATTTTAGTCGACCATTGAGTTGATATTAAAGGAATTTGGTTGACCATCTTCAACACATACTCCAATATTTATTATGGTCAAGTGGTTAGTGTGTTCAAGTCTTCAAAATTCAATATTACATAAGGTAAGGTGTCTGGAAAAGATCTTTTCTATGGTTTTTTTTTTTTTTTTAGGGGGGGTATGAATCTTTGGGACATTTTAAATTAGTTTTGCATGGTCTTTTGAGTAAGTTCTGTGCTTCTATTTGTGTCGGAGTTGTCAGCTGTTAGCTGCCATCGGAGTTGGTTGTATTAGCTGCTGAGAGCCAGCAACATAGCTGCAGCAGTCCGATGCATGCTATAGTAATAGATTTGGTGTGGAATCAAGGTTGTCTTGTTAGGTTGGATTTACTAGGATTTCTTTATTTTAGCTTCTGGTTTGGAGGTCTCTGACTTTTAAAATCCACGTCCCCCTAATTTGTGTTCTCTCTTTTTTCTTTGCCATTAAATTTGTTCTTCCGGTTCTTGTTTTCATCTCGATCTGGCTGTTTATTGCGTCAATGTCTGGATATAGATTTATGTAGTTACTGTCGGTTGGATGGGCTAATAAATCTCCTATGAATTAAACTTCTTTGGAGAAGCAGTCGTGAATTACTTAGTGATGATGGGGATTCCATGCTTTGGTTTTAGCAGCTATGTATTTTTGTATATAAGATATTTTGTTGTACTTATTGCATGTATTCAATGATTCAATGGTTTCTATTATTTTTTATTGATGGATTTAAATTTATATTCAAAGCGTCCTTAACAAGAAGAGTAGGTTAGCAAAGCGCCATAAAGGGATCAACCCAGGATGTGATATGCTTACAAGAACATAAGTGTAAAAAAGGAAGAAATCTGAGGGCTGTTCAAAGTAATAGGCAATGAATCATTGGGTATTCTTGCGATAAAGGAAACTTCTAGTCTGGGGACCCTCATCGGCGTGGAAAAAAGAAGTAAAAGTATGTGAGTCCGCGGGTGAAACAGATTTGGGAGATGGTCTCTAATCTTATGGCAACATGAAGGTAAAGTATGGGGCTTGGTGAGCGTTTACCCCCAACAACCCAGGCGAGAGGAGCCCTATGGGCCACTCTTAGGCACAAATTAAAGGTTTGGAACAAGGTAGCTTGGCTAATGGTAGGAGATTTCAATATGGTGGAAGCGGTGAGGATAGACAAGGGGTATCATCTGCAATTGTGCATGGGTTTGAGAAAATGCGATGGTGCAAGCTGTTAGAAGATATAGGCTTCATGGAAGTAGGCGGAGATAAAGGGCTATACATGGTGTAGCGGATGGATAGGCATGGGTAGGACTTATGCAAGACATGATAGATGCTACATCAGCGATGAGGCACTTACCATCCTTCCAAATGCGCATAGATCCAACCTTCTACAAAATGCTATCTTTCACGGATCACAATCCACGGGTCATATCTACCCATTTGCAGTTAGAACCTCTAAAAAGCAGTATTCAAACTCAACACTAGATATCCCGAAGATCCGAAATTTGTGGAGGCTTGTAAAAGCATATGGCAATCCACTTTGAGCGGGCTCGGGGATGGAAACCATGATAGCGGACCACAGGTAATATAAAAAGTTATGCCAAAAGTTGGGGTAGAGCTAAAGTGCAAAGGGAGAGGGGAGTTGGATAGCCTTTACAATCAGCTCCACTCACTTAGAGCATTGGGCCCGAATGATGGGATAGAGGAGAGGGAATAATAGAGCAGGATAAAGGCACTAGGGAAGTCAAGATAATGGAGAAACGGATGCAAAGCGAGGATTGACTTGGCTAAATGAAGGTGATAAATGCACCAAGTTCTTCTTTAAGTCAGACTAAAAAAAAGAAAAGGTCGTCTACTCTATCAACCATTGCACTAGGCGGCACTCGACCCTCAAATCCCGGGGGTTCTAAAAGGTACTTACATAATCATTTCCAAGGTTTTTGGGGAACATAACTTAACATTCCAAGATACATATGAAGAGCTAGTGATCTCAAAAGTTTCACCTATAATGAGCTCTAGCCAAAAAGATATTAAATTAAGCTCTCTCTCTATGGAGGATCTTGAAAAAAGCCACCCTCCTATTGGCTAGAATAAATGTCCGGGTATGGATGGAATTCCCATCAATTCTACCAATGCAATTGGGAATGGATTAAAAATGATATCTTTTACGTATACAGGACTTCTTGCAAGCTGAAAATTTAAATCCAAAGATTGAATCTGGTTGCATTGCCTTGGTACCCAAGTGTAAGGAGCCAAGCACAATTAACGATTGGAGGCCTATCACACTCCTATCGCATTTTACAAAATCATAGCCAAGGCTATGGCGAGAGAAGATCAAACCAATTTTAGCGAAAGGTATCTCCGCAGGCCCAATCGGCTTCTTCTGGGGTAGGAGTATTACGAGCAATGTGGCGACTTTTGAAGGGTTTGCGGGCGGGAAAAACAAGACAAAAAGTAGCCTATCTAAAGCTAGATTTCACCAAGGCATATGGCGACATTAGATGGAGTTTTACGCATAAAATGATGCTCAAAAGGCTGGGTTGTGGGGATATTTTTACGAAGGGCTAATGAAACTATTGAGATCAGCTCGAGCCTCGGTCTTATTTCAAGGTGAATCATCTCCTATATTTGAGATTAAGAGGGCATCGAGGCAAGGTTGTCCCACGGCTCCCTTCCTCTTCAATATAGCGTGAAGCTCTCTCACGGTTATTCACGCAAGTGTGGCGCTCCCGAGAATATATCGACCCTCGGGCGTATACATGCGGGGACTTTCCCCTCCCATGGCGATCATCTCACCATGGCGGGGCCCTCCCGTCTATTCCGGGCCATCTATGAAATGAGGCCGAAGAAGGACTTGAAGGGGTCATTAAATTACGCCTTCAATGGGACTCCCTACGTCGGCGGAAGCATGAATACAAGGGTTAGCACCACGGCCGCGAATATACATAAATAACCACCACGAAGGGTGGCGCATCCATCAAAATACCAGCGGCATAGAATATGCATCTAATCCTAAGAAAACACCCAAACCCGGGTTCTACCCGGCTCGGACTCAGGTGAAGGGATCGGTGGCAGGCTGGGCCTCAAGAGATCAGCGAGGCCAGAGTCTTGGCATGGCGTTGGGCGGCATAGAACATTGGCTAGGGTTGTCCACTCCATCCGCCCCTCACGTGCACACTTTGCGGATGGGTCAATTCATGCTATGGCTTTGCTATAGCCTTACGGAAAACGCAAACTTCGGGGCATCACCCTCGAGCCTACTCGGGTTCATGGCGCTTTGGTCGATGAGGCGGTCGGGGCGTCCCCTTCGGAATCCACGGTGGTTCCATGGGTGAGCTAGAGAATCGTGCGCATCAGGCGACCCCGCATCCGTACCCAACTTACTCACCTAAATCTACTCAAAGTGCAAGGTGCTCCATCACGGATCACACCTTCCCACCCGAGGAGTGTCGGACCCATACCCGGCCCTCGTGTGGCCGGCTATCGGGGCCTAGCCCTTTGTAGGAGTCTCGGGGAGCCTTGTATGCTCATGCAAGACCCCACCCCTCATGTCTGCTTGTGTTCCTTGTGCGGTGCTAAGCGGACCATAGCATCTAGGACCGGTGGGTTCTTGTGCCTGAGCCGCAATTAATGGGACTCTACAAGGCTATCTAGGAGCATACTACAATACGGTTCAGAGGTCTCTACCCCCTTAATCCCCCGTTTGAGTCCGGACTAAACAAGGAGCTAACAATCCATCCTTTGAGTAGAAACCATAATTGAATATAAAGAGTACTTGCTTGTACAAACAAGGGTTAGTTTCTATGATTGAATTACAAAGAAACGACGAGAAAGGGACATAATCAAGCGTTATCTAGAATTCACATAGCCACCTACGAGTTACGGCTGGACTCATTCCCATGGAAACCTCCATCTCTGGCGGTTGAAGATTCATTTGTGGCTTCCACGGGGGCGGCGGTATGGTGGTTCTCTGCCCGGTGATTGATGGCTCTCGGCTCACAGCCTTCCTTGAGTGCGATCTTGAGGAGTCAATCCCGGGGATATAGGGGTCAAGTTGGCATCAAACTTGGCAATCCCCATGCTGCCCAATCGATTGGGGCGGTGGCGCCTTCCCAATTGGTAATTAGCCTAATTTCCTAGGTTATAGGTTATTATTATTAATGTATTAAATTAGCATAGCTAATTTAATCCTTTAATAAGGTAACCCCTAGGTTGCAATTAAGTTCCCATACCCCCATGGTAGCGTGCCTTTAGGGGAGTGGCGTGCTTGTATTTATGCGTGTCCCATATAGTAGGCCCCGTATAAATCATTGGAGCGTCACATTCTCCCCTCCTTAAAAATAATGATGTCCTCGGCATTGGGGTTAACTAATATCGTAAAAGCACTGAATTAGAAAATGAAGTTAAGAATATAACATTAATCGTTTGAGATTATAGTAATTTGGACGATAATACATTGAAGTTAAAATATCAAAGTACAAGCACCCGGGTGTTTTACGATACAAACTTATCATGAAGGGGTTTAGGACCGAAAGTCCAATTTAAAACATTAAGCGACAACAAAAATCATACATGTAGACAAAACCAATACGGGAAAAGTTGGGTCATCCGGCAACCCTCTATACAAGGCGGTGGCGACTTGCTTCATTGGCACACACACAACCATATACCGTGTAGGTTAATAATATGATTAAGTTGTGGTTGAAGGGACCACCCTACAAATAAAAGAAAAAGTATCTAGAAGGGAATCTATCATGTGTGCGGCTTGCAATTCATTGTGGCATGAGGAATGGTTCAGTTCCTCGTATAGCGGAATGAGCGCGATCTATTTACTAGATGCCTTTCTAGCAATTCGCGGTCATGTCAACATCAACAATAAACCCGTCCTAGAGAACGAAGGTGATCTCATCATCGGTTATTATTATCATATCACGATCGTCTACCCTCTAAAACATGATTCTCGGTCAATCAAGCCTTCAAGCTTACCGCCGGGGGCGGGGTTGATAGCATCGTTGATGGTGCGACCTTGAGATTCCCGCATGAAGTCGGGATAGTGCTTCTCAAGGTCTATCTTCATCACCCGTAGCATCTTCAAGCTGGTAAGTGCTTCCACTTGACCAAGTATTGCAACATTTGAGTCCTTACAGTACGTTTGTAAGCTCGATCAAGAAGAGCTTGGGGCACTATTTCCAGCTGCTCTTGAGGTCATTTCTAGGAGGGTAGGGGTATCCAAAACCTCCTGCGGATTAGGGGTGTGTTGCTTGAAGACTCACGTGAAAGACCTTGTGGATCTTCAAGCGGGGTGGCAAGTCCAAGCGATATGCTGTTCTCCCCGTTCGGTAATCATGAGCGGCCCGGCCCATCGGGTGCCAACTTCTTCTGATTACCAATTTTAAGCTTGGCTTGTTTTACTTTGATCTTAAGCCAAACTGACTCACCCACACGGAAGATTAGGTGGGGTTCGGTGCTTATCCGCTAGACTCTTCGGCGGCTTTGCGTCGCGGCCAATAAGTAACCAGAACTTCTTCCACCAAGGCACGCATTTCTAAAAGGAGTTGTTGAGAGACCTCCACTTTAGAAACGGGGATTATGCCATGTGTGCGGGTAAGACATTGATAGCCATAATTTATCATGAAGGGGAGACATTCTAGAAGACTCTGCTTTTTGTCTTTGTTGTGGCCGAATTCTACCAAGTAAATATAATCCGCCCATTGTATTTGTTTACTCCATACATAGCTTCTTAGCATATCTTCGATAATACTGATTGACCGTTACGTTTGACCATCACATGCGAGGATGGTAGGCTGTACTCATGGCAAGCTTGAAGTGCGGATGGTGGCGAAGAAATCCTTCGAATGCAGCGACAAAACTTAGGATCCCTATCCGATACAATTACTCTCGGCATCCCGTGCAACCTGAAAATTTCCTTTGCAAAGAGCAAAAAGGCGGTTAATCGAAGGCGGTGTCAGTGGTGCGACATGGCGGGAAGTGAGCCATCTTTGATAGTTTGTCGACCCCCGCGACCATTAAGGCATCATACCCGCGGAATGCGTGGAAGCCCCACAATGAAATCCATGGTTATGACTTCCCACTTGGCGTTGGGCACATCCAAAGGTTGCAACTCCCGGGAACTCTTAATTGCTCAGCCTTGGTTTTGTTGACAAACGACAGCATTTGATGTACCTAGCAATATCCTTCTTCATGGAAGGCCAAAAATAGGCTGGGCCGGATCTTAAAATAAGTTTTCATAAAACCCGCATGTCTGCTATAGGGCTGTTGTGTGTATCATGGAGAATCGACTTTTCGCACCCTGAAGTCATTTGGAACACACAACTTATCTTTGTAATATAATAAATTGCCCTCCTTCTTATGAGCGGAATGCTTCACGTTCTCTATCGATCTGGGCTTCCTTACCCAAACTTTCCCAAATATTACGAATTAGGGATCTGTGGCCAAGGTTTGTTCTATTTGCTTCCCAAACTTCATTTGGTGAGTGTGGAAATGGCATTACAATGGGTCGGGTTATGAAGGGATGGCGTGACAAAGCATCCGCAACCACATTGTGCTTCCCCGGCTTGTATACAATCTCGAAGTCATATTCCTCGAGGAATTCCATCCATCTTATTTGTGGGAGATTGATTTGGTGGGTGGATAGGTAGCGAAGACTTTGATGATCCGTATCCAGTGAAATCTTCTACCAAGAAGGTAGTGTCTCCAAATCTGGGAAAACGCATTACAAGCTGCCGATAACTCCTGATCATGGGTAGGATATCGGCTGCTCTCTGCATCATTCATCTTCTTTGAATCGTAAGCAACAACTCTCCCCTCCTGCATTAGAACTCCACCGTGGCTATTTTACTAGCGTCGGTGGCTCTTGATTATCCTTTTCGGGATCGGGCAAGGTAAGGGCTGGTGCGGATGTTAAGGCATCCTTGAGCTTACGGAAGCCGACTTGGACTTTTGTTTTCCAATGTTCCATCCAATCCTTTACTTTCTCATGCCTTGTGAGATTAGTAAGAGGTCGCGGCAATTGTTGCAAAATCCTTAACAAATTTCGATAATATCCTGCGAGTCCCAAGAAACTCGGGACCTCTGAAACATTAGGCTGGAATGGGCCAATCCTTTCTTTGCTTCTATCTTAGGCTGGGTGCAGTAGCAATTCCTTCTGGCTGAAATAATATGCCCCAAATAGTCTACCCTTGGAGTGGCGAACTTGCATTTAGAGAACTTGGCAAAAAGCTGATGGCGCCTTAGCTTTTGCAAAGCTAATCGAAGATGTTGTTCATGTTGCTGCAAGGTTTTACTATAGATGAGAATGTCATCAAAGAAAATGACAACAAAATCATCCAAGTATTGGCGGAAGATGTCATTCATCAACCGCATAAGCGTTCGGGGGGCATTGGTCAATCAAAAAGGCATGGCGGTAAATTCATAATGCCCATATCTGGTGCAAAAGCAGACTTATGGATGTCCTCTTCCTTAATCCTTATCTGATGGTACCGGGCGCAAATCAATCTTTGAAAATATTTTGCTCCTTGCAACTGGTCCATAAGATCATCGCCCTAGGCAAAAAGCATAGCGATTCTTGATGGTATGCTTATTGAGTTGCCTATAATCAATACACATCCTTAAGGAGCCATCTTTCTTCTTGACAAAAAGAATAGGAGCGCCAAATGGTGAAACACTGGGCCGAATAAACCCCAAATTCAGTAACTCTTGTAGCTGTTTCTTAAGCTCTGCTAACTCCGGAGGACTCATTGATGCGGGGCTTTCTTTGGTAGGCTTAGTACACAGTTCAAGAGTTATCTCACATTCCACCCCTCTGAAAGGAGGAAGCTTGTGGATCTCATCTGGAAAGAGATCGCTAAATTCTCGAAGAAGGGTAGCAATGTCCGATGGTAAAGCGTCGATTACTTGCTGCTGTTTGGAGTCCGACTCAATGGAAGCAAGTTTAATGAGGCAAAGGAGTTCATTCCTGCGTATAGCTTTTCCTAGCTGCTTTCTTGACATTGATTGCATGGCGGTGTAATGAATCACCTTTTATCGTCACCGCGTGCTCCATTAGCGGCGTTGAAGGTGACCTCCCTCTTTTAGGCGATCTATGTGGGCCACGGCGGGCAGCTAAAAACTCCATTCCCACAATAAGATCATATTTGCCAATGTCCATTAACTTCGGCACCCAAGGCAAGCGGTGCACACAACTTATTGCATTTTAAAGGTTAATCTGGCCATGAGTGTGTCGATCTTCCGCTAGCTAATGTGGTGGCTTAGGTCGGGGATTTCAAGCGTTTCCATTTGCGATGCACAGGCCATTCTAGGAGAAGCAAAATTATGTGTACTACCCGTGTCCATCAAAATTATGAAGGGCTTCTTGTCTACTTGGCCTATTGTAGAAATAACGAAGGCTGACTTTCAGCGTTACTGTTTTTCTATAGCGGCAAGAATATGAGGCGCACCATGAATGTACTTTCGGGGAGCCTCGTCTTCCTTGACAAGATTGGACTCCAAATCTTCCCAATCCGGTCGGCCATGGCGGTTGAAGCGATCTGCGTGGCGTCTGGACAATTCTGCATGAAGTGTCCAGGCCTCATCTGCCGGTAGCATGCCTTATCTCGGCCGGAGCTGTTCTCACAGCCTCTTTAGGGATGGGTTGTAAGAGGCCCGAACTTCCTTACCCGCATTGTTACGCTTATCCGGCGTGCTAAAGGCGACTTTCTTCTCTGGCGGCCATAAAATTGTCTTTGAGAGGGCCCCGGACTTGGCGAGCGGGGTTTGTAAGGTGTGGGCGGCCGTGGGCTGCGAGTAAGGAAGCGGTCGCGCGAATCTTGGTTCTTTGGCGTGTCTTCCTCAAGGCTTAATGCCTTAGCTTCCGCCTCTGCTTTCTGATTTTGGGTCTATGGCCTTGACCATACGTTTAATGGATGGGGCCAACCCTTCAATGTAGCCCTCTCTTGCCCTTTTCTCATTCATTCACGGTACATACAACCTCAAGCGCGCCAGAATTAGATCGGTGTAGGCCTGCACGCGACATGCCCTTCTGTTCCAACACTGTAGAAGGTGCGAATCTGTTGGCATTTGTGCGCCGAGGCCGCGTAATGCGATTTAAAAGCCTTAGCGAACTTCTTGAACTTGCATCTGCTCTGTCCGGTGCTTAGCTCTGGCGTAACCCTTCCACCAAATCACGGGCAGCTCGGTAAGGTTAGTGGTGGCGACCTTCCACTGTATCTTTCTCTGTCATTCCATAGGACTTCCCGAATTCCTTCATTTCGTCCAACCAAGATTCCGCATTCAAGCCTCCTCTGGATTTCCCATCAAAGCTGAGCCAACTTCCGGTTTTCCATATACTAGTGATGGTTGTATCAGCGGTTTTCGGTACTCCTTATCCTTCGCCTTGAATGGTCATTGTCGATAGCGAGGATCCGGAAGAAGCGAAGTGGTTGAATGTGAGGAAGCGCGCTATCCTTAGAGGAACCGATGGCGCTTAGCATGAGTCCTCCTTTATGCAGTGCGGGGGCTAGCTCTCGGGAGGAGATGGCTGTTGTGCGCGTGGACTCAATGGTCGTGGAGGTAATTCGGTCCGTCCTCCACGAGTATGTGGCGGTGGATTGGTATGCAACACATAAGCACGTAACTCACCGAGTTGCCTTTTCATTAACATCAATTCTGTTTGGGGGGTGAGCCTCTCTTGGCGTTGGAGGTGTTGCCAAGCGGCGTTCATTACCGTCTATAGGGAGCATTCATGAATATATAAGCGATTTATACTAATGTATAATCCCTTTTAAAATAATTGAGATCAAAAGAATATACAAGCAGAAAAACAATGTTTTATTTCATTGAAGTCGAGTACAAAACAAGTATATTGGTACATGGGTTAAGGCGAAAGTAGGTATGATCTGATGGGAAACTCTTAAAATTCTATCCGCTTTGCAGTATAACGACAAAAAGAAAACATAACGAAAGAGACCAAGCCTAGGGGTTGGCGAAGAAGTCTGAGGATCGCGTGGCGAGTACTCTCCGTCTGAGCTCGGACGAGTTTATAAGCGTGCCCAGCTTGGACAATGATTGCTTGGTACTCCCATGTTGGGCTGATAATCGAGAAGGTTAAAGAGCCTTAGCATCGCATAAAAGAGTTGCCAAAAGATGGTCGTTGGCGTCCTCGAAGGCTTAGTGCACGGTCATATTCCGGTAGTCAGTGCGACCGCGGGGTCATCTTCAGATCCTCGGCTTCGATCCACGAGGATGTTAACTATCTCCGCCCTTTATCGAGTCGTGGGGTTCTCCCCGGTGGCGGTGGTTCGATGTCAGCGCCTTCCTCCCACTCTGGATATTCACCATATCTCTGGCCATAGTCTTGATCCGGTGGTCGGGATCGTCCCTCTAACCATATCGGTGATTCTTTCCTCATACTCCCAAATGTTTTCCTCTGCAACATAGTTGGAACATTTTGTAATTCCATTATATTCTAAAGTTTTAATACTTTTGAAGAGGATGTCATAAAAAGAACAATTTAGTTATACTCATCAAAGAAAACTTTGTATTTAATAAGTAGATAAGGTACACCATTTTTCAATATGGTTTAAACAATTGCCAATCAAAATCTCATAAATACATGTGTATATATATATATATATATAACAAAATTTATATAGCACCCTTAGTTAGGGAACTAGGCCCCGCCTCTTTATCCTTAGCCCTAGGAGGTGGTGGAGGCGGTCGGTGTCGCTTGAGAGCTACCCGGGGGTCCACTTGTGGCCCAGCGCATAGCGGATGCAACCTCCGGTGGATAGGCAGCGGCCAATGGGGCTGCCGTGAGGGGAGCTTCATGCCCATCAAGGCGCAATATCACGGCCCAAGGCGTAAGGGCAAGATCCGTCGTGCAGTACATGCGTGGCGTGCGATGGGGAAGCTTCTTGTGGCGGCCCGGTGTAGAAAGTGCGGAGGGCCCACCATGAAGCTTGACCTCGGCCCTAAATCCCGGCTATGAAGAGGACTTGCCCGTGTTTGAAGGCCGACAAAAAAAAAGCGGGTAAGATGGTTACCCGGCACTTTCCCTTGCGAAGTCTCGGATCTTTGCCACTTCTTTATCCAGGTCCATGGGGACTTCTTCCTCCTTGAGCTCCTGTTGCTCCTCCTTCTTGTCTTGGGGGTTATGGTATAAATCTTCACCCTCATCATCCCCGAGTCGGAGGGAACTTCCACCATATTAATGTTTGGGGCGTGAGGTCCCATAGCCGTGAAGGCATCACAGTGCGGTTCGCGGGCGGTTCACGCATCCGCGAAGTCCGCGAAGGCGTAATAGAGTCTCCGCCCGGCTCTAGAGTCTCGGCCAGGCGGAAGGAGCTGGTGCACCTCGGGAGGAAGCTTCGGTAGAAGTGAAGTCGATGAAATCATCCATACAATACTCCATAAGCTCGTAAAGTACATGGTCTTTGCGCTTGCGTCTAAATCCGACCACCCGTGATGCGTCCGGATAATATCATCCAAGAGAAGGTATTCCTGCCCCGGTGATAAATAAGCTGGAAGGCCGTCTAACCACGACAAGCCTATCGATTGGTCCGCGGTAGCGGTGGTAGCTCCTCTCGCTAGCTCTTTCCAGCGGGCAAAATTAAGCCCATCCCTATATGCTCGTCATCCCCCTCCTCGGAGGATTACGGCGGCTTGCCCTTCTCTGCCCGGCAAGGTTTCATCCTCAGCGTATTGGTCCATGAGGATGGCTAGAAGCGAAAGTAGCTTCGGATCTGCTGCCCCACGATCTTTGGACCAGCGGTAGGTGTTTACCCCATCGGAGTTTCCCCTTCAAGGCGTCATAAGCATGTGTGTCCCGCCTAGCATCTGCCGAACTATCTCCCGCTCCAAATACAAGTGGGGAGGATCCCCGGAGGAATACCACCAGAGGAAGCATTTCCTCCATGTAAAAGTCAAGGAATCCGGCGTGAATCAGGATGCATTACATATTAACAAGGAGATCTCAGGCGTTGGCATAGCAAAGGCTGCGGCCGAGTCGAAGGGAACATGTGGATCCCATTTCTCTCCATCAAGGTACCGAGGCGGCAAGGTCGTGGCGGCGGCGTCATGGCGCTAGAAGGAAGGAGAGGGAAAAAGCGTTTTAAAATAACCTTCACGTCCCCTTTTAAACCCTTTTATTAAAAGGCGGCGTCGGCATTTTATTTTAAATTTAACATAAAAAAAAAAACATTAAACTTTTAATTCAAAATAAAAACCTCTTTATTAATTATCACAAAAAATATGTACAAATCACGGATCCCGCATTAGGCTAAGGTTGCTCCCCGTATCCTACGGTGCGGGGGCTAAATCCTTAGGCATTATGGTGACCCTCTTTGCGTGGATAGCGCAAAGGTTGGCATCACCAAAAAGTGCTACCAAGTAGGCTTCGGTGACCTCTTGGGCACCAAAATTACAAAGGTGCGGAAGCGGAGATCGGTCTTAAATTGCCATGCGATCTCCGTACCGACCTCTCTGAAAAGGTAGCTTCACGATCGGAAGGTCCGTGGACTTCTGAAATTTCGCGGATCTCCCGCAATGCCCGCGATGCCGACGGCCGGAACCGATGAGGCTTCATTTGTGGCCCGAGGCCAAACGATGTTGGCACCGTCTTGGCCCGACAGCCGGCCGGAGTTATCCACTCTCTGGCACCCTCGGTCGGGGCTGGTCTTCTTCCCAAAAGCAGAGCCGGGTCTTTAACTTATCCTTGTATTGACTGCCGACGGCCTTATGGGCAACTCCCTTCCTCCGGGCTTAGCGGTCGGATCGTCGGTTTTGGGTTGAGCCACTCCCGGATGCACCTCCTCCTGTTGGTCCCGCTGATCTTGTCGGTCCCGCTCCTCTTGCTCCAACCTCTCGCGCTCTTCCTGAGCTCTCCTTAGGTCTTCTTGGATCTGAGCAAAAAGTTGGGCTGCGGCACGGCGATTAAGTTCAGCGTGGTACCTTTGTGGCCGCAGACCCATATCTATCTGAATAGTTGTCGGATAGTCTATCTTTGATGTCGGGGATTTCTCCCCATACAAAGGCTGTTGGAACCCTCATGCCATTGGTATGGGGAACCTCAATAATACGCCATCGATGGCCAACAAAGCCGTCCCAGAAGGTACGGTACTCCCTACCCGGGCTGCGGTGTCGGCCAGCTCAATCTCCGGTGGTGCGTCCTCCACGGCAAAACCCCTAATACGATTCGGCCTCGTCGACATCTTCCTCCTCCGTATGGCCTTCCTGTTTGGGAGGATAAAATTTGATGAGCATCATTACCATATCGGGGTTGCTCAACAAGGGTATATATGGGGCTGGCGTAGGTTCAGTAGGATGAGGAATGGCTCACGAGAAGTGATAGGCGGGGATATGGAATCCTATCGTTGTTCTCAAACCTATTGACCAGCTCATCCAACAAGATGTCGATGAGGGCTGGGTCAGTAGCCATGTGCTTAGCAATCATGGCGTAGATCTCCACGATGCTCATGGTGGTTGGATCTGGAGCGCTCTTGGTGATGGCCATAGGGAATAGTGAAGCTGCAAATGAAAGAGGATGGCAAAGGGGGCTAAGATGCACAAGGCACAAGGGCGCGAGGAGCAAGGTGCAGTCTGGCGGCGATGGCGGAGGGCGGCTCAGGCGGTTGGAGGCGCGGAAGCAAAAGCAAATGACAGGAAATGGTTTGCTAAACGGCCAATTAACTTTTAAAATTTCAAAAAAAATTTCTTATTAACTTCAAAATTTTATTATTAAAAAATTATCTGGCGGAAATCTGGCGCCACATCTGGTCGGCGCCGATGGCATTATCTGGGTTTTACGCCTCGGTTGGGTGTCGTCGAAATGCAAGCGGCCGAGTTGACTGGCGGGCCAGCGTTGATTTCGAATCGGCCAGTTCGGTAACGCCGGCAAACATTTAGGCGCTTCGATCTTATTTGCAAAGTGACAAAAACAAAGCGGCCCGAGAGTTCATTTTGGGCCTGCCCTTGACCATTTTTCGCCTAGAGTTGGCTTGTTTTAGGGTAATTCAGTGCGCCCAATCCAATGGAGCCATCATCTTTGTCATTTGAGCTACCCACTTTGGCACCTGCTAGGCCTCAATCTTGGCCCCTCCACTTCAAGGCTACAATTTCTTAACAACCTAACACCAAGCCAAACAACAAAGAGAACTAACGGCGCGTTGACTTAGCCTCCTCCTAACTACCGGGTGCTACGAGTTAGTGTTTGGCGATGCTATGATTTGAACAACGAAAAATCCGCGGCTCTGATACCAATTGTGGCGCTCCCGAATATATACGACCCTCGGGCGTATACATGCGAGGACTTTCCCCTCCATGGCGATCATCTCACCATGGCGGGGGCCCCGTCTATTTCGGGCCATCTATGAAATGAGGCCGAAGAAGGACTGAAAAAAGTCATTCATTACGCCTTCAATGGGACTCCTCGTCGGAAGCATGAATACAAGGGTTAGCACCACGGCGCGAATATACATAAATAACCACCACGAAGGGTGGCGCATCCATCAAAATACCAGCGGCATAGAATATGCATCTAATCCTAAGAAAACACCCAAACCCCAGGTTCTACCCGGCTCGGACTCCCGTGGGGATCGGTGGCGGTTGGGCCTCAAGAGATCAGCGAGGCCAGGAGTCTTGGCATGGCGTTGGCTGGCATAGAACATTGGCTAGGGTTGTCCACTCCATCCGCCCCTCACATGCACACTTTGCGGATGGGTCAATTCATGCTATGGCTTTGCTATAGCCTTAGGAGGAGACATAAACTTCGGGGCATCACCCTCTGAGCCTACTCCGGGTTCATGGCCTTTGGTCCGATGAGGCGGTGGGAAGCGTCCCCTTCCAGAATCCACGGTGGTTCCATGGGTGAGCTAGAGAATCGTGCCGCATCAGCGACCCCGCATCCGTACCCAACTTACTCACCCTAAATCTACTCAAAAGTGCAAGGTGCTCCATCACGGATCACACCTTCCCACCAGTGGAGTGTC
This sequence comes from Isoetes taiwanensis, assembly GCA_021234155.1. NCBI lineage: Eukaryota > Viridiplantae > Streptophyta > Lycopodiopsida > Isoetales > Isoetaceae > Isoetes > Isoetes taiwanensis. The sequence goes on along the minus strand of JAJEKV010000019.1, from coordinate 1,206,727 downwards.
GGACCCATACCGGGCCTCGTGGCCGGCTATCGGCCTAGCCCACTGTAGGAGTCTCGGGGAGCCTTGTATGCTCATGCAAGACCCCACCCCTCATGTCACCACTTGTGTTCCTTGTGCGGTGCTAAGCCGGACCATAGCATCTAGGACCGGTGGGTTCTTGTGCCTGAGGCATAATTAATGGGACTCTACGGTATATCTAGGAGCATACTACAATACGGTTCGGAGGTCTCTACCCCCCTTAATCCCCGTTTGAGTCGGACTAAACAAGGAGCTAACAATCCATCCTTTCGGAGTAGAAACCATAATTGAATATAAAGAGTACTTGCTTGTACAAACAAGGGTTAGTTTCTATGATTGAATTACAAAGAGAAACGAGAAAAGCGGACATAATCACGCGTTATCTAGAATTCACATAGCCACCTACCTGAATTACAGGTGGACTCATTCCCATGGGCGCCTCCATCTCTGGCGGTTGAAGATTCAGGTTGTGGCTTCCGCGGGGGGCGGTAGTATGGTGGTTCTCTGCGGTGATTGATGGCTCGGCTCTGGCCTTCCTTGAGTCGATCTTCAGGAGTCAATCCGGGGATAGGGGTCAAGTTGGCATCAAACTTGGCAATCCCCATGCTGCCTAATCGATTAGGGGCGGTGGCGCCTTCCCAATTGGTAATTAGCCTAATTTCCTAGGTTATAGGTTATTATTATTAATGTATTAAATTAGCATAGCTAATTTAATCCTTTGTAAGGTAACCCCCTAGGTTGCAATTAAGTTCCCATACCCCCATGGTAGCGTACCTTTAGGGAGTGACGTGCTTGTATTTTGTACGTCCCAGTATAGTAGACCGTATAAATACGTGGAACGTCACAGCAAGCATCTGCAGACGGTCTCATTCAGGGACTAGAAATGTGGGACGGTTCTCAACAAATCAGAACCAGATATCACGGATGACTCATTTCACATTTATCGAGGCGGAGGAAAACAATATGTCATATGCGGGACAACTCTCGGCCACCTTCTCAATAGCTTGAGGTTGCCTCATAAATTGGAAAAAATGCTCGGTCGCGTTGGCCTTTGGAGAACAGGCATCCCATATGTTTGGAAAGCTTACCATGGAAAATTATCCCTGAGGGTGAACACTCCAGCTTGTTAGGAATCCCAGTGGGCATTAACATCACTAGTGCACGAATATGGGATGAAATGCTACTAGACCTACATAAACACGTAAATTGGTGGAAGGTAGTAAAGTTATCCCTTGCGGGGGAGGATTCTTGTGGCAAAACATGTGTTAAGTAATACTTATGTATACATATCATCAATTCTACTTGCTCAGGGGAGAAGGTCTGCGAGGAGTTAGAAGGGCTGATTCAAACTTCGTGCAGGGAGGTAATGAAGAAGGTGCAACGATCAAAATTGCTTGGTGGAAGTGCAAGAGGGACAAAACGAAGGGGAATTGGTATGTTTTGACATAGTCTTCTGAGCAAAGTATTAATAGCCAAATTCATATGGATGATTCTTGAGGAAAAGGTGAAGTCTCGGTGTTTGCACCTCATCAACCAAGCTCTATTATATTCTTGTAAGCATAGTAAGCCCTCCGTCAAGGTCTCGCTTCCATGGTCTCTCTTTTTTTTGATCTCAAGCCATGTAAAGAAGCCTCCCCCCCTTCTGAGGGTCTTATTTCGCTTGGAATGCCATAAAAGAAACTATTCACGCTTGATATCGACAAATTTAAAGCGGGGACCTCCCCTCCATGGTGGGTATCAGTGAAATTGCACAATAAACAAGGCCCATTAGGTATAGTGGCTGACGCGAGGATTGTGAAGAGATGGAAAAACTGTGGTATACATTCTTGTGCTTTCGATGGTATATGGGGCCTTTTGGCGATTGGGAAGCATTTCAAGCCTGTTTTGGTTTAAAGGAGAAAAGGACAAGATAATTTGGGAATGTGTGGCTTCCGTACTCCCAAACACAATAAATAGAGGAGATCAAAGTCCATGGGTCGTACATCCTTCGATACAGCCAAACAAGTTTGTAAAGTCATGCTACAGTAGTTTGAAGACTAAGGGATTTCTTCCAGTATCTCCCAAGTGGGAGCTAGTGATCACAAAAACATCTGGAGAAACGCTTGGCTGAAATTCCTCCCTCCACGAATCAACGCCTTTCTTTGGCAAGTGATCCACAGGGTCCCAAGGGTCAATCATCTAGTCTCCAAATGGGACAATAACGTGAGTCCACTTTGCCCTATGTGTGAAGAGGAAGAAGAATCCATAGAACATTGTCTGGTGGAATATGGGATGCTGCATGAAGTATGGGACTGGAGTCTGGATAGGTTCGAATACCCCTTAGGAACCAAAGAATCGCTGCTAGGAATTCTCCCTCCAGAATGGTGTCCCAAGAAGAAGATTTCTTTTCACATAGCCAGGGCCTGGACGAGCTGGTCAATATGGAAAAGGAGGAACGCCCGAGTCTTCGCTGAGAATCAGGAGGTATTCATATCATCAACTCAGCTACTTCACCTGGTACTTGAAAGACTTAAAAAATTTAGGCTAGTTTTTAAATGTGAAGAAGAGGTAAAGGAAGAAATATGGGGCACCTATTTTAATCTGGTCTAGGTCGGGAAAGAGAATAGTACAAGCTGGAGCTACGTAGCTACCCCCATCTCATATTCGTGGATGGGTGCACCTCTGCCATGTGGCTTTGTATCATTCTCTCTAAGTAAATAAAATCTTTTGTAAACCTCAAAAAAAAAAATTGATTTTTTTTCAAATTATTGCTTTTATTTTCGAAGGTCCCTCTTTTTTTTCCCTTCCATGGCGAATGCAAATTTTTTTTCACCCTTATAAATAATTTATAAATAATTGCTCTTAAAAAACTTCTTTATTTGAAAGGCTTAGAGGCGTAATGGTTATATTATCTTATATATAGTATCATATAACATGGTATGGTATGGAGCTTAGTGTAAATACATTTTTACAGCAAGGGGTTCAGCAGAAATCAGGATCTTGTTCTAGTCTTTGCATTGCATCAGGATATAGTGCTATGGTAGCATGTATTCCTTCACCAATTCCAGGTAGAAGATAAATCTTACCATTTTTCCAGTCGTCCATGCCATAGCTAGCTCCCACTGGTTTCCCAAAACCAAAATCAACATCATATACTGGGTGCCTATGGGATCCCGCCATAAAAGTCCAATCTGCAAAATTCCAATCTGGCCATTTTCCACCATGTTCATGGAGGTCTTCAATAAGGTTGAGGGTTCCTTGCAATAGATCAGAAGAAATATTTTTTATTGCTTGATTCACCACCTTAGTTGCAAAAGGCAATCCTTTTACATTTAGTTCTCCTACAGTGGTGTTGGCAACAGTAAAGGATGCTGCATTTCCAAAGTAATCCTCAGGTAGATCTGGCAGCCTGCCTCTGCAGTTGATCAACATGAGAAGTGATGCGGTTCTATCTGGGTGCATCCATCTTGCCTCACAAATCTTCCCCCATATATGAGCCGAGACAATCTGGAATGAAGTGTAGTTGGAATTGGATCCCCCCATAGATTTTAACCTGTTTATCTTTGCTCTGTCAAAGTTGAAGCATCTTACAACCATAGGTTTGAAAAGCTAAAACTCTCTTTATTGCATGCTGCAACATGCTGAGATGTGCTGGCATCTGCTGAATCCTGCTTTTCTACTTCTAACTTGCACTAATCTTATGTTTTATGCTGCAGACCTTGCTACAGATTCCAGTGGAGACAGAAGATGCTGGTGGAGTTGAAGACTGTATTACCAAGGAAGTGCCAGGTGGCAGCAGAAAGAAAAGATCCAATGCTACCAAGAAGAGAAACAAAAGTAAGAAAGCAAGGCAGCGGGTGGGACAGAGGTTGAAACTGCAACACAAGATGAGACCTCAACTGGCAAGGGGAAAAGAAAGAAAGAACCAAAGCCAATTCTTAGATTATCTTACAAGAGAACGGCAGTGAAGGATTTCATTTCCTACCTGTGTTCCACATTGAAGATATTTGTGCCACATAATTACAGGGCTAGATGGCAGGCCCTGCAATTCAGGAGTTCCCTGGACAATATCCAAGATGGCACCATTGTTTTTATAATTGATTTTGCAGAGAATTACAGCATAAAAATGCAAAGGGAGATTCAGAGCCAGCACTGGCACAATGACCAGATAACAATTCTTGCCCACATCACGTATAAGATAGATAAAAGCTCTGGGATCAGAAAGCTATTAAAGGAAACCTATTTTTATTTAAGTGATGACAAGATTCATGACACTCTTTTTGTGCAGCACTGTCTTAGAAAGCACAATTCATGGCTAGTATCAAATGGAGTAGAATTTTCTAAGCATATAGTTTGGTCAGATGGTTGTTCTAGCCAATTCAAATCTGCCCGGCCATTCTATTTCCTGCCAAGATATCACAATGAGCTAGGGAAGGAAATAGCGTGGAATTTCTTTGGGACAACCCATGGTAAGGGAGAGCATGATGGACAAGGGGCAGTTCTTAAGGGGGCATTCACTAGAGAACAACTCAAGTATGATGGAGTGAGATTTAAGGGTGCTGGTGATGCCTGTGAATTCGCAACTCATTGGAATAAAGGTACCAACAACGGGGACATCAAAAGGTATTATGCTTTCATCTGTTGTATTCTGCTGAGTAATGATGTCTGTGAACTGCTGTAACATGTTGAGTGATGCTGTATTCTGCTGATAATGCTGTGGACTGTGCCAGGGTGGAAGGGATCAAGAAAATACACAGCATCAGGACATACATGGCCAAATCGACCACAAGAGTGGCTCATAGAGGTTTAAGTTGTTTCTGTGGTAACTGTTTGAAGGGAAACTAGTCATATTATGTGAATAGGTACAGGTTAAAGAATTGGAAGTATGTGACACTGAAGTCTATGAAGTCTATTGATGAAACAGTTGATGACGAAATTGACGAGGCATTTTTTGAAGATGATGGGAAATGGCTTAGTGGAAACATAGAGGAAGGCGACAACTTTGCAGTTGTAGCCGAGGAAGGCAATCAGGAGAATACAGAGTTCTATGTAGTGAAGTGTGTTAAGCCGAGGCATATTCTTGACAAAATTGTACATGACAGTTGGGGTCAGGCTTTTAATGTCGATGAACATGTGTTGGCCGGTTTATACTATGCTATCCAACCCGATGGTAGTTGGGAGCTACTTCAAAATAAAGGTCTTACTTATCAATACAGTCATCATGTCTCAGCAATCAAGTTTGAGATGAATCAAATTCCCGACACCAACAGGTTTTCCCTTGATGAGGCTACCCATCAGATGATCCTTGACAGCCTACCGTATGAAGGTTGAACATAGTTTGACCTAGTTGTTTTATCATTTCAGCATTTATCTTAAATTTTGAAGACCATTATCTTAAATTTTGATGTTGTATTAGAGACATTACTTGGAATCAATGGTCAAGATTACAAGAAATAAGTCATATATATATATATTCAATCAAGATTACAAGAAGTAAGTCATATATATACAAGATTGCAAGAAGTAAGTCATACATTTAGGAGTCATTGGAGTTTTCAGAGTGGTTAGAGGCTTCAGGAGTGGTGCCTAACAACTGCCTTTGTACCTCTTTTGGAGCATTGAGGACATAATAGGCCGAGACAAGATAGTTGTTGAGACAGTAATCCAACACATCAACTGTCTCCTTCTGCAACCATGCATCAGTGATGTCTAGCTGTGAGATTGTTTCTTCAACTGTATGGGAAGACAAGTAATCCAATGCTGGACACACAAACTTCTGTAAAAAATTGTCCTCTTCTTGCCTCTAGAAAGGCATAACAGGAACGGTTGTGTGTGGAGGGTTTAGAAACCCTTTATGTAGGCTGTCATCTTTTATATTATAAAATTATCCTATAAGTATGTATGTCATGCATCAAACATGGATAGCTCGGATTGTGCCACGTGGCATGCCAAAAGATGCTACATGAAGGGCTCAGATTGCGCCACGTGGCATGCCAAAAAAGTGCTATAGGCACTGAAAAGGTGTACGTTTTGAAAGCGGCAAATGAAGAATTTTTTGCGAGGATCTTCCCGCGGCATCTCTATGCTCTTTTATATAATCGATTTTCGTGGATGATCTTCCCGCAGCATCTGTATGCTTATCTATATAGTCGATCAAATCCCTCTGCACAAGGGAGAACCGATCCCGAGCTGTTAAATGGATCTACCAGCGCTTTTTCGACACAAGCTGTGCCAAGAGTAAGAAGAAAAGAAGGCGTAATGCTCTGTAGGGCAGGCAGATCAAATGATTGGTTTGATCCATTCCTTGCAGGGGATTGAGCCCCTGTAAACGATCTAGAAATCGTCGAATTTTTTCTAGGCAGCATGACATCTAAAACTCCATTTTTTTCACGTTCATCCCAAATCCAAAGCAAATTCTTACTTGTCTCTGTTGCTACGAAAGCCAGATTCGCTGATCATAATTTGAATAAACCAGTCTTTTTTTTATTGCCGATAAGGAATCACCGAAGTTGAAAATCAAACCTCAGAAACACGATTTTCAGAGGCACCCAGGTAAGAATCATAGCTCAAATTCGCCGAATCGAACTGCCCAGTTAAGAATTTGAAGTACCCAGGAAGGCTGAGAGAGGATTAAACCTCAAAAGCCCAAGAATTAGAATCTAATTTCAAATCTATCAAGAATTTGGGTGCCAAACAAGTTGGTAGAGCATATGCAAAGAAAAGAACGATGCGCAGAAAAACCTTATATTAATCTGACAAACCCAACTACGGTCCAAGGTCCAAAGACAAAAAGGATCTAGCAAATCTGAGAAAAAATACAGCACCCAACATGAATAAGCAAAGCAGCGAGTCGCACCGACAGAAGAAGAGGGGCCGCATCTTCGTCTGCATTTAAAAGGAAGGCAAGGAGCAACAAAAAGAAAGATCTGCCAGCAGGGTTTCCACCAGATTAAAAAAAGATTTTTCTTTCCTGAGATGTGGCAACAAGGCCCAGAAGCTTTGGAGCACTTGGGGTGACGTAAAAAATAGGTTTAATGGCTACAGCAAAGTGCGTTGCGGGGCTGGCAGAGCTTCTGGCTATGGCGATTCTAGCGATCCTTGTAACTGGAGCAAAAAAAAAAAACGGGTTTTCCAAGCCATTTTTTGCCCTAATTTTTTCCTTTTTTAATGTTATTCCATTTTGTTTCTTTTAATTTCCTTTTTTATTTCATTTTTGTTTCTTTTGGCTTTTTGCTTGCATTTGCTTTTTAAACCTTTGTCTCTTGACATTATATTCTTTTGAAAGCATGGTCCCCAAGTTGTTTACTTTTTTGTTATTTTATGGAACCAATTTCCAATAATTGGAGAAGAATTTATTCTGGAAACGGCTCTATCCAAACCAAGGCGGTGAAGAAACGCTCAAATCTGGTCCGGCAATGCGTTGATCAATTCTTCTGATCTGCAAAGTTGAGCGGATGGCTATAGATATGGCCATATGGGGCAACATAGCTATATGGTCGTTTTAACATGTTAAAGACCCAAATATACCCATGGTTTAAAAGTGATGGCTGGCTCCTCAAACTACTGGTAACACATTACTACCCGATTGTTGGTGAATAATCACATGTAAAGCCCACCAACGGTGGGCAACTTACTAGTCTACCAACAAAATCATACCATGATATTCAGGAAAATCATCAAGCACAACCTTCAACTCCTTGAAAAAAAGTTGCTTTGTTGTATTGGTTGGATGCTCGCATGCATAGGACTGCTCTTGACCATATACCTTTAAGAATTTGGTCCGCAATTCTGGGAACAATGCATCCACTATATCCCTTGTATTCCGAGGTACAGAAGCACTCCATATCACAATATCAAACCTCTGCAGTGCCCATTCCAGAAACTCATAGTACCCTGGTCCGCAAATGAGGTACTTATTTGCAGTTTCTTTTACAACATGGCCCGTATGAGGTGGAGGCAAGATTTTTTAGCCGCTTCTCCTCTGTTGTGTCTGTGCTAATACACCATTTATGTCCAGCACCATCAATTAAGTTCCGTCTGGGTTCCCATCCCTCAACGTTTGACCCACTGCCGACTTGTAAAGCGTAATGTGCTGGACTGTGCTGCCGATCAGTGCTGGATTGTGCTGTCGATCTGTACTAGACTGTGCTGCGATCTGCTGGATTCTACTTTAGCTTTGCTACCTGATGATGGAGAGTGTTGAAAGCCATAGTCAGATACATCTGTATTAGTATCTCCCTGCCCCCAATGTATTGGCATTTCCTGGCTATCAGTAACCCTTGCAGTGGCCTTCCGTGCTTCATCCTCCCTTTCATCATTAACAACCGGTCTTGTTCTCCTGCAATAGTAAGGATGGTGCTCCAATTACCAACTGAAATATGTAGACAATATACAAGGTGAAATACAACAGGAAAACAAACACCTTTTGTATGTTAGAGGTTATGCTAGCACTCCATTAGTGGCATTGTCTTCTTCATTAGATTCACTAAGTATAACCATTGGCCTTCTTTTTCTGCACACAAGTTTTTACTCAGGCCTAGGTTGAATGAATTCACCAAACAAATTTTACACATTCATGGTGGAAGAAAACAGGGATCAAATATATTAATTGTTTAAACAAAAAGAATTTGGCTGGTAGTTTAGGGTTGTGTTGAGCAATCAAAGTTTGCCTGCCTGAAATACAAATGGCAAAATTACATTAGCCTTGTTTTTTTTTTCCCAAATGCTACTTCTATAGAAACGTCTTCATCAAGATCAACTTCCGACTCACCCTCACTCTCTTCTTCCACAACCTTCCTAGTCCTTAACCTGTCAACCTGGAGACCTTGGAAAGAACTTTAAGAACCTGCTTGTCGACATCTTCACCATCGTTTTCCTTCCCTGCAGCAACCGTGTTTGAGGAGGCCTTTGTAGAGGCAACTGCAGAAAATTTAGAACTACAACATAATTGGCAGCATCATCAGTACTACTTGAATCTCCCTTAGATTCTACATGGGTTGGTGTCTTCAGCACTGTGCTGTTAGGTGCTGCAATGTGCTGCAGACTGCTGATAGCTTGCTCTCCAATGTCTACAGGATCTTCTACTGTTACCAATTCAAGTTGAGACCCTGAAAATAGGCGTGTACCTTTTTTTCCATGTCTTGGCTGTGGAGTTTGAACCCTTGTAGACTTGTGCTTTGCTGATCCTAGGATTCTTTTACTTCTTGGTGTATTAACTTGTCTCCTTTTCCTATTGCTATCGGGAGTTGTGGGTACATGCTCATCAACATCAATTATCTCATTCCCAGTTTTGTGAGATGCTCCAGCATATAACACTTCCTGCTTTGATGTTTCCTGCTTCTCCAATTCCTGCACTAACCTTGTAGGAATAGTCTCTGAACACTCGAAGCAGCATGGTTTTTCCATGAGCAAATTGAGGCAGCTCACATGGTAATGATGTCCACATTTCATCCGCAGGCTGAGGGTGTAATCATTCTGGAATGCAAGACCACATGTGGAGCATCTCTCCTCATCTTCAATTGGCAATCTGAATGGTATTGGAGTGATGCTGACCAGCTGATCATTTCTCTTAGTCATTTCCCTCAGCCTGGTGACATTCTGTTAGTGCTGCTGGGCTTTTTCAAGAGGGGTTTCGTTATTGGCAACCTCACAGTTAGAGCAGCCACATATTGTACCATGGTTTCATCTATTTGCCCACCCCCCATTTCCAGGAGGGACTTCAACATATATATACTCTGCCATATCTTTCTCCCTCTCCAAATTCTGAATCTCAGCAGAGGCAACTGCATTAAGATCTGAGGGGGCTTGAAGACGTGCAATATTATCCTTTATAATCTGCAACTTCTGTTGTGCAGCAAAAAGAAGGTGACCTTTGCTTGAGATTGTGCAACTAGTTCCTTCTTGGCCACTAGATCACTCTGTTGCATTTTTAAGGCATCCTGCACACCTTGGATCATGCTTTTCAGGCGGGCAATATTTTTCCCATAAGCTGAGAACACTGTTGGGCTCATTGCAGTACTCCTGAACGACAACCTCCCTTCTAATTTTACACCAGTGCCAGCTGAGGCTAGCCTTTCTGCTATGCTTTTAGGTTCTGTTGTCTGCTGAGATTTGCCGTGCTCTGCTATGCTCACAGGGCCGTTGGTGCTGGGTTCACATTTAACCTTGCTTGGATAGGCCCTACTTTTTACTGCCACTGCTGCCCAGTTAACCTTGAAATTTTCTGGATCCTGCTTGGCCCTTTGGCAGTCGTTGAATGCAAATAAATAGGAAACTGTTTCCCTTACTTCTCTATTCTTCAACCCTTCTGGGTGTATCTTGCTCATCAGTTCAATTAAAGCTTCTCCATGCTCTGACCTTACCTTGTCAATTGAAGTTTTGTTGGGAATGACACCATTGATATTCCAAATCTCATTATACTATGCAGCAGAAATGACATCTGTTCGAAATTGAGAGGGATGTACACCATTGTTTGGTAGGCCCGCATAAGCATGACAGTCCTCCTTTGTTCGGCAATCAGCCAGGTCCAGTCTCAGGGGCGCATTCCTTCTGGACTGGAAGAAAGCAAGAAAAACAAATTAACAGGGCACCCTAAGCCATATCAAAATTGGCAGTGCATTTTGCTTATCCTGCACATGGCATCCGTTAGAACTACTGGCTGAGCCGGCGGATTAACAACCTTCTTCACCATAGTGCGTTTGATTTTTAGAATTAGAGTAGAATGTGGAAATTCTAGGGAAAGGTCATTTGCAAAGCAATAACATGAAGTGAAGTGGAGTTCCATTGAGCTGAATATGTAGCATAATAACAGGGGGTTTTCTTTGTGTTTTTGTACGCTTTTGGCAAAGGTTTTCCTAAGATTTCATGGCGTATTCGAATGGATGTACTAATGCGTACATCTAGAGTGCACCATTTCTTAGTCGTTGATTTGGCTTTTTTTTTCCAATAGTTCAACATCCAAGGGCTCACAACAAAAGCCCTCTTTTTATTTTAGGGGCTGAACATGCAAGCCTGGTGGATAGCATTTAGGGCATTCTTGCAAAAAATTAATGTTCTTGTGATCAGAGTGGAAACAGATTTGGAGTGGAAGCGTTTGTGCCATACTATTCAAAGTTTCCATTGGATTGATTCAACCGTTCGGCTGTATGTTGGATGTGGAGGAGGGCAGTTTTAAGGTGATAGCATATAGTGAAAATGCCCCTGAAATGGCACTCTCTGAAAACAAATGGCGCGGATGGCAGGCGGTGGCGGTGGCGGGAGAATAGCGTTGCTTGACCTAAACCATGAAATTCTTCACGATCTTGATCTAGGGAGAAAGATTTTCATGTGGATGGCTTGAAGGGGAGAGTGCCCGGCTGTGGGAAAGCCTGGTGTTCTACAGATTCTTCCCAGAAGAATTATTTACCCCTTTGTTTTCCACGATCCCTCAATCAGAAGTAGAACTTCTTGAATCATGGTTGGGAGAATTTGTGGGGGATAGGAATGCTACTGCAGCAGGCATCTTCCATTCGCATTGCTCGTGGGTTGATGATCGGATTGTAGTGAAAGTTTACAGTTAAGATCTAGGTTGGTTCTGTTGTTAGTAGTGGGACGTTGTTAATCAATAGAAGGATTGAAAAAATAATAAAAAATCAGACTAGGTGGGGCAGAGTGTAGGAAAAATGCAATCTTTAGGTCAGATGGGACAGACATCGGGAAGTGTGCAAGTAGGGTCAGATTTGGGGGAAAAGAATATAATAATAGGGACAGAAGGGAATAATGACAAGTTCGAGGATTTGAAAGGTTTAATCCGTACCCTCAGTGAGAAGGGGCTAAGGCAGATCCGGGAGATCACTGCTCATTTGGCTGCGTTGGAGAAGGGAGAAAGCGTGAAGGACTTTGTAGCTTTTGGAGATTTTCTCACCTCGCTCAAAGACATGGTGAACACCAGGCGGTCCTCCAGAGTGGGAACCTTGCAGAGGCAGAAGGAAGCTGTTACTCAAATCCTGGAGTATGCAAACCAGGTGCAGGAGGACGTGCGGAAGGAACTGTTAGCTGAAAAGGTCCGTGCATTTGCTGGTAAGCCTCTCAGAAACGCAGCTGTAGAGAGTAAATTGAAATTTCTTAAGTCCCGGGGTCTCATAGGATGCATCCGACATGAGGGGGTCCGATTACAGTACATAAAAGGAGAACTTGAGAGGTTGGAACAAGGAATAGTGATCAGTAACATATATTGGATTGAATTCCCGTTCTTCTTGGTTGAATGTGGGAATAATCAGACTGCCTCTCTCCTCCTCAAACAGGGTACCATTTCAAAGGCCAATACCCAATTCTTTTTCCAGAAATGGTATCCCTCTTTCGACCCACAAAACTTTTCTGAACTGTACCATCCTGCATGGACTTCCCTGCAAGGCCTGAACCCTATGTATTGGAATAAACAGTCGTTGATTACTCTATTTCAGCAAACTGGCAATGTAATCAGCTGGGAAGTCTCCCAGGACAAAGCACCGAGAGTTTGGGCGCAGATAGACTTGCTTAAACCAATCCCGGGGGAAATAGAGTTTATGGATTATTTTGGTAATCCAAAGACTCTAAAGCTTGCATGGCAGGGACTTCCCCAGCCGTGTCCTACCTGTGGTATCAGATTGCATGGGGGGAAAGTCTGCAGAGGGGGTGAAGGAGGTGCCAGAGTCAATCCAAATGGGCAAAATACAAGGAATCTGCAAAGTACAAGAGAGCAGGGGGAAGGTTTGTGGATCACGCCAAATAAGGAAAAACAAGAGAGACAAGGACATGACAAAAGACAAAACAAGAATGGCAGTGAAAAAAGGAGGAGAAGAAGATAGAAAATACGGGAAGAAAAGGAGAAGGAAAAAGCTAGGCTGGAACAGGGTAAGAGTTTGGAAAAAAAATCAAGGACAGAATGGAAGAAAAAAGTCAAATTCCTTGAAGACTCAGCCAAGGTCAAGGTGCTCAACAATCCTCATTCGAAAGGGAAATGTGTCTCGGATGGACATGAGGGATGGACCCCAGCATACCTCTGAGGTAGTCAGGTCCATGGCTTTGACAATAAGAGAACCGGATTTGTCCCATGGCAAAGCTTACTCATCCTCAGACTCTTCGGGGGGTAGAGACAAGGGGGGGCCAGCTCGCCCAAACTGTTTCCTCCAGTCACTCCAAATGCAGATTCTCCTCTTCCAATAATGGAGCTTTTCCCTAACCCAGGGAAAACAGAACAAGGAACAGAGGCAAATCAGGATAATCTCGAAAGAGACGAGGGGAATAATAAGCAGGATTCAGAAAACAATAGGGAACTGGTGTTGGAGCCCCCTTCAGATAACTTGAAAAGGGCCAGCCTTGAGCAAGATCAAGTGCTTACTGACCAACTGGATCTTCAGCAACAAGATACTGTAATGGTCAAGGAGCCTGAACAGTTGCAGGAGCCTCAACTGAGGAAGGAATCCGAGGAGGACTTGGGCACTCCAACAGTAGAAGGAATTTCGTTTGTCAGGGAGGGGGAAGTATTCAAGACCCCAGCTGCTCAGCTGAGGGAATTGAAAGATCCTTCATCTATCCTTTCAGGGAAATTCTGGGATGATGAAGATGGGAGTGATGAGGAGAAGGAAAATTTCTTTATAACCCATCTCCTTCAAATTAAGAAAAGGCAGAAGAAGGTCTACACTCCGAGTGAGCATGGGCCTGTCACTCGAAGCTCCAAACTCAAATGAGAATTGTCTCATGGAATTTGAGAGGCATCAAGGGTCCCCTAAAGAGGAAAAGGGATCTGATTGCTCTTAAGGAAGTTAAGGCAGACATAATCCTGCTCCAAGAGCATAGGCTCCCCACTTTTGAAGCATCCAAGCTTGGGAATTGGATTTTTCCTGATGGAGAGTCTGTATGGGCCCCTGCTGATGGCACTAAAGGTGGGATCTGTATTGCCTGGAATGGGCCCAAAAAATCCCTCGGGGAGATGGCAAGTGGCATTTCTGGAAATAGAGAAAGAACTGATGGGTGTAATAAATGTGTATGCTTCTACTTCCCCTGAAGAAAGAGAGGAGCAGTGGAAAGATATGTCAGACTGGCTGCAGGGACAGAATATCAGAAACTGGATTTTGAGTGGTGACTTCAACAACACCCCTTCATGGGAGCAGAAAGCAGGCAAGAAGATCAATATGTCAAAGGGGAAAGGGACAAATTAATTCATACTTTTCTTTACCATGCCCCATCCTCTTCCAATGCTTACTCATGGAGTAACAAAAGGAAAGGAGCAGACAGGGTGTACTGCCTATTGGATAGGTATTACACTAATATCTCCACTATAGATGGTTGGGATAATCTGACTGTTACCAATGGCTGTAGCAATTCCATATCAGATCATTATCCTCAGGTCTTGAATACAGGCTCTCTCCCTCAAAGAAAACTTGCTGAAACCCCATTCAAATTCAACACCAGCCTGCTAAACAACAAAACTTTTTGCCAAGATTTTACAAGGTTTTACTCTTCCTTGCTGCCTGTGAATGCAAGTGGATCAATGAAGAAATTCATATGTAGGTGCAAGCAGATCAAAAACTGGATTAAACAGTGGGGCAGAGAATGGACTAGGAAAAAAAGGCAGGAAAAGAATGAGGTCTATATGGAAATGAAAAGTGTGAGACAAAGTTTGTTTACAGATAAAGGCAATATGTTGTTGCAATAGAGAGAGGAAATTTTGGAAAGAAAAGTGAAATTGATTGAAGAACATGAAGCAAGAAGTCTGGCAATCAAAAGTAGGAGCCTGTATATCAATCATATGGATGACTGCAGCTCTAAATTTTTCTTTAGAGCTGCAAAAAGCAGACTAATGAACAATGGGATTATCTTTGTCATTGATGATAATCACCAAGAATAGTCTAAACAAGAGGATATACAGAATATGTTCTTCAATAAATACAAAGACCTCTTTGCTGCTAGGCAAACCGATGACCACAAAATGAAAGAATTTTTTGATTATCTTGGTCCCAAAGATCAATCTATTGATGATAATCAACTATTGGCAACTCCAATGGAGGATGAGATTTGGAGAATCATTAAAAGTATGGCTCATGGGAAAAGCCCTGGGCCTGATGGCTTACCCCCGGAATTTTTTGAGCAGTTTTGGACTGTAATTGGAAAAGATCTTACCAGGTTCATCCAGGGTGCATGGCAAGCAGAGAAGCTTCATCCAGCCATCAATGCTGGCCTAATTGCCTTAGTTCCCAAGGTAGAAAAACCCACCACTTTCTCGGATTGGGGGCCAATCTCACTAACAAATGTTACATACAAAATTTTGGCCAAGATCTTTGCCAATAGACTCAAAAGGGTATTACAGGAGAAGATCAGTAATGTTCAGTCAGGTTTTCTCCCCGGGAGGAGTATTCTGGATAATTTCATTGGAGCTTATGAAGGTCTCCATTGGAACAGGTTCACCAGTCAAGGATGTGTGCTCCTTAAGCTAGATTTCAAAAGAGCATACGACACAATTGACTGGAATTTTCTTAATAGAGCCATGACTCAAATGGGATTCTCAAAAGAGGTGTTGAGCAAGGTAACAGGTTTCAATACCACAGGTTGCTCAGCAGTTTTAGTAAATGGCTCCCCTTCTTCTTTCTTCGAATGCAAAAGAGGGGTTAGGCAGGGTTGTCCCTTGGCCCCCTACCTTTTCCTCATAGTAGCTGAGATGGTCACCAGAATTATCCTGAAAATGCAGCAGAATGGAGAAACAGTTGCCTCAAATTACCTTTTGCAAATGAGTCATTGTCAGTGATGCAGTATGCAGATGACACATTTACATTCCTAAAAGAGCAGGAAAATAGCATCCCAAATTTCCTTGCTGCTATGGATTTATTTGGGGAAGCATCAGGGGTTTTCCTTAATAAAGATAAATGCGCAATCATCTTTGATAGCCCAGAAAATCATATTGAAGGAATTAAGGTATGTGGACATCATACTGCCACAAAACTATTGGGTCTGCCCCTAGCACTAAATATGAGTTTGCATAGCTTATGGGAGCCTATAGTAGCAAAAATAAAGAAGAAGTTACATGTTTATCCCAAATCTTTATCTCTAGCAGGGAGAGTAGAGATCATTAATAGTGTCATTGCAAGTTCACATGTCTTCTTTTCTTCAGCAATAATTGCAGATAAAAAGTCATATCAGGAGCTGGAATTCATCATGAAAGAATTTATTTGGCAGGGGTCACACATGGTAGGATGGCAGCACCTTACCTTGTCTAAGAAAAAAGGAGGATTAGGATGTAAGGATCTGTTCCTCCAAGCCCAAGCCTTAGCAGCTAAGCTGGTATGGAGATCAATATTCTCCCAATCAAAATCTCCTGCTCTGTTGCTTACAAAATTTTGGATTAGCAAAACTTCCTTGATAGGATGCCCTTCCACACCACATCATCTTCCAGATTCTGCTTTCTACCAACTTGATCCTGGTTCAGGAACATCAACTATAATGAGAAGGATTATTCAAGCTTGGAACAAAGTCTCAGTATGCTTTAAAGCTCATCCCATAGATAAAGTGTCAGATGACTTCAATTTCTTCTGGCATCAGGGGCTTGCAGATGAGGATGATGGATGTCTAGCCTTGAAACATCCAAGGAAGTATAAGGAATGGACGGCAAAAGGGCTTTGTACAGTTGGCAGCATGTCACACGGGTCAGCTTGGAAAACCTGGCAGGAAGTTTCTGGTCTGGTAAGGAATTCTGCCTGCAACATGAATATCTATAATACTTTGACTCACCATCACCATAGAGGAACAGGGGATGAGGCAAAGGAGTGTAATTGGGCACTTGATGGCAAAGGGTACAGTGTAGCCAAGATATACTCACTCTTGGTGAGTAGCCAAGGAACAAATGTTTCCAATCAATGGGTTGCTCAGAATCGGATGCCATTGCTGTCATTCGAAAGGGATGGAAACTACAGAGTGCTAGAAAAACTGTCTTATTCAGGTGGCTCCTTTTGAATAAAAGTTTAAAATCTAATACCTATCGAGCCAAATTCAATGCACAAATTTCAGATAGGTGCCCTCTTGGGTGTGGTCAAGCTGAATCTTCTACACATATCTTCATTTGCCCTTGGCTTACCCCTTTCTGGAATTGGATAGGTATATATATTGGGTTTGTCCCAAGCACTGAGCCTGAATTGCTTGAATTTCTTTCATCTGGCTCTGCCTTCTTATGTACTGTTAGGACTCTTTGTCTCTGGACAATATGGAAGCACAGAAATGGAGTAGCCATTAATCACTCGGCTCCAGATGTGAATTACCTCAAAACTACTCTTCAATTGGAGCTTGCGGATACAGCCATGGCACACAGATTACTTGAGGGTGCCAGCTATGACAAAAAATGGGATACCTTGGGCTCCTATCAGGGGTTCTACTCGTTCTTTTCTCTTTATTTTAACAACCTTTCTGATGTGGTTTGCAGATTATCTGATCCAGAAACATCATGAAGGTGGACACTTCAGGGAGGTCCCAGAAGGAACGAAGCCCCTTTCTCATCAGGAAGTTCTTGAAGCACTGTTGTGGGTCAAAACTGAACTGATCATGGTTCGAACGCTTAAGCGTGTGCTCGATGATGATGATATATGGCAGTTCAAGCATGAGCTTAAGCACTATTTTGAGGAGAAGCTTCGGATCTGTGAATCATGTCGAGACTCGTGGATCCTCCACATCTTGGACTCGTCTGCATATGGAGCTGTGGAGCTGGACTATCTACTCTTCAAATACACTGATCAGGCTTTTGCTATCATCACTTTAGATGGTGTGAATGAAGACTGAGATTGCAGATACAGGAAACTTTGGTAGACTATAGTCTTTTCATGATTTTCATATAGTTATGTTTTTAACTACCGTTGGCTTAAAACCTTAAAACAGTGGTTTAATTTTGGTAATATTTCCTCCTCTGGAGTGTGTGGCCGGTTTTGCTAAACATGGCCTATTTAACAAGGACTCTTTTGGAGCCTCCTTGTCCTTTTGTATTACTATGTATTTGCATGTAATATAATATCACTGCCGTTACTTCAAAAAAAAAAAAAAAAAAAAAAAAAAAGCCCCTGAAATGTTGGATTTGATGCCCCAAGCCGTGCCTAGTATGGGCCAGCAAGATCCGTTAGAGTATGGCGGATTAGGGCGGTGTTCATTTCGGAACAGAAGCAGAGAGCCTTCAGGGCATTGTGGAATGCAAACAAGGGTGGATCTGGAGGTCGTTTTGGATATGGTACACAAGAGGTGGACGAAGGAAATGAAGGTTACGGCTATGGCTATGGAAGGCATCAACGGAACAGCATACATGACCTTGTTGGGTTATGCAAAAATGGCAAAGGTCAGTGCAAGGATTCGTCTCCTCTCCTCTGTGTTTTTGCATTGCAGGGTTTTTCAAGCAGATGACGGTTTTGGCAGATGAAACAGAGGCAGAAGCTGGAAGCACAGGCTATGATGGTAAATAATGGCAGATCCCCCAATTTTTATTGTACTTGTGTTGATCTTCTGGTAAAAATCCAGTAACTGGCATCTCTAAAATGTCACAGCAGAAAACAGAGTCCGGTTAATATCAACTTTGAAAGCTTGTGGAAGCCTTGGGAGCTGTAGAACAGCGGGAGGTGCATCCACACTTAAGCGGGAAAAGGTTCAAACGCATCAAAGGTAAGAATGATTAAATTTCACTGTATAAAGTTACCTTTTTTTTGCTGCTAACATGATCCTGCCCTTCTGAAGAAGCAAAAACAAGGAAGCTCTTTCCATTATCATAAAATTCATGTCGTCTCGCACTTTCAAGTCCCCGGTGTTATATTTTTCACAGAAATCTATACTGCAGAACCCAGTTTATAGAGGAGACTAGATAGTTATCTGATATCTGCCGGGATTGTGACCCACTATCTGCCAATTTTAATTACAATGCAATGTATAGCATTGCGTAGTTCCAGTGTTTTTCATGCTCATAACTCTGTTGTTATTTTCAGTTTTGGTATAGATCAATTGCTGGTCTGAAGCCCCCTTGCCTTTGAGAAAACTGCATCTCATGTTAAACATGCAGGATCAATCTCGTTCTCCTGAGAGGACTTGGAATCTCCACTCGCAGTATTTCTGGAGCTTAGCCGATGCAAGATTGACCCTGAAAGCCCAGTGTAGATGGCTAAGGCCAATTTTCCCCATTAGAAAATGCTGCTTGAAACCAATGTGTTCAAGACCCAAGGTGCCATTGCACCACTACCAGGGGGGAAGGGGGGATTTATTAACATCTACTGAAGACCCATACACGAGAGCAAATATGTACAACAGTTTGAACCTGCAAGGACGGTATGAGCCTCTTAGTCATTTCATGTAATCGTTTGCCAGAAAACTTCTTAGTAAACATTTCTTACAAAGAAAATGGCAGGGCTTTTGTTCAAAAACTGGCACTAAATTTCTAGTTCATGGCAGTAATTATTTTCATATAATTTTCTGCTTAAAAGCTCACATTATTGGATCCCTTTGGCATTTAAAACACTGGCATTAATTTGCTTTAACTTCAGTAGAGGATGTTCAAGCTTCTCTAAATGTAGCATGGGCAATGGCTTGCATGCAATGTAATGGGGTGAACAGGAAGGGGGTGAAGATGCCTTAGGATTTTCAATTCTTATGGTTATTGACAACCGCTTTTTGGTTAATTCTTATGGTTAATCTTTTGAGTTATCTTGCAAGAGAAGGCAGCGCTAAGTGGGTGCCTTGTACACATATCATGGTCTGTTGTGGAAATGGGAAGAACTGAACCATGCTTGGTTTCTTTGTGATCAACGCAGAACGAATGTTGCAATTACAAGGGCAAGAAGACAATGCTGCATCATTTGTGATACTGCAACAGTAGTCTCGTCAGGGCTTCCTTAAGCGGCTTATTGACTATTTTGAGAAGAATGAGGAATATCTGAATGCCATGTATATATAGATTGCTAGGAAATTGTTAAGCGGTTTATTAACTGTTTTGAGAAAAATGGGCAACACTTGAATGCCATGTATATAAGAATGCATACATGCAATCATCAATTGAATCCCTTTGCCATGGAAATAATTTGTTTGTCTTCATGTTATTGTGCTTTTTAGTAATTAATATTTACGTCCATAAGGTCTACCTATGTTTGCTTTAGTTAGGGCCCGAAGGGCCCAAAATTTTTTTTAACACAACTATCATTAACATTATTAACATAAACCATTGCATTTAACACATTTAAATTAAAATCCCCCTTAAACCCCCTTTGGTTTGGGTGCATATTCACACGGGGGGTTACTCCGGGTAGCGAGAGCCTCAAAAATATATTCACAATACATGTACAAAATTAACACCATTAAGTACATTCTCTCAAACCTTATAGTATTTTGCAAACCTTAATATACAGTATACAAAAACCTGTACATGCATACCCCACAAACGAGGATCGCTATGTACGGTCCAGATCTTGGAATAAAGGGCAAATATGTGTAACGGGCCCATGGTAGACTGCTCGAGTATTCAAACCTTGAATGTGCCTGTGGGGCGTTCCCGAGACACCGGCATAAATGGGTAGAAGCGACTACTCATAAACGTCTAGACGGTTTTGCCCAGTTGGTTAAGGGCATGACGGTTAGGAACGTCACAGTTGGTATCAGAGCAGGTCTCGAGTTCGAGTCTCCATGGGTGCCTATATGCATGGGTAATTTGCAAAGACTTGGTAATCATTGTGACAGCCTTGGATGCTCGAGGACGAGCATAGTTCTAGTGGGAGAGACTGTAACGGGCCCATGGTAGACCGCTCGAGTATTCGAACCTTGAATGTGCCTGTGGGGCGTTCCCGAGACACCGGCATAAATGGGTAGAAGCGACTACTCATAAACGTCTAGACGGTTTTGCCCAGTTGGTTAAGGGCATGACGGTTAGGAACGTCACAATATGCCCATCCGACAGCTCTCGTTGCCCGGAGTAACCCCCCGTGTGAATATGCACCCAAACCAAAGGGGGTTTAAGGGGGATTTTAATTTAAATGTGTTAAATGCAATGGTTTATGTTAATAATGTTAATGGTAGTTGTGTTAAAAAAAATACGATGACCCATAGGGGTACCCACAATGAGGCCCCAACATGAGTGAATATGAGTGAAAAACTCCAACAATGACTGCAGCCATATAACTAGCTTAAAACATATAACTGGGTTCACAACCCACAAAGTTCCCGAGCCCAAAACCGCATCCAACTCAGAATTGACCAGACCAAAGCTGCACCTCGCCCGCAACCCTCAAATATCAACTCCCAACCCCACCCCAACAAGAAGGGGTAGAAGTGAAAACTGCAACCGCAACCACCTCAGAACTGCTAAAAATCGGCTATCATCTCAGTGTCAAGAAAGAGGATCGCACCCAATTCAAAACACAATCACACAGATGGTTAAAGGTTAGGAGCCCTATGGCCAAGCATGCATCATGCTCGAAAGGCAAGCAGAGCACAAGAATCTGATGAGAAAAAATAGCAGAATAGAGAAATTATAAAGAATCTTCGGAAGACATTGCTACGCCAAGAGAGAAAATATATAGATAAACTAGGCCCGACTGCAGGGGTCTTCCCCTCAATGTCCTCTGGAAGCCACAAAGCTACCCCAGGAAGAGAAAATAGGCCCATCCAATAGAAGAATCCTTTGGAGCCTACCCAGAAGCGACAAGTCCTACACCGGGGGAGAGAGAGAGAGAGAGCAAAAGCACGATCAATAGCCAACTGAGAATCAACCCGATAGCAAATAAATAGTTAATAGTCAACACAAGCAACCAAGCACAATAGCACAATATAAAAAAATTGAAAAGATGACCTATCGCGCGCCAGCTGTAAACAAACAAACCACATGGAAGTTTAAGACAAGGGGATAGACGCCCTCTCGGACAAGCATCAGAACGCCAACCGAATTAGAAAATACATGAGCAGGATGGAAAAAGGATTCCAGAGATAATGACACAACAAATGAGAATACTCGGAAGCCAGAGAGAGAGAGAGAGAAATGAAATGAAATGAAATGTTTTATAAATCACGTCTATGAGACCATCAGGTCTAGAAGACGATATACAAGCCAATTTCTGCATATAACTAGAACTCTAATGTACCCTCAATCAGGGCATCATTAGTCTCACTACTCTCTTTCTCATATAATTCCAGTAGGTGTTTATAGTTTCTTATTGACACGTCTCTCACTTTCATCACCTCTATCAAGTAGTCACTGGTGGTTGCACCTGGCAGCACAAAGAAATCATATAAAGAGATCCCGGTAGGAATACCCATCCGTCTCCTTAAATTTTCATATGTAGGACAGTGAAGAATAAGGTGTGCCTCATCCTCAAGTACATCAGCTCCACATGTTTTACAGGTACGTAGGTGTCGGGGGAGATTCCCCCATCTACCAACCTCCACTCCCAAGTGATGTGAACTTAATCTTAGTCTGCACAATAAATGTCTTTTAAAATAAGACAACTTACCCAAGAGATGCGGTGCTTCTCCAAGTGCTGGATTAATTTCTTTTTTGTAAAATGCCATCTTCGTGCCTGCATTATGCCAAGCTTTTTCTCTGACATGCGCGTAGACCCATTCCCTTAGCTCATCCTCCTCTGATAGCATATCTTCTAGCACCATTCCCCACTTGCCCATCCATTTGCCCACCTCATTATACCATCCCTTAAGATCGCTTCAGATCATTGCCAAATTTCGGTAGCCTATCAAAGATCCATGTCGTGAACTTTTTGCACGTATTTGAGCGTCAGAAATAATGCTTCAGCTTCTAACATCTCCATCCCTGCTTCAGCCAATATCATATGATACGGGGTTTGCATTTTAACCCCTAATTCCGTCAGGAGAAATTTCTTTTGAATTTTCTCGACTCTTTTCCACATTTCTTGAGAGAGCCCGGCCCCCCAAACCTCACATCCATACAACACAACCGTCCCTAACCAAGGTTTGATACAACATCTTCTTCGGTTTCAGGTCTACAATCCCTCGCTTTACGCATTTTACGCTGCATTGCATATAGTGCCTTAATCCCAAAGATTGCATTGCCCAACCGCCTTTGTTCCACCCATAATTGTGGTCCACTATAAGCCCCAAATATTTATATCGTAATGCGCTATTTCCACCTCTTCTCCCTTATATTGGAAGTGGAAATTATGAACTCTTTTTTCAAAAATGAGAATTTTAGTCTTATTCAGGTTCACCTGCATTTTAGTAGCGTCACAGAAATTGGCTAATGCCTCCAAGTGTCTCTGCATATCGTGGTGACTCCAAGCAAAGATAACAATATCATCTGCATACAGGAGTAGAATAAGCAAGTATCCTGCAATTGTGGTCCCCCCTCCACTATGTCTCTGCATCCACATCTCTAATTGGTCTATATATATCCCAAATAATGTAGGGGATAGAGGGCATCCTTGCTTCACCCCAATATTACTGATTATCTCTGCTTTACATGATTTGTTTAGCGGAAACGATAGACTTACCAACACCTTCTCATATAGTACTGATACTGCGTTTCTAAGCTCCTGTGGCACCCCTATGTGGTCCATGTATTCCCAGATGTTCCCTCTTCTGAGCATATCGAAAGCTTTAGTAAGATCCACAAAGCAAGCAAAGAGCGGCTTTTTAGTTTTCTTCACAGCATCTGCCACTGCTCTCATAGTAATTAAGTGGTCTAGTGTAGACCTGTTAGGCCTAAAACCTGCTTGTCCCGATGCTCTGACATTGTGCATCTCTGCCCAATCACTTAACTTTATCTCTATAAGCTTGGCAAATAATTTTGAAAAGAGACTGCTTACCATGATCATTCTATAGTTGCTTGGGTCGTTAACGTCTCCTGCTTTATGGATTGGTACCACTCTATTGACTTGCCATGTGTGAGGAAAACCTTCAACCAACGCCCTATTCATCATTTTCGTGATGGCACTGGTTACAGCTGGACCAGCCCATTTTATCATTTCCGCCATTAACCCAAGTGCATCAGCTGCCTTGCCACCCGAAAGTGATTTCAGCCCTTCATATATATCTGCTTCTGAAAAAGTGAGATTATCACCTTGTCTGCCCATTTCCTCATGCAATCCCGCTACGTGATATAGTTTATGCAGTTGTTGTAGTAAACTATCCACATCTAAAGGACTAGTCCGATATTCCTTCTGGACTTTGCCTTTATCTTCCTGTGTTGCAGTCTTAAATTCCAACCTCTTACTTTTACATTCCGTGTCATACCACCATGGCAATCCTTTCAATGCATGACTGGGTATAAAGCATTTCTGAGCCATCTCAAGTAACATAGAGGTAAGCATTGTGTCCAATTCTACTAAGTTCTCTGGCCATGTAAGCTCCTTAGCGTGTTGTTCACACATCTTTTTAAAAACATTCATCTTACGTGGGTCCATGTTTATCCTCATTTGCATTTCTGGATTAGGTGTGCTTATAACACCCTGATCCTGAAGACTTAAGTGCACTACAATGGGGAAGTGGTCAGAAGTTGGTATGCCATCATCAATACTCAAGTCACTAATGCTATCCACCATATGAGTCCCTGTCATAACCAGATCGACAACACTGGATCCAATTCCCATAACGCCTTTAGATGTACATTTCTTTGATTGGGGGAATTTACTGATACCATTCAGTATGATGAGGTCTAAACCGCTACACATATTCAAAAGATGCATACCTTGTGGTTGTACATCTTTGGATTGATCCTCTGTGGCTCTGTCCCAACCATTTACCTGTAAGTCTGCCTCATCCAGTCTCTCCATCCATAAGGGATCTCCTGATCCGCCCATTAAATAGGCTTGCTCATTAGCAATTCTGGCATTAAAATCTCCCATTAAAAGGATATCTCCATGCCTCCCTAGATCCAACACATCCTGTTCCAGATGGTGGAAAGGGTCATCTTTATCCATCTCTTCCACCATATAGGTGGGGGATTCTCTAGGCGGATAGTAACAGCCAGCTATATAAATATTTCTACGTGAGCCTGCAACTTCTAGCCAAATATGTTCCTTTGCTGAATTCTTCTTAGCTATAGAAAACATATGTTTGATGTTGCTACGAATGTAGCATGCTATTCCTCCAAAGCCTTTCCTTCTCCAGTTTTTCTTATGCCATACTGAATGCATTAAGGTAAATCCGTGGATTTCTGGTAAACTATGTTCTTCATGCTCGTGTGTCTCAAGTAAAAATACCACGTCCCAAGATTCGAGAACATCGTTGAGAAATGCAACCTCTTCTACTTTCCCATTGATGTTCCACGCGCATAACCTGATGGTCTTTATTCCCTATTCGGCAATAACTGCTTTCCCATTTCTTAGGAAAGCTCTCCTGCCGCTCTGTTTGGCTTCCTTGACTTTCTGTATTTCTTCTTTCCTTTGAGCGAGCTGCGCAAAGGTAAGATCATCGTTTATCCAGATGTTCTTCCCCCGTAAAGTTGTGCGTTGATGCATCACTCTCATTTTTGTTTCTTCATTTACAAATTTAACAAGTATGTTGCGATCTCCAACTGCTTTCTTTCCTACCCTGTATGCGTTTATTATGCCTTCCCCTGTCAGCTGCAAATGATGCCTAAGAAATTCCCCAACTTCCTCTTTAGTGTCCTTTTCTTATGCCGCGTTTATTATGCCTTCCCCTGCTGCAAATGATGCCTAAGAAATTCCCCAACTTCCTCTTTAGTGTCCTTTTCTTATGCGCCATCGCCACAGAGAGAGAGAGAGAGAGAGAGAGAGAGAGAGAGAGAGAGAGAGAGAGAGAGAGAGAGAGAGAGAGAGAGAGAGAGAGAGAGAGAGAGAGAGAGAGAGAGAGAGAGAGAGAGAGAGAGAGAGAGAGAGAGAGAGAGAGAGAGAGAGAGAGAGTGTAGAACACCTTAGCCGTAGCTAAACCCAATGAAACTAGTCTTAACAAAATAAATGTATGATAGTATTAAAAATAAGACCGTAACATTGTTCTCTTAAAGTAAACTAAACTTAACATTCACAGCAACAGAACAAATTACTCCCTTCGACGAAGGCAACTCCTGTTGTACAAATACATCAAAGGTCAAGGTCTTTGCTGAGAGAGAGAGAGAGAGAGAGAGAGAGAGAGAGAGAGAGAGAGAGAGAGAGAGAGAGAGAGAGAGAGAGAGAGAGAGAGAGAGAGAGAGAGAGAGAGAGAGAGAGAGAGAGAGAGAGAGAGAGAGAGAGAGAGAGAGAGAGAGAGAGAGAGAGAGAGAGAGAGAGAGAGAGAGAGAGAGAGAGAGAGAGTCTAGACCCCCAGGGGCCTCTGCCTCCAAGGCTGGGAAATTGCAGAGGCCACCAACCACAAAGATATAGAAGAGAAGAGTCGATACAACCCTCACTAGGTGGAACGAGAAGAAACCCAACATATGTTAAGACGAGCCGACACCAGGTGACTAGACTCAAAGGAGGGAGGGAGGGAGGGAAACTCTAGAACCAACAGAAACTCTAGAACCAACGCCGATGAGGAATGCTAGCAGGCAATATGGATATATAGTAGACAGAGCCAAAGAAAGCCTGTGCCATAGAAGGCTCAGTCTATAGATAGATCTGACGCTCAAAATGGCGTGACGCCAAAACAGGCGTCCCTTTCCCCAGAATGATGGTTCTCTTCTATATAAGAAGAGAACCATGGCATTCTAGGGAAAGGTCCTTTGCAAAGCAATAACATCCGACACAAAGAGGAACCTACCTCCTCCAATCACAGACCGAGACTGCGAGCAAAAACAAGTAAGATCACTGAAAATCCATTGAAATATGCAGACTACCCTAGGACGGGGATAAATGGATAAAGAATAAAGCAAAAGTTGTGGAGCAAAGGAGCAACAAAACAACAGGGCAATTAAGGCAAGAAGGAGAAGACAATGGAGCCATAAGGGATAAAAGATGAATAGAACTGATGAGACAAGGGAATACTAGGGACCAACAAGACACAAGAACCGTGCGGGGTGCAGGTAATCAACAATAAAATGGAAAATGATGCCAACAAGCAAAAAATAGACTCTTAATGAATCGGGCAACCTAGGTAAAGAAAACTACAAAGATAAGAAAGCATGTATAAGAAAAAATGTAACAAGAACTACAGAAGCAATGGAGCACAAGCAAGAGTGCAGGAGTCCATAGGAATAAACAGGATGACCGAAACAAGAACAAATATCAGGGCAGACACTATGAAAAATGAATAACGACAGGGGAACATCGAGATCTTAGGCATCAAAAAAGCTGTTATACATAAGCTAGACAACAAAAAAATTGTTATAACTTTATTTTATTTTTCGAAGGGTGAAGTGGATCTTAATCAAGATTATTCAAAGTACATAAAGAATGACATATGAGAACACTAGCCTAAGCCAACGTACTCAGACGATAGCTGAAATATCATACAAACACACTTTACAAAACCCTTACGGAATGAAGACAACATGGCTATCCCCAACATGAAGTGTCCTTTCCCAAATAGCGGATTTGACTTGTTCTTTCCGAGTGGATGCTCGGTATGAAATGTATAGCTTGTATCGCAATTAAGGAATCAGCATGCCGGATTGTACCTCTGCATTACGAAAAATCTTCATCCGCCATCTCTCAAGGATAAGCTATTACAACCATGCTTTATAAAGGTGAAAACCTAATTTCTTTGCACATGGCCACCCACTAGGAATATGTCCAGAAGAACCTCTTGACTACGCAATGTAGTCTGGAATAATCCTTGGACCTATCTTCATATGGATGAATATTTGTGCATAGAAATATGCAATGATCCAAGGATTAAGGACAAGATATACACATGTGTTGACGATGCACAATTTACCATAATAGAGTACGAGCTTTGGGAGGCGAGATTGGGTTCCAAACCCACTTCCACATCTGAAGCCATTCACCCCCAATGCCTACCCATCCGCAGGGGGCAATTCATCCTGAATTGCCAGAAGCTCACAACACGATTACGAATTTAGATGGATCAATATTCGGGTTGCCTCGCCAAACGGGTTCTGTGCCTTGTGGCATTGGAGTGGGAGATTATGAGTTACACGGGCCCAAATCATCATATCCAACTCCTTAAGTTGTCTCCGCCTACACCGAACCCGATGATCTAAGTATGAGGTCAGTATAGACGGCAATGTACTTGGAGCTAGCAGAATCCATTATGGTGATGACGTTAACTGAATGCAACCTGCAGCTTCAATCTCAAACAACGGACAAACATGCTCCCAGGCTAGCAACAGGCCTTATCCAATGAATACCTTTAAATGCAAGGGCCACATTACTAAGAATATTTCTTCCTGAGATGAATCCAGAGTACATTGTATTGATAGAGTCCTTGAGCACCGCTTGAACTCTTAGCGCCAAAGCTTTTGCAATAACCTTGTATATTGAGGATAATAAAGTGATCGACTGCCAATCAGCAATGGGAGTTGAGTCTTTCACTTTAGGAATCAGAGAAGTACAACTTATATTAAGTTCGGAATCCAGTGAATCGACCTACAACAAATCCCCATATGTCTATGACACACTGTCTTTACCCACCGCCAGTGCTCCTGAAAAAATTCTACCGAATCTCGTCCAGACCCGGGCATTTATATGAGGCCATTGCACTACATGCATCCAGTTTCTGCTTAGTGAGTGGCAACTGCAATTCCTGCCTCTTATCCTCTGATACCTTACATGCGACCTTGCTTATGATGATTTCTTCCATGACATCACATCTTGGAAAAACTACACGAAATGCTAAAAAGCAAATTGTTTAATATCAGCAGGATCTTGAAGTATCTGGCCATCAAGCAAATTCAGTTAAACTTAGATGTAATATGCTTGCAAGAGTAGAAGTGTAAACATGGTGAGATACAAGAGCTTTTCAATATACTAGGTAAAGAATACGTTGGCATTGTTGCAGTAAAGGATAACTCTAGTGCGGGGACTCTTATCCCCTTATCGCTTAAAAAAATATGTAAAAATATGTGACTCCTAGGTAGATAGATTCGGCAGATGGTCTATGATAGAGTCTGGGGTTTGGTGAACGTTTCCCCAAAGGCAAAGGTGACCTATGGGCCACTCTTAGACATAAATTGAGAGGCGATGGCAGCCAGATAGCTTGGATTATGATAGGAGATTTCAACATGGTTGAGGCAGCCGAGGATAGATAAGGGACAACATCTGAAGTTATGCATGGGTTTGAGAAAATTCAGTGGTGTTACCTGGTAAGATTATAGTTTTATGGAATTATGAAGATAAGGGGTATATATGGTGTAATGGCTGGATGGGGCTGGAAAGGACATATGAAAGACATGATAGATGCTACGTTAATGACAAGGCATTATCCATCCTTTCCAGTCTCTATAGATCCAATCTACTGAAGAATGCAGTCTCGGATCATAACCCACAAATGAAATCTACCCGAATTTGCCAGATTAGAGCTTCTATAAAATGGTATTCAAACTCAATACTAGATATCTAAAAGACCCAGAATTTGTGGAGGTTTGCAAAAGCATATGGCAATTGGCTTTTAGAATGGGTGCATGTATGGATCGATAATAGCTCTCGCAAATATAAAAAGCATTGTCAAAAGTTGGGGTAGAGCTAAAGTGCAAAGGGAGAGGGGAGAGCTGGACAACGTTTATGGCCAACTCCACTCATTTAGAGCATTGGGTCCCAATAATGTAAACATGAAGAAGAGGATACTAGATCAGATAAAATATTAGAAGAATTAACGATAACTGGAAATAGATGTAAAGCAAGATTGACGTGGCTAAAAAAAGCTAATAAACGCACCAAGTTCTTTTTAAGATAGCTAGAGAAAAGAAAACGTCGTCTACACTACGATATATGCCAAGGACGTGGCAAAAGGCTTTAGGCCTTTTTGGGCCATGTGGGCCTTTGGACCTTTGGGCTTTTGTCCAAAGGTGGTTTTGGTCCAAAGAGGGACCAAAGGGGCGTGCATGCTATATAGTTGCTCGAGGGAGAGCTCCGTGGCAGTTGTGTCTTGACTGAGGGCTCGTGGTTGGGTGGTGAGATAGCATGCCACGTCAAGAGTCCATTTTAGTGGTATCAGAGCAACAAGTTTCGATAGCCGGATCTCCTGCCAATGTTAACTTTGAAGCTGAGGAACTCAAGGAAAAACTTTTTGAGTTAGAGCATGATAATTCGCCCATGAGAGAAAAATTTGCAGCTGCCGAGGCTCGAATTGCTGAGCTGCAAGAACTGGATTCTCTATGAGCGCAGGTGGCCCAGTTGCAGCAAACTGCAGGACGTCCGCGTAGTGGCATCAAAACGGGTGCCAATGTCGAAATTGAATTCAAAACATATTCTGTTGCTACTAGTGATGCGGATGAGCTTTTCGCATGGCTACGAGGTTTGAATTCATATTTTGCTAAAACTAAGGATGACGAAGACACTCAGTTATATTTTGTTGTGCGTCATCTAGATAGGGTTGCAAAGGACTGGTGGCTGGATATCCAGAAGAACCAACCAGTCGATCAACCCATTGTTACCTTTGCGAAATCTGAAAAGCAAATTAAAAATCGTTTTTTTGGGTCATAATTGGGAGCGAGATCTTATCATTAAATGCAATAAGGGATTTCAGCTTAGTAAAAATGATACTGAGAAGTCTGAAAAACTCATGGGTGCAGTGTTGTCAGGTACATTTAGTACGGTACGGGAATTATATATACTTAACGTATTAATATCGTATGTATACATCTCATTTAAAAGTACTTTAGATATATTTTTTGGAATTATAAAATACTTATTAAATACGTAAAATATGTACTTTACGTACAATACATTAAGTTCTTCCTGTAATTTTTTAGAACTATTATTTCTTGTATTGCAGTTGAAATAGTTGCAATAACAACTAGTTTGAAGAACTTCAAGTTTTAAATAATGAATTGCTCTAGAAAATTAAGTATTTCTCAAAGTTTTCAATCCAAAATATGTCTATTTAAGAGTTATATTCTAGTTTGCAATCTACACCCATAGACAAATAAATTTAAGTAATTATTGCTCGTTTGTTGCATCCGAAGCTATTAACCGCTGGTGACCTCTTTATTTCTTTCCTGGCATGAATGCAAGCTACTAAAGTATTAAGGAGAAGGTCTGCCTCCTGCCATGATAAAGCAAGAAGAAAGGTGGGTCTGCATCTCCATCTCCATTCCGATTCGGCGGCTAGGGTAAGAAGAAAGAGAAGGAAAACGCAGAGGTTTTGGGTTTTTATTTGCAAGAAGATTGTTTTTTTTTTTCTTAAAACTACAATTCCATAATTTCCTTAATGTCTAAAGTCTCCTTATGTATTTTTTTACTCTTATTCTATAATATATAATAATGTATCTTTTCTAATGTATAATTTTACCAATTCTATTGGTCTAATGTCGTTTGGGCACCCTTTTTTTTCAGTATGTATTGTAGATATTAATACGTTAAGTACGGTATTAACAAAACAAGAGCTCAATTTGACCTGTCAACCTATATAGTACGTATAGTACTATGAGGGACGTATATAAACGTAAAATACAGGTATGTAAACAACACTGCATGGTGGGGTTCATTGGGTACGGGCGAAGCTCGATCTGCGAGTTGCCAATCTTTCTTTTGGCGAGCTCTGTAAGATGGCAGAGAAAGTAGAAGAGGAATCCGTGAGGGCCAAACCAATCGGTTTGGCGAGTGATTTTCGGGAGAAATCAATCGGATCTGCTCCAGGGTCTGGGCCATTCAAACGGCCGCACACAGACGTTGCAGATAATGAACCTGTTGGGACCTGTTGGTCAAGGACTTCAATTGCAGCGATATGTATGTAAACATTCTTTCATGTTTTCTGACCTTGGAGGTATGGATATTATTCTAGGCATACCATGGCATAAGGCTATCAATCCTCTTATAGATTGGCAGACAGGAATTGTTATGTTATCCTTAGAAGTGGGTAAAAAGACCTTCAAGTTTGTGAAGGATGATATTGTTTCCCCAATTCCAACAGTTTCTATTGTACAGTTTAAACGTTTGGCAATGAAAACTCATTTTGTGTATTTGGTGGTTTTGTGTCCTAAGTCTGGTGTATCCCCATTAAATGAGTGTCAAACTGTCTTTTTACATTATTATGATGATGTCTTTTCAAATGAAATTCCACAAACTTTGCCACCCCAATGGATGGAGGACCACATGATTGATCTTCTTCCTGGGAAAGAACCTCCTAATCAAGCTCCTTATTGGAGAATGCATGGCCAACAAGTTGAGATTAGACACCAACTTGATGAGTTACTTCAAGCTGGTTGATCCGTCATAGTTCTTTACCTTTGGTGCTCCTATTTTGTTGGTTAAGAAAAAAGATAATTCCTGGTGCATGTGTATAGATTATCGCGCTTTGAATAAGATAACCATAAAGAATCGGTTTCCTATACCAAGGACGGATGATTTGTTTGATCAACTCCAAGATGCCACAGTTTTTAGCCGTCTTGATCTTAAGTCAGGGTATTGGCAACTTAAGGTTGTGCCTGAAGATGTTCATAAGGCTGCGTTTCAGACATTATGAGTTTTTAGTCATGCCATTTGGACTTACAAATGCGCCAGCTTCTGTTGCGAGGCTAATGGAGTGAATATTTGAAGATGTGCATGGCACTTATGTTGCCGTTTTCTTTGATGACATATTGGTTTTTGGAGGATAACTCCAAACTGGGATGGGACGAGCGCCTAAAATCTTGGCACTTTTGTCCTTTACCCCCTTTTTCAGTTTGAAATACTTTCTTGGCAAAAACTGCTGAAACTTGATCGATCCAGCCTGATTGACACCCGAATTTCTCTGAATTGTGAGCTAGCCTTGTAGAGGCTAGCATTTCATCAGATTTAGAATGCAAAGATCTTCAAATGGATACTAAAATCTTTGCAATTCTAAAGCAAGGGGACAGACTATTTTGTGGTTTTCTTGTTGGACAACCTTCTGATCTGTGGAATTCTCTGATCTACAGAGGTGTCTCTCCTGATAACTCATTTCAATTTGAGTACTCGTTTGTTCCAGGGTGTGAAGAATTCAAGATTCAAATTATCGATTCTTGGCTTGAAGAATTTCTGGGATCCAAGAATATTGAAGCTACAGCTACAATTAGAGCCTACAGTGAACAATTTGATTCCAAAATATTCATCAAATTATATTCTGAAGTCGAATTAAGGGATTTCTCTGTAAATTGATATATTCTTGATGTCTTCTAAGAGAATTTTGGCACTGAGGAGTAATCCTGATTTTCTTTATCATAGATAGGATCCTGTCTGCTTCTCCTCCTAATTTCAAACTTGTTCTCTCACTCCAATTCCGATCTCCATTTGCTTTGCTTTCCTGTCATTTTGCCCCTTGTTGTTTTCTCCTGCGTTATTCTTATGGAAAATAAAAATCACTTTAGCCCTAAATCTCTATCTTTGCTGCACTCTTTTTCTACTCTGTCGACCAAGGATCCAAAACAATTTGTTCTTTTTGGAAATTTTGCTAACCCTGCAGATCAAAATCAGGCATGGATCCAAAAACATTCAAAACCCCAGTGTGGGATAACTTCTCTAAAGATCCCGACATGTGGGGGTGTCTTCCTGCTCTGGATCCTGCCACTCAAACTCCACTGCCTTATGGTGTCCCGAGACCTACTAATGAGCTTCAACCAGATGAGAATTATGATGCTGCTTTGAAGGAGCTCCGTCCTATTGAAGGGAGTAAGCAGAAGCTTTACCATGGTATTTCTCTAAATTTACCTTCAGTTCATTCTAAAATGTCTTCCCTTCAAGATACTGCTGTCATTATTAAAGTCTCTAGATCAGGCATCCATTTGGATAAATTATGGACTTTCTGTCTCAACCTACAAAAAGGAATCATTCTAAATGCCATCTACTAGTTGAACTATCCATATATAATGGTAGAATGTGGTAGCCAAAGAACTGCCAATTACCTTCTTAAGCTTGGTGTTCAAACTTTTGAGTCCTATCGGATCTCCTTTCTCAAATGGGACCCTAAACTTAACTCTGAAGATATGGAAAATTTATGTGGCCTCTACAACTCTTCAGGGTTTAAATCCCATTTATTGGAGTGAAGAATGCCTAAAGCTTCTGTTTAACTCTATTGGGAATTATATCTGCACTGAATACTCCCCCTCAAGATCCCCAAGAGCTTTCATCCAAATAGACCTTTCCAAAACCATTCCTACCTCAATCCCCTTCTGTGATGCTTTTGGCCAAAACTCCTATCTATCTTTGAGATGGTCAGGCCTACCTCCTCATTGCCAAAGTTGTTCGAAGAGACATTTTTGGTATGCAGATTGTCCTCTAAGGGATGCAGTATTGAGCAGAGATGAACTTGTTGCTCAGAACACTGGAGTAGAATCTAAAAATGATTCTGAAAACAAAGTCAATGGCAAGTTCTTTTCAGGAAAGTCAGTCAACTCGTGCTTGACTACACCAGACCTTCATCAACAATTCCAATGGAATAAGGTAAATGGGAGTAAAAGGAGAATTAAAAATAATCAAATTAAAAGGCTTGACTCCATCTCTCATTTACCTAACAAATGGTAAAGGCTCTCAATATTCAAATCAAACCTTTGATGTATACAATTCCACTGGAGTCAAAGTATTACAGAATTATGGAAAATCCAAAGATAAGGGGAAAGCTCCAATTCAACATGATGGAATGCACACGGAAAAGCTTCATGATCTACTAGACCAAGTGATTACAGATTCTCGAGTAAACTTCCAAGTGCAGTCACAGGATATGTATGATCACCTGGGACATTCAAAAGTTAAGAATGTTCCATTAATTATTAAAAGCTATGTTACTCAAAAACTTGCCATACTCAAGGGACTGAAACTATGTGATAAAATTCTGGCAGAGAATTTTAAGGTTAACAAAGCTAATAAGCAAATTGTGCCACCACAATTGGCTCAAGATAAAAACCCAGCTCCTGTCAGTAACTCATCTCAGATGACCTCCAATGTGGACAAGGCTATCAAAGTCAACACTGCACCAAATGTTTCAGGTAATTCAGCTACCCCAGCTTACAGTAACCATGCAGATATCCCACAAGAAGTTCAAGACAAGGTTATTCATGATCCAGCACCATCTGCCGCAGACACATTGAATGGTGACCTACATGAAGACTTTCAAGATAATATGTTGGATAAAATTGATTGCTCCAATCAATTTCAGGTACTTGCTAGTTTAAGTATTAAGCAAGAGTCTGATTTACTACTGAGCAATAGTGTAGAAAATCCTCATGTTACCAACTTGCCCCCTATAGAGACCCCCCCCCTCCTCACATACTCAAGATTGCCCTTTAATTGACCTTCATAATATGCCTTCTCATTTGCCAAAATCCATTTTCCCTATATCCAAGGAAATTGCAGAGCAGATTGCCACTTTGCAGGAGGGTTTGGTCCAAGATTTGAATAATAAGGATTGTGAGCCGGCTGAGATACTTGAAGAGAAAGACAATGGGACTGTATGTGAAATTCAGGATCATGAGCTCCTGGCAGTGGGACTGGATTCCAAAGGAGACAACATTGACAACTCGGCCACTCAAATTTCAAACTCTCAACCTGAATGCAACAATGCTGACTGCTCAAATAGGCAAGTACCTCTCTTTTATAATTGCATTAAAGTAAATTCTAATGATGATGCCTTAAATATGTTTGAATTCTTTCCTGGGGGGTGTTCTGATAGTGACTATGGTAGCGATAAAGAGAATTGGGGCAATGAGAATTTTTTCTCTAATAATTCCACTGCTAATAAATCCAGGAAAGAATCAAAATTTAAGAAGAAAAAAAGTTCTTCTAAACCTGATATTACTGCTTATTTGCATAAGACTCCTGCTGGTAACACTAGAAGTAAAAAAAATAGGAGAAGTAGATAACTTCTTTGCCCTTCCTTTCTTCCTTTGCTCTCCACCATGAAGATTATGACATGGAATGTGAGGGGAATGAAAGGTCCTATTAAAAGAAGAAGGATTATTTCTCAGTTAAGGCATTACAAGGCTGACCTGATCTTGCTCCAGGAAACTAAACTTCCCAAATTTGAGAGTTCGTGTCTTGCTGACTGGATTTTCCCAGGTGCTTCCTCTGTGTGGATTGAGTCTTCTGGTACCTGTGGGAAACTTGTCATGATTTGGAAAACTTTGCCTCACATCTCCTTTTATAACAGTCCTGGTAAGTGTTGGCAGGCTGTGGTCTTTTCTATTAATAATTCCAATTTTGGAGTTATCAATATTTATGCTCCCACCTGTCCAAAAGATAGGGAAATGTTATGGCTTGAAATCTTATCATGGATGTCTTCCCAACCTCGAGTTGACTGGATTGTCTCTGGTGACTTTAACAATACCCCAAATTGGGACATGAAACTGGGGAACAGGATTAACATGTCAAGAACTGAGAGAATTAATTGGGACTCCTTGATCCCTGATCTTAATTTGATTCATGTCCCTTCCTCTACTGCAATATATACCTGGTCAAACAAGCAAAAAAACTCTAATAGAGTTTACTGTGCTTTAGACAGATTTTATGTTACCAGCTCCTCTTGCTCCTTCTGGGATAACTGCTATGTGGTAAGTGATGAATCAATCTCCATATCGGATCATCAACCACAATTCCTTCACACCAAACACCTTCTGAAACTTCCTAGAGATGGCAACATCCCCTTTAAACTGAATTGTTCTCTCCTTGGTAATAAGCAGTTCTGCATGGACTTCAGAAACTTTTATCTCTCCTTGCAAGATAATCTTAACTCTGCCACATGATATAGGGAACACCTTTCTATGAAATCCTTCTACTCAAGATTAAACAAGTCAAGTCCTGGATTAAGGAATGGTCTTACAGAATTTGCAAAGAGAAGAACAAGCTGAAAGAAACTTACTTGGAACAAATGAGAGATATTAGAGGTCATCTCCAAAATCAACCCCATGATCTAAATCTCCAAATTGGTGAAGAAGTGTTGGAAAAAAAGATTAAATCCATTGAAGAAGTTGAAGCTAGAAGCTATGCTATTAAATGCAAGATGAAGTTTAACAAAGAAATGGATCTTGGGAGCTCAAAATTTTTCTACAGAACAGCCAGAAAAAGGCTCCTGAATAATTCTATTCTCCAAGTGAATAGTGAAAATGGTTCTATCATTGACTCTCCCAAGGACAATAAGCAATTCTTTCAAGAGAAATATGCCTTTTTATTTAATGACAAGAACTTTCATCCTAGCTCCCCCTCTAAAAAAGATGATTTTTTCTCCTTGATTAATCAAATCATTCCCAACTCAGATAATTTGATGAATGATTCCATTGCTGCCATCCCCTCTGAGCAGGAAATCTTCAAAGTCATTATGAGCTTCAGTAAAGGAAAATCTCCTGGACCAGATGGCCTACCTCCAGAATTTTACATTTGCTTTTGGGATATCTTCAAAGTTGATATTGTTAATTTGGTACACGGATTTTGGAAGGCAGAACATCTTCATCCTTCTATTTCTGCTGGATTTATAACTCTTGTCCCTAAGGTTGACATGCCATCATCATTCTCGGATTGGAGGCCTATCTCTTTAACCAATTCTACATATAAGATATGTGCCAAAATAATTGCCAACAGGATTAAACCTTTCCTTCAAGAGCATATCAATATCAAACAATCTGCTTTCCTCCCAAACAGATTCATTTTAAACAATTACATTATAGCCATGGAGGGTCTTCATTGGAATAGAGTGTCTGACCAAGATTGCATTCTTCTAAAACTGGATTTCGAAAGGGCCTTTGACTCAGTAAATTGGGATTTTCTTGAATTTGCTATGCACAAAATTGGCTTCAATCCTAAAGTTATTTCTTTAATTATGGGATTAAACTCTAAGGCAAATTCTGCTGTTCTCATAAATGGCTCCCCCTCAAACTTCTTCAATCGTTCTCGAGGGGTGAGACAAGGCTGCCCATTAGCTCCCTACCTTTTCCTTGTGGTTGCTGAACTTCTTACAAGGGCTATTGATTTCCATCAAGAAAGTGGCAACATTAAAGGTCACAGTCTTATAATCTCACAATATGCTGATGACACCTTTGCCTTTCTGGATTCCAACTCTGATAACATTGCTAAATTCTTAGGCATCATAGATTTATTCTCTGAGGCCTCTGGAATTTTTCTTAACATTGCAAAAAGTGTGATCATTGGTAATACAAGTGAGAATTATATCTGTGACATAAAGGTCCTCAACAACCTTGCAAGCAACCAAGCTCTTGGGTATGCCCTTGTCTCTCAATCCAAATATCAAAGGTTTGTGGGATCCAATCCTTCAGAGCATTAAGAAGAAATTAAATTCCTTCAGAAACTCTTTGTCTATGGCTGGTCGTACCATCATTGCAAACACTGTCCTGGCAGCTTCTCACATCTATTTTTCCTCTGCTCTTGTGGCCTCTAATGGAGGTTTAGGATGTAAGAGTCTATACTTGCAAGCATGTGCCCTGGCAGGTAAATTTGTTTGGAGAACTCCATAGCATCTATTTTCATTAAACATTGGCTTGACTGCTCCTATCCTGAAGATCACCCAAGTGTAAAGCATTGTATGCCTGAGTCAAGCCTCTCTTACCTGCATCCTGGTAGAAACACATCCCCTCTGATGCAAAACATGTTTAAAGCTTGGAATATAGTTAAGGATTGTTTTGATACCCCTGCCATTCTTGATCTCAATTACAATTCTTCCCTTTTCTGGTCTTCTCAATTTCAAGATAATAATGGGAACATTCCTGCATTAAGGCATCCGAAAATTTACAGGATATGGTTTGACTTTGGTATCACTCATGTTCAGCACTTATACAGAAATGATCAAATCATTTCCTGGACAAACCTCAGAAGACTCATCCATGGTACTTCTAGTGACAAGTCTATCTTCTCTCATTTCAAAAGTATCTTGCCTCAATCTACAAACTTGACAGTCAATCAAAGTGGTTTTCCTATCAAGCTAAATGGTCATGATAAATATAAAATTGGCTCTGTGTATAACTTCCTGAACCAAAAGGATACCTCAGCCATAGCTTAGCTTAAATGGTCTATTTCAGATAGGGACAGCAAGACTCTATATAAAAACATCTGGAACTCCTATTGTCCTCCCAAAATTAATTTCTTCATATGGTTGATTGCCCATAAAAGTCTCCCTAATCTTGCTTCTCTTTCTAGAAAATGTCTAATATTCTGCCAGCCTGCCACTCGAACTGCTCCCAAGATGAAACTATGCAGCATATTTTCCAGTGTCCCAAAATTGCAGATTTCTGGACATGGTTTTACAGTAAGTTCAGTGTTTTTTTCCCTGGTCAAACTCATGGTAATTTGCTCCAGCATATCCAAAATAATGATGCTTTTTTGAATGCTATTGTGTTCACTGCTTTATGGAATGTTTGGAAGGCCAGAAACAGAATTGTTTATAGTAAGAAAAATTTATCTATATTTTGGATCAAGATGAATTTTCAGTTAGACCTTGAAGGATTTGTAACAGCTCACAAAGGTAAATTAGGAGACAACTATGACAAGAGATGGGATTTGGTTGGTAAATTTAATGTTGTTTTTAACTTGTTTTATTCGAATCTCAATGTTATAAATTCTAATGCTCCTTTTTCTGACACTCATGATAGAATATCTAGAATTCCTGATGGGGGAGGGCAGAACCAAGTTTGATACAATGTTGACTTACCAAGAGGCCCTCTCTACTGCAATAATACAGGTGTATCAAATCTAGAGCCACCAGGGCCACAGGCAAGTTCAGATGAAATTCTGTTGTACAAGGTTAGGAGTACGACCAATGAATCCACTTGGGCAAAGATATACTGCAGAGAAGTGCTGCAGATGTACTGCTTATTCAGCTTTTTATTCATGTACCACTTTTCTCTAACAGAAAGGCAGCTCAGCAGATACATGGAGTTATATTATTCTCACAAAATGCTCTCTGATCTTTATGGCACTCTACTCCTGCTCATGGCTAAGGAAGATATTCACCAACTGCTCATGGAGAATGGATCTGCACACAATAGCTACCAGTTTGGAACTGACAATGGCTTCTATTGGGTCTATAACTCCATTTTTGACCAAATCATAAATTCCCCATAAAAACCAACTCAGTCACTCTTCTCCTTTTTCCCTGTCATCTGCTTTGCAACCTCATACTTGTCTAAATCTCTGTTGCTCAGTCGTTAATCTTGCTTTTGTCTAACACCTTAAACATGTACTTGGAGCTCAATTTTGTCCTTGCAGGAATGAGGATCTCGTCTGGTCTGGTGGTTGTTTTTCCAGATTATATTATCAGCTTCATCAAGTGTTTCAAACCGAGTTCTTGATCACTTCATATGATAGATCTCCAGTTTTATCTGGATTCTATACTGCTGTCACTTTTTTGTCAGAATTTCTCATATTTCTAGTTGCTACTTGAAAAACTACTCTTAGTATGTCTCTAATGAGGATGTCTTTATCCTCATTAGTAACAATTGTGTATGGCTTTTAATAATTAATGGAAAAAACAACTCTTAACTTAAAAAATAAAAAATAAAAAAAATTGGTTTTTAGTAAGTTCGAGGAAGATCATTACTTGCATTTGCGGGAGGTTTTCCGTCGGTTAAGGGACGAGTCTATTACTCTTAATCCTAAGAAAAGTATCTTTTTCCAATCGGAAATTGAATATTTGGGTCATATTGTTTGCGCTGATGGTCTTAAAGTTGATCCCAGTAAGGTACAAGCAATCGTGGATTGGCCAGTACCTACTTCAGTTGCTGCATTGCGTTTCTTTGTGGGCTTATGAAGTTAATATAGGAAGTTTATATAGAATTTTGCTCGCTTAGCTTCGGATTTATATTTGTTGCTACGAAAACATGTTCCTTTCCAATGGAATCATAATCATCAGTTCGCTTTCCAATTTTTAAAGGATGCCATGGTTAATCCTCCTGTTTTGTGTTTGCCAAAGTTTGGTCT
Source organism: Isoetes taiwanensis (assembly GCA_021234155.1). Taxonomy (NCBI): domain Eukaryota; kingdom Viridiplantae; phylum Streptophyta; class Lycopodiopsida; order Isoetales; family Isoetaceae; genus Isoetes; species Isoetes taiwanensis. The sequence goes on along the minus strand of JAJEKV010000019.1, from coordinate 1,165,820 downwards.
ACCTTATTTGTTATGTGTTGATGCAAGTGGTATGGTTTTGGGCACAGTTTTGATGCATGATGGTCATCCTATTGCTTATGAAAGTCGGAAGTTTTCTGACACGGAAAGTAGATATAGTGTTTATGATAAAGAATTTCTGGCTGTCATTCATGCTTTGAAAGTGTGGCCACACTATCTTTTAGGATCGACCATTCATATTTTGACTAACCACCAAAGCATTAGGCACATTGTTTCACATAAAACATTATCGAAAAGGCAATTGAAGTGGGTTGCTTTTTATGCAGCAATATGATTTCTCAGTGGATTATCGTCCTGGTAACAAGAATGTTGTGGCAGATGTTTTAAGTAGACATTATGCAATTTGTTCTCTTTCTATAGCACAATCCAACCATTTGTGGAGGGGATTGTGGTGGAGGAGAAGGTGGGGGTGGAGATGGGGGCGGTGGAGGGGAGAAGGTGGTGGTGTGAGATGGTGGGGGGTGGGGTGGTGGAGATGGTGGAGGAGGGATGGTGGGGGTGGGGGCGGTGGTGGGGGTGGAGGAGGCTAAGGTGGCGGGGGGATGGTGGAGGTGGTGGAGGAGGTGAAGGTGCCCTGGGGAGGGGGGGGATGGTGGAGGTGGGGGTGGTAGAGACGGTGGGGGAGGGGATGGTGGTGGTGGAGGAGGCGGCGAAGGTGGCGGTGGGGATGGCAGGGGAGGTGGTGGGGATGGCAAGGGTGGAGGAGGGGAGTGTGGAGGTGGTGGTGAATGTTTTGGTGGAGGAGGGGAGTGACGGGGAGGTGGTGAATGCTTTGGTGGAGGAGGATGCATGTTCTTTCGATGGTAAGGTGGGGGTGGGGAAGGTGGAGGAGGAGAGGGCGGTGGTGGTGGAGGGTGCGATGAATGCTTTGGAGGTGGTGGGTGCCCATGCGAGAATGAAGCCATTGTATGCCATTGACCACGATTATAAGGATATTTGGTTGTTGGCTAAAAGTGGCAATGCATATGGATATAAGATCGTTAATGGGTTCTTATATAAAGGTCCATAGCTATGCATTGTTCAGGACTTTCGGTCACTTATTCTTAGAGAAATCCATGATGCACCTACTGCGGTCATTGTGGCATGGGGGCGACTTTGGCAAAGCTTGAACCATACTTTATTTGGCCTGGATGCGGGGAGATGTCTTGGTTCATATTCGTCATTGTGTTACTTGTCAACGGATAAAGAAAGCGAACAAGCAACCTCATGGTGTTCCTTTATCCTTGCCTATTCTGGAAGCAAAATGGGAGCATATCACTATGGATTTTATTGTTGGTCTTCAAGTTCTAGAAAGAACATTGTCATTTGGACAATTGTTGATTGTTTAACTAAACACGCCCATTTTATTCCTTGTTCAAATAAGTTGATGGCTTATAGTGCGGCTACACTCTTTATCAAAGAGATATTTAGGCTACACGAGTTGCCAAAGATTATTGTATCCGATCGTGATACAAAGTTTACCAGTAAATTCTGGAAGGCATTGTTTATGCAATTGGGAACAGAGTTAAGGTTCTCCACTGCTTTTCACCCAGGAACTGATGGATAAACCGAGGTGGTAAATAAAGTTATTTGTTCCATCTTAAGGGGGTTTGTCAATAAGCATCAACATTGGGAAGAATATTTGCATATTGCTGAATTTGTGTATAATAATACCCATCAGTCTACCATAAAGATGACCCCTTTTCAGGCGATCTATGGTCAGCCTGAACAAGAGCCACTCTTTCGAGTGTGTGAGGATGTTCCAACTGCTGATGACCAATCTCATTGATCCCGTGGGCTTTATAGGATCTGCAGCCTTACATTGGCACATTACACTAACAAATTCATTAACAGAAGGCAATATCATGGTTCAAATCCTATATGGCAATAGCATAGCTTCAAATCTTGCGTGATCTTGAATTGACGCAAATCTGTTCTTGGTCATTATGTTCATACAAACTAGCTTCCCCAAAATATAAGGGATCCAACAAAAAGAAATGTTCGCGGCGGCAGAGGGGAGTCGGAAAGAGATATGTTTGCGGCGGCCTTGGCTGCCGCGATAAATTTCTTGTTTCTATAAAGCTTGCTCCTAAGACCAATCTATTATAGAATGATATGCCACGGTTAACCTTAACTGTATTGAAGCCTCTGGTCTAGACATTTCGAGTTGATGTAGTGTGATGCAAAGTTGGTTGAAGTATAATTCCAGTGAGTATTAGCTTCCTCACAAGGTAGCACTTTAGATATAAAGAGGCAATGGCAGTAAAAAGCTTTCGGATGACTCCATAACAGACCTGCGAGATTGATCCAAAGGCACCTTTTGCAAAATCTCTCTAGAACACAGCAGATCTCCTGAAATCAGTGGAAGCAGAACCGGTTTTCCTGTCCAACCAAAGGCCTTGTAGAACCAGCGTTCTGATGCCAGAAAATAGAGATTCCGGACATAGACTATATGAGATCAAGGATATAAAGGATGAAATAGAACTAAGTGCTATATGCCCCTCTGTGTCTTGAAACTGCTCAATATGGTGCAGATTAGAGTTACGAATGAATACCCTAATCTATAGAAAGAAACGTGCAGATATTTGGCATGTCACCATTTTCCAGAATAAATGTGGTGATATTTGGTTGCAAAAGTAAGCAACAAAAATGGTTAAAATAGATTGCTTCTAAAATCCATGATATAAGCCCGTTGCATGCAAGATAGTTCAATTAATTCGACGGCACTTGGCAATCATGCACAAAAGTAATGCATGTTATGCATTTGAACTTTTTTACAAAAGGAAAACCCTCATCTACATCTACATGAACATCATACATAACATGGATCATGTACATAGTAGATCCTATCACAAAGAAAATGCACATAAAAGTTTGAGATTTGAAAGTTATCCATTCTAAGCCCTAATATCTATGGTTAATATAAAACATGCCCCTAGGCAAGACACCAATAAAGGACCAAATGAAATATGTAAATTCTAATATGAATAGAATGTCATACCTCATAATTTTGGCCATGCAATTGTTGCATGTGCTATGAAGTTTTTGGGTTGCCCCCATCCTAGGGGGGCAAACCCTTGTTTATATGGGCTTTTGGCATATCCTAGGTATATTCTTGAATATCCCTAGGATATGCTGGTGACTGCTAAAAACCTCCTATTTCCTGTAAACTGGCGGTCAGGTTCGACGTCTGATTTCTTGAAGCGAACCGGGTAACTGGCAAGGCTCCATGGCAAGTGCTGGACAAGACGACTTACGGAAGGCAAAACGACCACGTTGTCCCCAAGAGGTGGGTTTCTTAAGCAGATGTGTGATGTCTGTAATCTCCAGGTATTTCAGTGCAGGAAATGCTCCCTCTTGTAGTTCAGGAAGTTCTTCTAAAGATTTGAAGTTAACGAACCTTCCAAAACGTTTTTGTGGTGGTCCGTCCTTGAACCAGAGGTCATCCTCCCTTCTCGGTTTGGCAAAAATGATATTTATTGTTTGGAAGCAGAGAATGAAGCCGACTAGTTGGTTCGACTGGATCTATATCTGCTTCTAAGCTTGGTTCGGCCGGACTGCTTATCTCTGATTCTAGCCCTATCATGCCGTATAATTGACCAGCTTTAAATCAAATCCCATTTCGGGCACTTAGGCTTTGTTGGTTTTCACAATCTAACTCATACGTTGTAACTGTCTCGTAACACACAAACTTTCTTTATTGAACTTTCTTCCTTCTTTGGTTGGCCTTGAGGGAAGAAATGGTCTTTCGATAAACAGATATAAGCATGACGAGTCTACAGTAATCTGGGAACTTTCATTTTTTCCTTATGTGTAGATAGTGATACTGGTACTCTTCTCAACTGTTTATTATTGCTATGCAGAGTAAAGGAAAAGATAAAGATCTTGAATTGAAGGGACGTAATGCTGATCTGCTTGCAACTGCGTCTGGAGACAAAACCGTACGTCTTTGGGATGCCTGGAGTGAGTAGTATAGATTGTTCTCTTCATTATTATTCATGCCATTTTCAATGTTTAGATTAATACGGTCCATGAGTTAAGGGGTATAAGAATTAATCAGCTAACAAAAGGACAAAGGAGAGAGGACCAAATGCGGCGTAGGAGTTGGATTTGTACACCATTGCATGTCACTCACTCCTAAATAACCTTGGAATTGTACAGCAGCTTATATTGTATAACATGTTAACAATGCGTATTCTGGGTATTATGTGCGCATGGTTTCATAAATGGTTTGATTATGCCTATTCTGTGTATTATGTGCACATGGTTTCATAAACGGTTTGATAAATAATTTGAGAAATATTTCTTCAGGAGAAATATGGGTTGTTGGATAAAGATATTAGTATATGGGCTTATGTAGCAAGTGCTCTTCCTTTAATTAAGAAGGTTGGTGACCAGAGATGCTGGAACTTTGTTCAAGGTATTAAAGAAGGCAAGAAGCTAGTAAGTTCATGCTACAGATTGCTTACATCCTCAAGTACTTTATCACCTTCTCGAAAATGGCACTTACAAACTTTGCCTTCTCAATGGCAATCCATCTGGAACCTTGTTTGGTCTAAATATAATCCTCCAAAGGTAAATGTTTTACTTTGGCAGGTGATTCATCGCTCTTTGAGAGTTAATGAGATGGTTCATCGCTTTAAGCCGGGAGTAAGCCCACTTTGCCCAATGTGTGAGCGGTGCATTGAAACATTGGAGCATTGTTTATATTTGTGTGCAGAGCTGAGTAGTCTTAGGTCCTAGTTGCATTCTCTTTTTGGAGTATCTTTGGATAGTCAGCACTTTCTTTTGGGTATTTATCCAAATCAGTGGACTGCTTCTAAAAGGATTGCATTTCACATGGCAAAGTCTTGGCTAATATGGAGTGTATGGAAGCGAAGGCGAAGAAAGGTCTTTTATGATAAGCATATTTCTTCTCAGGTGGTACTTCAAGAAATTCGTAAGAAGTTGTATAATTGCTTTCAGATCTTCAATTGGCCTGATCGTATTAAATTTCCAATATGGAGTGATCATCTAAAAGTGATTGATGCTTCAGGAATATTTCTTACTTCTTGAAGTACTTTGTAATCTTTTGAGTGTATAATATGAAGTAAAACACGTTCTTCAAAAAAAAAAAAAAAATGAGACCTCGTTCATCAGTCCTACGAGGTGTTTCATGAGAGGTGCCAAATCTTGCTATTCTAAACTGTAGCTTGCCCATACAGACCAAGCATCCTTTTTGGGTTCTTTTGATGCATTGCGGTCTATGGCCGATCCAGATTCTGTTTTTGCATTGTTTGAGTGGGCATCAGGTGAGATTGGTTTTGTTCATACTACATTTACATATAATTGCATGATGGAAGTTTATGTCAAGGCAGGCAAGCATAAGCAAGCCTATGAGCTTTTTAAAGAGGGATTGCAGGGAGCATTCATGCCAAATGAATTTTCCTGGCCCAGACATCATTTTGTACACTGTTAATCGATGGGCTTTCTAAGTCAGGAAAATTAGTAGAGGCTTTTGATCAATTTAAACGTGCGCTTGAGGTGCATCAACCCAGTACTCAGATATATACTACACTTATTGATGGTCTTTTCAGAGCAGGAAAGCCGAATGATGCATATTGGCTGCACAGGAGCATGGAGGAGAAGGAATGCACTCCAGATATTATGACTTACAATGTCCTTATTACTGGCCTGTTTTTACCTATAATGCTTTCCTTGCAGCGCTGTGCAAAGCTGGTAAATTTGATGATGCTTATAAATACTTGGAAGAGATGGTAACAAAGCATTATCCCCAAGTACAGTCACATACAACTTGCTAATCTCCGGTTTTGCGAGAGAAGGGAGAGTCATAGAAGCACAAGAACTTTTCCGAAGATGGTGAAAAGAGGTTGCATTCGGATCTTGTGGACCGATTGGCGGTTTTGCAGATTGAGAAGATTGATGAGGCATATCACCCCTTTGATGCAACGCTGTCTAGAGGTTTAGTGCCAAATGTTGAAACATACAATAGTATGGTCTGTGGGCTTTGCAAGCTAGAAAAAACTGAAGGAATCTTTTGCACGTCTTGAAGACATCATACGCAAGGGTCATGTTCCAGATGTAATGACATATAATAGCATTATTAGAGAACTTTGCAAGGCAGGACAATTGGACACGGCATACCCACTGCTAGAAGATATGTTTGAAAGGGGTTGTGTTCCATATGTGACGAGTTTCAATGTCCTAATTGACGGACTCTGCAACATTAAGAAGGTTGATAAAGCTCTTGAGCTCCTTGAACTCATGATAGAAATGAAATGTCTTCCAAATGCCATGACGTATGACACTCTTATCTCTGGTCTTTGTAAAGCACGCGAAGCAGAAAAGGCATTGCAATTTCTCAAAGGAAAAATATTTATTCCTGATGCTATTCTATTCTTATTCTTTGCTGTGTGAGTTGAAGAAGGTTGATGATGCTTATCATCTTTTTGAGGAAATGATGCAGCATGGTCTTAAAACCAATGCTGAAATCCACAATATCCTTCGAGACTCCTTAAAGCAATAGCGAGCCTCATATGCTTATGCAAGATCACAAATTATTTTCAGAAGCTATTACAACAGTGCATTTCTTTTGCTTGCCATGCAAGGGCATAAAAGAATGGGGCAATCTCGTTCATTCTGTTTCTGCATAATAATCATCTATACTTGGATGTTGCAGGCAAGTATGCACATGGTAAACTAGGAATACCAATTCCTAGGATGGGTCCTATGATACAATCAAGTGGCCGATAGAAGAGGAATCTACCTCAAAAAGAATGGGACAAACTAGGATGACAAAGACAAGAGCAGAAACAAAGAGGAAAACGACAAGGATAAAAACAGATCAAGGAGCCGAAACACGATATATGGACACGAACAAAGCAAAGAGAACCAGGCGAAATACGATGAGAAACGAAGAAGACAAGGCAAGAAAAAGAAAAAACTAAGACGATCCAAGTGGTCAAATGACGAAAAGACAAATAATAAGGAACTGGAGAAAATGGATCAACAGAAAAACGAGCATAAAGCCATGCAAGAGGTTAACGAAGGCTAAAGAGCAAAGAAAGAACTCGGAGGGAAAAATATAAAATCAGAAAAAAATAACAAAGGAAAAACCATAAGGTGAGATGACCAAAGAAAAGAATTAGGCTAGAAACAGAGAAAACTGACAAAAGGAGAGAACAAGACCCATGGACAAGAGATCACTATGAGAACAAAAGTAACGTAACACAAAGATAAACTAAAGGATGGAGCAAATGAGACAACTTGGTAAAACAAGATGACCGGAATCGATCAGATGGGATAAACAAGGAAGAAAGGGCTAAGCAAGGCCAATGGAGAAACAAGGATAAAATAGATCAAGGAGCAAAGCATGATCAATGGACACCAACAGAGCAAAGAGAACCAAGGCAAACCAAGATGAGAAACGAAGGAAACAAGACAAGAAAGAAGAAAAATAAGACGATTCAAGAGGTACACACAAAAACGACAAATAAGGAACAGGGGCAAAAGGAAAAACCGAGAAACCGAGGTTAATGAAGGATAAAGAGCAAAACGAAAAATGGGGGAAATATGAGATACGGGGCGAAAAGAACCAAGAAAAATCATGAGGTGAGGGCCAAAAGAAAAGAGATAGGTCAAATGCCTCTAGAACTAGTAATGCAAGCAAACCACTAGAAAAAACAAATTCAAACTTCAACCCTGCCATGCGGTTAAATTGAATGAATAAGATGAAGAACCCAACCATAATGAAATGGGCAAGAGATACCACCTCTACAAGATCGAAAAGAGACATCTCATCATGAACACTGAAAAGAATTGACCAGGAGAAAAGTGGCAAATAAAACTGGTCGTAAAGAATGGACCGACAGAAATTTTATGAAAGAGCAAAGTAAACAACTAGACATCCAACTATGGAAAACCTATATGTCAAGAAAAGGGTGATTAAATCGAGAAACATAAATTTCCCATGCTAAACACACATATGTAATGAGCGGACTTACCAACCGAACCATGAGGAAAAAACACCAACCAAATGTGTGTTACCAAGACTGACGATCTAAGGTGCAAAAGATGCACTAGCCAAACAGAATGCGAAGCTAGAATTGCATCGAATCGTTGAGCAATGAATATATAAAGAGCATCGAAGGAAGAAAGGACCTCAACAAAGGTGATATAACAAGAATAGATCAAGCATGAAGAAGTAAAAAACGAAAGTCAACACGAAAAGAGGCCAAACGCGTATGGGACAAGATAACCATAACATAGACCAAAACGTCGAGCAATACGAAAATGTAAAATAGAAATAGGAATGAAAAGGAAATAGAATGAAATATGAGAAATATGACGAACATGCAAAGAGAAAGAAGAACCAAGACGTTTATCACTAATGTCATACAATGCCAATAAATAATAAGCCCTCAAAGGCGAGAAAAACAGAGACTGTATGACAAAAAAACGTGCATAGGCCCTCAAAAAGGCAACCAAGAGAAACAACTGGAAACATATGAGCATGCATTGGCTGACACAAGGGGAACACATGGATAAAATTAAAGAACCAACGAGTAACCCAGACTAATTATATGGACATTCACAGCACTCCCACGTAATTAGAGACATGAAATGAAAAATAAAATGAACATGGCCCAGTCTATCCCGACTTAATCATAGCAAAAAGTGAAATGGAATGAATGAATATGGGTTTGAAAGAAAGGAAATGCATGACATATAGAACAAGCATTGTAATAACGAACCCCTAGTTGTGGAGCTCCAAAAAACAAAAAATATGGAGCGTAGTAATATCAGAAGAATAGGAATGGAAGGAAGCAAGATGAGATAATCGAAAACATGATGGACATGTAAGGAACGAAAAAAGGATCTGGGCATCCACATATAAAAATCCAAGAAGGGCAAGCACACGCATAAAGGAGACAACAAAAAAATCGTGAAAAAGTGCACCTAAAAGCAAATTCGAGAGGATGTAAGACATACCTAGGGACCCATCCAACATGAACGGTAAGGATGAAAAAATAATGGTCCAACAAATCGGGCAAAGACGGCAAAAGAATACGTGGTGTTGAAGAAAGCTATACAAGTGAACGAACCGCAAAAAAGAATCATGGTAATAAAATGGCAAAAAAGAATATGGAACATTGGAACAAAAGAAGGTATAAGAATCAAAGGGATTAGATTGAGACCAAAAACTCAACCCCTTACAAAATTAGATCTAATGGTGCATACCTGCATAAAATAATGACGAGAAACCAATCCTATAGACCCTGAGAATCCATGAGCTATAAAGGGGGCCATATGGAACTATCGAATACGATCGACTAATGGCAAAGAAACCTATGATATAGAAACACTAAAGCCACATATCCATCAACAAGGGAGCACATGGAACCATCAAACGAACATGACCGGCTAATGAAAAAGGATGCCGTGAACCAAGAAGCCATCTGGAGAAATGTATAGGATTTAAATACGAGACAAAGGGGAATTGGAAAGATGGCAAGCTTATCAGTGTTTGCAAGGCCAGGAACCCAAAAAGTTAGGCTAATAAAAACCGAAAGAAGACAACCAGAGCCAAAGGTGAATCATGAAACAACAGTAACAAGGCTTGACTGCCACTTAAGAACTCCCCTTGAAGGGAGAGTTGAAACCAAGGGAGAATGATGCAAACAACAGCAACCGAGAATGGCAAACAGAACAACTTAGATAATATCTACAAGAAATTTATCGCGGCGGCCAAGGCCGCCGCGAACATTTCTTTTTTCCAGTCCATCATTTATAGGCTAAAATTCTGCTTTGATCATGTATTAATTCGAGAACATGTGGGATTTGAGCCCGCACTATTGCCTTGTATTCCCGTGTTCTTAGGATACATGGAAGCTATGGTCAACGATCATGGGATTCCCATTATTTTTCTCATTTGATCACTGCGATATTTTTTATTTTCTCATTTCTTTCTAGTTATTTGTATTTTTGCACCATCGTTAAATCAAAGGCCAGTCAAGCATTTAAGTTAGGACAACCCATTCACCAAAAGTTAATGGTGCTTTTTGTTTGTGATGCTTTTGTTCCATTATAAAGATCTATGCTTCCCTCTTTTTGGTGGACTTCTTCGCACTCAATATATTGTAGTTTATATGTGATGGAAGATCCATATAGGTCATTCATGGGTTTGTTCAATATTCAAAAGCCATTTTGTGTTCCTTGGCATATTATATTTAATGTCTTTGAATGAATGGCTGGCTACTATACAGTTTTGTGAACTGGAAATAAAAGTTGGCTTATATTCCGAAGTTGAGTGATTTTATCCATATGAGAATAGGTGGTATATGCACAACGTGGTAAGACATTGGAACATATGTTACCAAACCATGGAACCATAAATCATTCTCTTAATCATTTTCTCGTAATCATTTTTGTGTTGAGTCTTTGCTTTTCTCGTAATCATTTTTGTGTTAAAAAAACTATTCTATTCTATTCTATTTTGAGGAGTGGTGTAAGGTTGAGTGCCTTAATAATATATCCTTTTCTTCTTTCTCAATCTTGCTTTGAAAAGCATTTTCCCCTAATTTTTTTCACATGTCTTATAATTAAAGTACTGGCATGTCTTATAATTAAAGTACTGGCCGAGTGATCAGAGAAATAACTGAAAAGAATTTTTGGGTGATTCAATTCCTGAAGGGTAGCAAAAGGCGAAGTCGTGGGACTCTACAAAAGGCAGAGTCCTGTGGGAGTAAAGTCCTCTGGGTGTCCTGTGGAATAGACAATCCATTCTTTATATTTTGTTCCGCTATTGGCATTGCCATTCGCCATTCTGCCCCTAGCCATCTTCACCAGTCCCCTGTGCCTTCCCTTCGAGGAAGAAACAGGTAGATTCAAATAAAAAGTGAAAACAAATTTACCTACAACAATGTAGTTATGGATTCCGGCGACGCTAGAAAGGGAAGGGAGACCTCTGTGCCACAGCTCTGCCCCTATTGTAATTTCCCCACTAGCCTCCACAAATTGGTTTCAAAATCGAAAATTCCAATGGCAGAACTGCTGAAGCCTGGGCCGCTGTAACCAATTACTACTACTGTATACGATTGTCTGTCGACTATCATGAACTATCAAGAATTGCCATGTCCACAACTTGGAGAACTCTGCCAAAGATTTTGTCAATATATTTACGGACAATAGGCTTCATATAGATTATAAAAAGCAACAAATCTAGAGTACAAAAAAGTAGAAAAGCAAAAAGAGATGCTCTTTCTCGCCGGCCTCGATCAGATGCGTTCAATCTTGACCATCCAACCTAAAATATGTATCTCAAGCCACCTTGCAATTACCCATGATCTGTCCTCTAATATCACTTTGCACTAACTCTCTGGTGCTAATCAAGACACCAACATGGAGGGTCTACTCAGTCTTCTACACTTTATTCTTCAATCTTTGCGTTTACAAATCAAGTAGTATCATATATTCTCTGGTTAATCTCCACAACCTATGCTGCCCAACCAAGCAATCATTCTGCAAATCAAGAATCTCTCAAATTGGCCCAGATCGGCACAATCTATTGTTTCCTTCTTCAACATAAACATGCTTGCTCCCTTTCTTCAAACATTCCAATAAGCACATCAGCATAAGATGCGCTTGCTCCTTTCCTTCAGATTCCAATAAAGACTCCGTCGACTATAAGCAAATTGTGAGACATTAATTGACCAGGGTCCTCTACAGACTGTCAGATACCAACAATGGTTAGGATTTCTTTAAGACCAGTACAATTTTCTGTGGCATGAACCTTAGTTGATATATATTTCTAAACATTGGAGTTCCATACTGTACGCAAGCAATCGGTTTAAGTCCAGATAGCACATCCAATGATATGTTCTGATGATGCATGAAGTTGGAAAACAAAATCTCCCCTTGTCCATATGACATACAATACACACAGCCTCACTCTACCTCCGAATAGTTCCTATATGTGCTGACCATAGTAATCAATGTCACAGTATTGGCTTCAAAAGGAGCTTCAGAAATAAAATCCTCCCCCTCATCCAGACACCCTGCCCTGCTAAGGAGATCCGGCATGCATTCTATATGCTCACAGAATGATGTTATATCATCATTTTCTGATACAAAGACATGACAACCTTCATAAGTCCAGCATGGCTGCATGAATAAAGAGTAGTATTAACTGAAATTGCATTTGGTTCTACGCCAATTTCTTGCATTTGAAGAAAAAAGTCAAGAGCTTCATTAACTTTACCATGGTTAGAGAGTGCTAAAATTATGACCGTCCAAGATACCACATTTTGCTCAGTTATCTTTTGAAAGACTCCAAATGCACGTTCAAGATGTCCACGCTTGTTATACATGTTCACCCCTTATTCCTTAATCTACACCGTACGTAAAGTTCCTCGTTTGTGGGGTATGCAAGTACAAAATTTGCTATACTGTATAACAAGATTTGCAAAATACTATAAGATTTCAAGCGGAATACTATATGGTGTTGATTTCGTACGTGCAAAATACAATTATGAGGGTTCTCGCTGCCCTACGTCACCCCCCGTGTGAATATGCACCCAAACCAAAGGGGGTTTAAGGGGGATTTTAATTTAAATGTGTTGGACCCAATGGTTGTGTTAATTAATGTCAATGGTAGTTATGTGTTGGTTGTTAATGTCAATGGTTGTTTGTTATGTGTTGGGGATTTAATTTTTATATATTGGATGTTAATAGTTTGTGTTGCAAAAAAAAAATTTTGGCCCCTTCGGGCCTTAGGGACATCACCCCTCCCCCGTGTGACAAAAATTTTAGAATTCAAACCAAAAAAAACTAGAATTCATTTGAGGCTTTCAGAGCTTTTGAATTTCATCACAATAAAACAAATAGAACATAAGTAAAAGTTACCATAAAGATAGAGCAGATTGATCCCATTATTCTCCAAAGTCATAAAGTTTGCAACACCCATATACAAACATTTTTCAACCGGAATTTAAAAGCAGCCTTTGTCCTCCAAGGATTCTTGTGGTGAGAAACTAAAGTGGAAAACTTTTTTCGCTTTGTTAGCACAAGGATCTAGAAGCCTTGGAATTTGCTTAATAACCGCCTCAAAATCTAAAAATGCATGGTAATTTTTGCAAGCTTCATTCGAGATGAGCCATAAAACAATATCCAATAGCGCAATCCTGTATTAATCAGCTGGTAGGATGTGAAAGCCTACCAAACCCGGCCGAAAAATTGCTGTTTTAGCATACATAGCTTAACCAAACATATCCATATCATACACTATCAAAAAGATCTCGGAGAGTGCTTTCCAACGCAATAAAAATCATCTCAAACAGAGCTCGATCAAAAAGTTATGATAAGAAATGTGTTGCCGGCGGGGAAACTGCACTACATGCGCCCTTCAAGCCCTTCATGTGCCCATTATGCACCACACACACAAAAAGAGGGCTTTTGTTGTGAGCCATTGGTTGTTGACCATTATGCACCACACGCGACAAAAAAGGGCTTTGTTGTGAGCCATTGGTTTTCAAGCCCTTCATGTGCCCATTATGCACCACACACTCAAAAAGAGGGCTTTTGTTGTGAGCCATTGGTTGTTGACCATTATGCACCACACGCACAAAAAAAGGGCTTTTGTTGTGAGCCATTGGTTGTTGACCATTGAAAAAAAAAGGCTAAAATCAATGGCTCAGAAATGGTGCACTCTAGATGTACGCATTAGTATATCCATTTGAATACATCACGAAATCATAGGAAAACCTTAGTAAAAAGCGTACAAAAACACAAAGAAAACCCCCTGTTATTATGCTACATATTGATGGCAGTACCAACATAGCAATCCACTTCATACCCTCGATCTGAAATGCATGAATGGCCTAATTTGCCTTCAGCCAAGTCTGCAAGATTAGCACAGGCATCAAGGGCACCAATAAAAGTTATCTTGCTCTAAGCCTTCAGTCTGTAGTGCATGAAAGCACCAAAGCGCCTCTTTTTTCAGACCACGTTGTGAATATGACATGACCATGGCATTCCATGATATTAAGTCAGGCCTCTTCATACTGCAGAATATTTGACATGCGTCATCAACACTGCAATACTTGTAACAATGTAGGAATGGATCATTTTACCTTCTGCTAGAGTTGCAAAGCCAGAATATGCATCATTTATTCCAATACATGTTACATTATCTGGATGTCTCCCAAGACCATGCTGGACATATGCAGCAATCAAAGCATTCCATGAAATTACATTTCGTATATGCATCTTCTTGAATATTTTCTGATCATCATGAAAACTCCCACATTTGCTGTACGTATCAAGAAGGGCAGTGCATATGACAACATCAATACCAATTTCAAAACTAAGAATGCACAAATAATACAACTTGCCTGCTGGTAATGCCCCAATGACTCCACATGCATGAAGCTGACCTATGAAAGGATCTGGAACCAAACTTTGCAGCTTCAACACCTGAAAAGGTTCATTGCCTAGACCATGTTGTGCATAGGTTGAGATCATAGCATTGCATGAAACCACATTGTGAATTGACATCTCTCCGTATATTTTTTTTGCATCATTTAAACTGCCACAGCTTTTGTACATATATAAGAGTGCAGTGACACAAGAATATCTGATCCCAATCCTAAAGAAAGAATCTGATAATGTATCTCTCTGGGTTTATGGGTCCAGGCATATTGCAAAGTTGGATCAGAAGGAAAAAACAATTTTTTTCACAAGCTTTCCATCCATTTGCTCGCTTGCTTCCTTTTCTGCACAACTGGCACATGCTTTCAATGCAGCGATATAAGTTAAAGCATCCAACGAGAAAGCTTCTTCTTACATCTGTCTAAAGAAACGCAATGTTAACTCAAATTTCTCCGCCTTCAACATAGCCAAATATCATGGCAGTCCATGTCAGAAGAGAATGGCGCAGCATTTTGTCAAAGACACGACGAGCTTAAACTAGAGGTGCAAGGATGAGGATGCGATTGACAGAATTAAATGAAGCACGAAATGGGGAAATCACATTCTGCAACTTACAATTTTTTTCATACCTGTGCTAATAAGAGGTTTAGCAAGTTGAATCTGTTTTACGGAAAACATGTGTTGCCGCCGGAGTAGACGTCGGATTCTACGCACTCTAGCCTGAGAAGAAGGCACTCCATTCCATATCCTGATGATTCAAGCAGAAGATGCAAATCTTGCGGACGGCTTGAATCGCGGCCAGAGAGGGGTCATATCATCATATCATTTTTATTTTTGTTTTTGTTTTTTTATTTTTTAGAAGCACACGTGTTTCTTTCAAATTTTTTCTTGGGACGGAAATATTACATCAAACAAAAAATGAAGCTCACTTATATATGTTGTGATAATATGTGTACAATATAGCAAATAAATTGATCAGTACAATGTAGGAATCATATCAAGGATTAGGCAAATGACCAAAGCTCTTAAAACCATGAATCCAAACAATAGCAACCATATGCAAGAAGCTCGAAAAACTCCACCAATGCAATGCTAGAGCCACATATGCGTCCCATATCACAAAATGTCACGAAACGCCCGCATGTATCCCAAACCATGCAAACCATCGGTACAAAAAGTGACAAAGAAAATGCAAGAGTGAAAAAGACAAAAACACCCATGTTGTAAGGCCCATAGGAATAATGTGAGACCCATAAGGTAAACATACCTCCCATAATCTGACTTATGAGTCATGCCTAACTGCAATGATGAAACATCGACACATAGGAGCCATGTCCTCTACTACACTGAGATGAAGCACAAATTTTCTTACCAATGTACACGCCACCCATTGAACTAATTGAAAGGGTTGAAACGAAAGCTCGAAAAATCCATATGAGGCCCCTCCAATGATGCATGGGCGGTAGTTGGACCGCAACAGAGGGTCATGGGCCTGCTCCTGGAGGATGTAGGATGCACACTGGATGGTCGCCACGTGGGTCAGAACCAATTGTATGAATGGGCCGCCAGTCTATCTTCTGGTGACCCCAAAAGAGCCCCGGCCGACCTTTGCACTTTTGGTTCTATCTCTACAAAAATATGAACTCAAATCGCAAAAAGCCTCTCCGAGAGAAATCCTATGCAACAGAGCCGATGGGCAAACAATAGACAAAAGAATGGCACAATTGGAGAGCCAAGCAATGCAGCCAAAAAGAAAATATCGAAAAAAGGCAAAGCCAAGAGAAAAACAGAAGCAACACGCTTTATTTGACCACTTATCCGGGAGAGGTCGCCCTGATTTGAAGTTGAAGGTGATAAACTTTTATAAAGCTTGTCCGAGACCGTCCGAGACCGTGATGTTGAACTCAAGCGGCATAGGAAACACCCGGTCGTACCTTCTCTCTCACCGCAGATTCAAGTGATGATAAAACAGTTGATGACGGAGATCCGTGCAGACACCATAGCCCCGCCTAGGGCCTTGTGCCCTCAGAGGATCAAACCCGCGCCCCCGCCATCGGATAACCACAAAAGGGGATGATCAAATCACTTTTATATGCAATCAATTGATCAATATAGGTAACAAATAGAAGAAGAAAATCGTGGATGAGTTTCATGCTTATGCAGCCAACCACAAAAGCAAGCGGCACCATCCGCATCGATTTGGTTCTTGTGTAGCCAAACCGCGACCTCATGGTGTCCTCGTGGTTCCACCATAGCCGCCATACATCCGCAAGGATCAAACTCTCCCAATACTCACCATATCACAACTATGGGACGACCCGACCAAGATCCCCATCCGGGAAGCTAGATATATAGAGCAAAACCCGTGAGTAAGCAAAGCGTCCGAAAAACCCTTCTCTCAGACTAAAAACAGAGCCGCAAGTTATAGAAATTGAAGCAGCCATAGCATGGTGGCACCTATTCAAGCCAAATATTCGTGGAGTAAACCAGTGCTCTTTGGAGCCCCTCGCGTAAAACGACAAGGTCGAATACAAACCAATCCAAGTCTATGCTAGTAATCCCGAGTGGGGTTAGAAAAAACAAAACCGGCTTAATCAACAAAATAAACCGACCAAAAAGGTGCAAGCAAAGATAGAAGGCCTTAATATTATCTCATCTATTCAAGCACCGGACATTGAGAAAGCAAAAAATAAATCTATGTTATTCCCGCACCACGAGAAATCGAAAAGAACCGTGAGCCATGACCATCACCAAAAATCCGGCAAGCACATGCACCCAGGAAAATAACTAGGTCGCATGTAAGAAACCCGGAAAAAATCATGTTGATAGTATCCGCGAGCCTATCCAACGATTCTATCAAGATCCGCATGATAGCCATGGTTGAGTCCGCATGATAGCCATGGTTGAGTCGGCAAAAAGGCAAGGAAATCTGGAAGAAAGAAAAGACATTCAAATGGTAGATGATTGAAAACCAAACTGCTAGGATAAACTTGTGGAGGCAAAAGAGAAAGAATGAAAAAGGAGCTCAGTGAAGTGGTGTTCTCATTGAGCTTTGTAAAAATCGTTGAGTACAAAATGATTCCCCTATTCGGGGTAGAACTTCTGAAAAAAAAACTTGAAATTTGAGTGCCCCGAAACTAGACAATCATCGAGAGCACAATGCACTAAAGACAACACGATAAAAGATGATTCATCCACGGCTTGGTCTATGCAAAAATGAGAAAAAATTGGCGACCGCTTCTCACCGGGATGAAAAACCCCGCCCTTTCGGGTTTTTGAGGAAAACCCTAATGAGAAACGGTCGTCAACGCTCTCGAAGAATGCCACTAGCAGACGTCTGCCGAGAAGTGAGGCAATAATACAACAAGATGGCTCTGACAACTGAGAGAATCGCGAGAAAATGACCTGCAATGAAAAGTCTGAAAAGAAGAACGACCCATTAGAAAGTTAGAAGCTATAGACATAGGCACGCATCAAAGCGCAATTTCAAGAATATAATAGCACTCGGAGGCTCCAGCCACGCCGAGAAGAAACACACCACCGCCGGGAACCGGCCCAAGGAAAAAGACCATCGCTGAAAAACATCCGACTAGTGCTGCCTCGAGGCTACACGCCACTTACCGAGAAGAAATTAAATAACAAGTACAGTCTCGGAGGCTACAACGCCACGCCGAGAGAGAATGAAAATGAAACAATAATCTCTGAGGCTACAAAGGCCACCGAGGAGAAAATAAATGATAGATACAAATTCTCTGAGGCTACAATGCCACGCCGAGACAAAGAAACTATGCGCATAAAGCCAACGCACCACATCGCATACCGCAGACTTAACAACCCACCGATTGAAAAATGACTAAAAAATACTATCCCTGAGGTCATGGGGCCACAACATAAATGAATCATAACCAAACACTAAAACACTCAAAAGTATGTACAACCAACAAGCCAGATATGATAGAGGGTGAGGGGGGCGGGAAACTTGTGGAGGCAAAAGAGAAAGAATGAAAAAGGAGCTCAAGAGAACGCCGATGACTGGAAAAGAAGAATGAAGCCATATAAATAGGAGAGGCGAGGAAGGGCGTCCCCATCCAAGGAATGTCGGTTCTATTGCTATCACAATAGAACCGTGGCATTATTGATTTCATGATAACTAACACAATTATGGAACTAGAAAAAGGCCAACTTCTAAATTTGCATCAAGGCATGACTTTAAATCTCATGGGAATTTTTGTATTTACTTCGCCTTTATCTCTAGATGAAGCTGAACTTGTGAAATAGAGTTCAAGTAGCCATAAACTTCAAGTAGTTGTATAACCTGTGTTAGAGATCCAACAAGTTAATTACTAGAAATACATAACAAAAAAGGGGACTTTTTACTGCTTCCAAGTAGTTAACTGCTTTGAAACTTTGAAACTGTATCTATCATTGAAGAATTGTATTTACCAATACTTTTATTTATTTTCATCCTGTTATGGGTTGCGGCTTTCCAGTTAAGCCAGAACCTGGTCAACACAGATACTACTTGTTATGGGTGGTGGTTTTCTAGCTAAGCCCAAAGCTGGACATGTAATTGGTAAATATAGTCGTAAACTACTGCCCATGCTAAAGAAAGAGCATGCTCATGCCTATGCAAAAGCAGAATCGTTGTACATTATTCCAAACTTGTTGTACAAGTCCTGCCTGGATATGAAGTTTATGTAGACCACATATTCTGACAAATGTGGCATGCTATCTGTTGGAAGCTCGTTTTGCCTCTCCAATATGACTAGAAACGTGTGCCCGGCGATGCCGGGCGTTAGTTGTGGACGTGTGGAACAGATAGACATGATGGAGTTCGTAGGTGGAATGAAACCATGTAAATGCAATCGTATCCATAGAAGTAATTGAGTGCCAAGTGTGAAGGGTTTAGGGATATTGGGCATAATAAAATGCATCATGTGGAATTGAATGGGTAGAGGTAAAGGAATACATACAATTTAGGGTATTGGTTGGGGCTTGTGGTAATTTAGTTTGTTGAAGAATGCGTAGTCAACAAATTGCAATTGGAGTCTAGTGAAAAATTTGGATGTTGGTTGTGTCTGTAATAGGAGATGGAAGATGTGTGTGAGTATGGAAGATGTGTGTGAGTATGTTTTTAATTCTAAATTTGCCAGAGTCGCATGATATGATGAATCTTTTGACCCTAAACTCCTAAACACATGAGCCCTAAACCCATAAATACTAAACTACCAATTCCTACAGAGTTGCATGATATGACGATACCGAGCAATAATAGTTGTGCCTTGGTTTAGTAAATTATCCATATAACCATTCTTTAAAAGGATACAATTTTTGAGATCTTATAAATAGACACTTTGAGGTTCTGGTGAGTGCATATGTGAAGAGTGAGCATAGCAATGCCAGACATGTATAGAGGCATATGTTAATCTGGAAACCAATAAGGTTGGAAAGCATGACATTTTTTATATTGTAAAATCTCTTGGAAATGTTATAACATGTTGCGTTAAACTCTATCTCATATGGGCATATGTAGTTCCACGGGTTAAAAGATGTAAATAAATATTAAGTTACGGCAATTTGTATTCCTCTAACAGAGATGGGAGCATTGCTTGAATATCATTGAAGAATGTTGGCATCCTGCATGAAGTTAGATTAGGTTAGTTTTTCTGGTTAGGCTTGCCTTTCCTTACCATGCCAATTCCGATGCTTAGGATCGGTAGAGGTGGCGAGAGGTGGCCAGGTTGTGAACTGTGCAAGTCGAAACCAAGGATGGAACATCCATGCTTAATGAGTGTTGTTTAAAATTATTGTCATTAGCACAACTTACCAACAATAGTATCCATACAGCAGAATAGCAAAGGATGTCATATATTGATGGTGGATTGGCATGGACTCAAAAAAAAGTTTGCCACTCTTGAGCAAACATACAACTCTAAGCATGAATTAGAATCCGAAACCATTGTCAATCTTTTGTACAATTATGACTATCTCGAGTCAGAGTTTGCTCCTAAACCTTTTGTACTTTGAGGACATTGAGCTTCGTTCATTTTTTATTCTAAATCAGGCCAAGGATGCAGTACAATGCTTAATGCTTAAATTTGAGATAAGGTTTAAATTGAGTTGATAATAGATACCTCCATATCCTCCTCCACACAATGCTTAAATTTGAGATAAGGTTTAAATTGAGTGTGATAATAGATATTTCCACGCCAGAAAACCGTCTAGGGGTTCATTCACATATCAAGATGATAGAAAGAAGAAGAAAGCCCAAAGGTACTTCTATGGTGTTGCAATACATTTATAGGTGTTCTTTTTTAATATCTTCCATTTTTGTAGCGTGTGTTGAAATAAATCATGTGAATGACATCAGCGATTAATAAACAACATAAGAGGGCCTACATGCATCGTGGTCCCAGCATGGCATTTGCCATATTTTCCATTATTTTAATCATAAGACAAATCAATATCAATGCTATTTATTTGAGAAATAATCAGACAACTATTTCTTCCAAAAATTGTCTAGCTGTTTTTCTGCATATGGTTGATCAACATAATGTGCAAGGTAAAATATCATGTCTCTCGTAGGTTTCAAATGTAAACTGGATGAAGCCTTGATGCAAATATCAACACTGAAATATGTACCACAGTGAAAACCTAAAGGTATTAAACCTAAAGAGTTGAACTGAATAGCAATTATAAACGTGCAGGACTTATTATGCCCTGCGCTGAGCATAAATAGAATGCATGCACCAAACTGTATTTGCCACTACGATCTTCAATACGGCGGAAATAACCCTTTTAATAAACATGATCTGCAAATGCCTTAAAAATACCTCTTAGACAAAAATCCCTATAATCATTGTTCATGGACATGTATTGCGTTTCTAACAATAGGATCTGAATTTTATAGGTTAAACATGAGAAGAACAAACTTTTACTTTGAAGTCCTTGCTCCCAAAGCATAACGTGACCATCCTGTATGAATCTAGTCCAGGATCCAATAGATGCATAATTTTTAAGAACAAAATTATGTCACTTTGCCTCAAGCACATGTATAATAATACTCTGCAAATGAACACTAAGAAAAACAAACTATGAAAAGATTGAAAGGGATTGAAGATGGAATAAAGAAATTGTTTCAAGAAAAAAGAATGAGAATGAGTGGAGAAGATGTGAGAAACCTTCATAGACAGGAAATTTGGTCCTTGGCAGTAGATGCGCGAGTCAAATGGCTTGTTATAATAGTATGAGCCCAT
Source organism: Isoetes taiwanensis (assembly GCA_021234155.1). Classification (NCBI taxonomy): domain Eukaryota; kingdom Viridiplantae; phylum Streptophyta; class Lycopodiopsida; order Isoetales; family Isoetaceae; genus Isoetes; species Isoetes taiwanensis. The sequence goes on along the minus strand of JAJEKV010000019.1, from coordinate 1,144,140 downwards.
CAAATACTCTGCAAATGAACAATAAGAAAAACAAACTATCAATATACCGGAAGGGAATGAAGATAGAAAAAGGGAAAGAATGAGTGGGAAAATTTTAGGTAACAGTCATAGACAGAAAAATTGATTGCCCTTGCCAATAGATACACCACTCAAATGGCTTGTTATGATAACAGGAGTCATCGATTATCAAAAGAATCCCTGTTGTCTGTTACCCTGAACACAACAAATACAATATACGCATTGCGATCATGGTCTGGAAGTTCAGAATTCGGCTTTAAATCGTCACTAATTGATCAATGGTAGAAGTATTTGTGTGGCTTCATTTTCCCAATCCAATGGGCATCAAAGTTTCTGCATGATCACCATAACAGCCAATACTTATGAATCACGCAATTGAAGCTCCTAACCATCATTTGTTGCAGCTAGATTTAAGGGAGGCAAAACAAACTATGGAAGAAAGCACAAAAGAGAAACAAAGATAAGCTCCAATAGTTATTTTGACCCAACTCAAAAGCAATAGAGATGAAATTGGAAGCCAGAAACTCGTTAGCAGCAGACTCCTGAATCTCAGAATTCTGAACAACAGCATCGAATGGAGATTTACTCTAAGAAATTTTAAGGAGATGAAATCTATTTTGTTGTCACCTCCGAATCCTTCTTTGGCTAATGACAGGTTTCACAACAGCTTCTCCAGGGATACCAATATTTAGTTTATATCTAAAAGGACACCTTAGAAATCCTGCATTGAAATGAGTTTGCTGCATGTGATCTCTACCTGTATATACGTTTTGCACAAACCAAACCGTAGCAGCCCAGTTTTGCCATAGCCCGAGCTTCACCATTTACCTCTATTTCGCTCTTCAGATCTAACCTGCATGCCAGATACTTCACTAAAGAAACTGGAAGCTTCTTTACAGAAAAGAGAATAAGCTTTTAGAACATGTAAAAGGCATCTGCAAAACCATTTTACCATTTTAGCACTTCCTTGAATCTCCAACCGGTTGCTATTTGGGTAACACTGCAAGGAAGTAACGATTAGCTTAAGAGCACGCTTCAAATGCTAAAACTACAATAGAAGAGAAAGAGCTGGAAAACCGCCCTTCTGCCTAACCTATTCCGAAGAAATGTTGAAGCGGCTTCGTTTCTTAATATACTGAGTTCCCAAGAAACGAAGTTACTGATAAATAATATGATCCTCTCTTTGTTTTTTGAGGCGAGAAATAGTGCCAAACTAAGAAATAGAGATGAATAAGAATGACTGAATGACATTTTAGTGCCAAACTAAGAGTCTGAGATGAGTAAGAATACTGAATCATGTTTTAGTATAGATGGGTCAGTGCATTTTACCTCTGTCTCTGCACGATTTTGTAAAGCTCCAACAATGCTCAGAAGACATGAAACAGAGAGAAATATGAGAAGAGTGCATATTCAAATGCTTGCCACAACTTGGCCTATTGAATAATAAAAATGCCTAAAAATTGAAGCCGATTTGATAACTCCATTTTTTTCTTGATCTTTCTAAAGCTAAGAAAGCACTGAAAGCCTCTTTTCTGGCTAAGCAAGCCGATTAACTGATCTAATGCGCCAAGCATATTGTGAACGTTTGCACAAAATGTGTGAGCATATAAAAATGCGCTCCATATTGTAAAAGTGCAAAGGAAGTTCGAACTTGCAAATAAGAGCGGAACATTGACGTCTTTCTGCAAGAAAATTGATCAAAGGAGGTATAGAGGAAGAAAGACCACCGAGATCAAAAGTTTTCCGCAAACCATCAGAGTAAACTTGTTGAGTTATACAATCTGGATTCACCATATGACGATCCAAACAGCTCAAGAATCAGACGATCCAGTGAGGCGCGAAGATGAGAGAGCAAAAAACCGAGAGAAATTCGTAGGAGGGAGGGACAGTTGCATCGAATATCTCGGCCAATTTGAATTGGCATTAATTCTGGCAACTCAAGTTTCGGCAGGGGAGCCGCAGGGGAGCCGCAAGATGAAAGGGAACGCCGCATGCGGCGTAACATGCGGCGTTACCTGGCACGGTTCCCAACCCCATCCCAAAATAAAAAAGAAGATGTGGGTGCAGAAAAATTTATGGAGATCTTCTAACAAGAATATTATAGCACATAGTTATTAATTAGATTTGCCTGATATTATCAATCTGAACATTGATATAGGAAGCTATTTACTCAAATTCTTTATAGGAGAAGTTTAGAGTGCTTATAGAGGCTTCGAGCAATCGAATGTATTGCCCGAGCAAACAGATGTAGTGCCCTGATATTCTGTTTATTCTGCAATAAAAGAATATTTTCCTGTATTGCCATTTTGTTTACAGTTAGTATCATAGTTTATATTATCATCAACTTATGTGAGCATCTCTTTACAAGCTAGATCTTGAGTACAAGTTATGACACTCAGTGCAATGGCTGGCACAATTACTTTTGAGGCATCAAAATTACCTTAAAAGAAGAATTAAGTTGCGATATATTTCAAATTTATGACATAAAGAGATCCACGAACTATAAATCACATTGTTTGTCATAGATTAAATGCGTGTCTGGAAACAATTCCAAATGCAATTTTTGTCATTACAATATCATGTATTCGATCATTCTTATATTTCATATGTTGATCAGTGATGATATGAATGGTCTAGTGCTCGGCATCCAAGGTTATGATATTATTAATATATAGGGCATCTATTCACTTTCGAGAAAAATGATTTAAGATGTGAACCTAGTTTTGTAGCGCCATTTTCCTTGACTCCATGAAGGTAACTTACAAAAGGAATGGCTTCAGATGACTTACGACGTGAATCTAATTTTTTAGCACTATTTTCTTGGATTCCATGCAGGTAACTAGACTCGCAGAAGAAATGGCTTCAGAACGATTTCAGGTTTGTGCTTGTTTGCAATATCACATTAAAGTATAATATGAATCTTAATTAGTTGTTTTATTATTCACAAATTTTTCAAGCCGCACAACATTGTTTTGCATGCTTAGTATGTTTATGAAGCTTTACAATTTATGCCCAGTTCTTGAGAAAATGGCAGATTCTATCTCCCATGAATCAAAATGAGAAGTTTGCAAAGTAAACAAAAAGCATGAAAATATAGGGCCACCGGAGGGCAACCCATCGTGCGCAGCACCTTGTTTTGTTAGCCTTATATCATTCATCCGCTTCTTCCAACTCAAGGTGCAAGTTATGTAAATTTAACACCCTCTTTGTTCCTGCTCAATATGCTCAATAATAATAATAATAAAAAAAAAAAAAAAAAAAACTTGGAAGACGAGTATAGATGTTGCTACACTCAACTCTTACTGAAACAACTAATTGCATAATAAAGTTTTAATGTTCCAACTGCTTATTTCAAAATCTAAGCAAAAAAATGAGAGTGTATGGAGCAACTATCCTTATGCAAGAAGCATATTTAAACTATGTAAATCTTGGGCCTCATTCAATGGAAGTATGAAGGTCTCAGTAGGATAAAAATATTTTGTGGTCTCTCAGATAAATAATTAAGAATGGAATTGAAGTAAATTACCTAAAGAACCTAAAACAAATGAGACTAAATATAAGATGGTGTGTAAAACGGGAACAAATTCTTCTATAGCAACATATTATAGACTTTTATTACGCCCATGATAGGTATCTTTTCGTTGTATATTATTATTATATATATAATCAAAATAAAACAAATTACTTACTATAAGTATATATATGTCTTATTTATAATCAAAATAAAACAAAATATTTACTATAAGTATATATGTATATCATAATAAGACATTTCTTGAGTTGTTGCATCAACAACATGGTGTAGAAACATCTTCAAGTAACAAGCCATTACTTATCTATTTACTTGCTTGCTTGTTTTTTTTACTTGCATTGCCCACAATTAGCTTGAAGTTGTGCAACAACAGTTTGCACTATTGAATTAGGATCATTTTTGCAACTGCATGTACTTCCAAAGTTTGGATTTTTTTTACTACTTTGGCTACAACACTTGCTTTTGAATGGAACGCACACAATTCTGAGAAAAAAGGCATCTTTGACACAAGCGAAGGAAGATGGGGGTGGGGGAGAGGGAGGTGATGGAGGTGGAGGGGGTGAGGGTGGAGATGGAGGTGGTGGTGGTGGGGATGGTGGAGGAGGAGGAGAAGGTGGAGGAGGTGATGGTGGTGGTGGGGATGGTGGAGGCGGAGGAGAAGGTGGAGGAGGTGATGGTGGGGGCTGGAGGAGGGGGTGAGGGGTGGTGGAGGTGAAGATGGAGGCGGAGGTGAAGGTGGAGGGGTGAGGGTGGAGGGGGTGGAGATGGAGGAGGGGTGGGGGTGGTGAAGGAGGTGGAGGAGATGGAGGTGGGAAAGGTGGAGATGGCGGTGGTGAAGAGGATACAATTGGAGGGGGAGGACAAAACTTGGGCTTCTTCAGCTTGTCGCAAAGGGATTTTGCATGAGAAGGATGAAGGAGGAATGAGAGCATAAGCGCGAGGAGGACAACCTTTCCCATAGTGAATCCGTGCATAAAGCATACTCAAATATTCTAATTTATAAAGGAGAGCCTAAGTTTTAGGGGTCAAGCTTGGTTCCTAAAGTCTAGGACTTTATTAGTTTTGATTGACTCTGGAAGGCCAACTTCACAATTTCTAGTCTCAGAATAGACTAATGTTAAAGTCTTATGGGATGCATGTCTCTAAAGACACTTGTCATTTGATATAGTTTACAACTCTTCTCTTCATGTTAGAAGTTATCTTCTCCTTGTAAATCAACTTTTAGAATGACTTAATTATAATCGTAATTCTAATAAATTTCCATTTGCACCAATTTAGGTTAAGTTAAGACTATTAACTGTTCTATTTAAATGTATTTGTTATTTTCATACCACAATGCTCCTAAATTTAATTTCAAATAATAAATAACTTAACAGAGACTTGATACCGTCTTTAACATAAGTTGCAATTGAAATTTTATTTAGTTGAATCACGAAGGGGCAGCTCATTAGGGGAGGGTGGGTTTTGGTATGTTTTGACATATCTGAAGATATTGAAAGATCCAATAGTAGTAGTTTTATCTAGGACTTTATTAGCTTGGATTGACTCTTGAAGGCCATCTTCATAATTTCTAGTGTCAAGATAGTCTAACATTTCACGCAATGCATGTCTCTTACAAAGGACACATGTCATTCTATATATCTTACAACTCTCCTCTTCATATTAAAAAGTTTTCTTCTCCTTGTAAATAATTTTTTATTGTCGAACAAACTATGTTATTCTCTAGTACGTCATAATTATAATAAGTTTCCATTACCAGCATGGTTAAGTTAAAGTTATTAACTATTCGATTTAACTTAATTGTTATCTTAATGCCTCAATGCACTTTAATTATTTTTTATAAATAAATAAATGGAGACTTAATAACTTCTCTCACATTTGATATAATGCTTCTATTCAGTTAAACTGTGAGCTGCTGCACATGTCATTGCAACTGTATTGTCAATCACATTTATTGGTAAATTGATTCTAGTTACAATTTTATATAGCTGTTTATTTAGATGAGCAGGTCCAAAGAGGGATGGTGGTCTTTGGTATATTATGGCATATTCTTAACATATGTAAAGACTGATAGTTATAGTTTTCCCTTTTGTCCTATTTGCATCATCTATTTATATGGAAAGCAAAAAAAGGAAAAAACGAAAAATGACAAGTTGGACACAGTTGGATTATGTATAGGTTTGATGTTCGTTAAGACCTTGGTAATCCAAAAAGGAATGTTTTTCTCTTAAGGATAGAATTTGGTTATTTTAAATAATAATTAATGACTATTTTCCTACTTTCTCAATGACTCTACAAGTTTGTTGTGAGACTAGAGGCCTATACTTCACAGCCATAAAATAGGTAAAATACTATATGGTAGGAGTAGGCCCATTTGATAATTCTAGATGGGAGTAGCTACATGGGGCCATCTGTAATATCACCTGGTGCCGAGTAAGCACCCCATATTTCTACATTTACAGCTTCCTAGTTTTTTAGTCTTTCCATTATCAAGTTGAGCAATTGTGAAGATGAACTGTGTGGCTCTTGGTCCGTCTGAAAGATGAGTGTCTGTTCTATATTGACAAGGATTTGACTATATTGAGAACCTAGCCATTGAAACTAATCATGCACAATACAAAGACTGCAAGAGAAGAAGTATTTGGAAAAGTTCAATGGCCAATAAGCTTTAAAACTTAGAGAAGTTATCTAAATATTTCTAGATATATTTCAATGGATAATAAGATTAGCCTCTACAAACCTAGAGTATTATCTAATCTGTATAGATGATAATTTAAATAGTGCCTACATTCAAAGATGTTATGTTGTCGTGATGGACTCACAAGAACACAGAAAATCGAATAGATAGGCTTTTCATTCACCACAACAGCAGTATCATACAATGGTACGGATAAAAAAAGGAGAGTGGAGTAATCAAAGACGGGGACATCATCGGACTATGCCATAAAAAAATGTGGAGGAAATGGAACAAATGGAATTGATGTTGCAGCGAGAAGTTATTCTGATGACGATGAAAACCACCGCCTCTTACGAAGTTTTCGAGGAAAACCCCAAGGAAAAAATAGTCGCCAAGAAACTCAAGATGATAAAGTTCCAGCAGATAAAGCAGAGAAATGTGAAATGGAAACAAGACAACAAACCAGCAACTAATGATGCAATGGCCTGCAAGAAAAACAGAACCTAATAGCCGACTTGACGATCCACCAAAAACTGGGGGTCCTTTTTTTTTGGTTTTGAGGGGGGGGGGGGTCATATGACGATATAACCTCGAAAAATAGAGGGGCAAGTCATGCAACCCACGTGACAAACATACCATATAAAATAAGAAATAAGAATTTTGATGATAAAATTTGAAAAGGGCGGGTGAGAAGAGAAAGTGAGACAGAAATAGAAGCTGTTGTTGGAAGACGCTGATAAGGCCTGAAAGCCAAAATGCATGTTATATATTATCCTCGTCCAACCTAAGAATGTCGATCTAATAGTTCACATCAATGCATTCTCGTGATGGATAGAAAACCAGGCCAACAATAAGAAGACTTAAGTTTACAAACCTAGCGAACAAGAAACCTGCAATGGCTAAGAAATATTGGGTCGAACATAATGAGCATGAGAAGAAAAAGATCACCAATGCCCGTAAAGTCGTGCAAAATCAGACAGCACATAAGAAGGTAGACAAGTTTGCCGAGACCCCTTATTCCTAAATGTAACCAATGTAATGCTAACATTTTTTTGGAAAAATAACTTAAAATGTTAGGAGCAAGCATACCTAATGAAAATAAATTAAATTGAATTGAATTTTCTCGTCCACGGAGACCAACTAGCCTATGAGATCTAAACAAGAAATGGAGAACAATGGGCCTATTGCTCTCCATAATTAAAGAACCCCCATCCGAAGAGTTTTTGCGGGATAAACCTTAGCAGTAATAGGCTTGCTGACAAAGTTGATGTATGTACATGGATGTGTGATGACCAGGGGCATTTTTATACCCACATGTCCAATCCTGGATGTATGATGCCAGTGTTCCTACTGCAAACATGTTCATCATCATATTAGTAGCTGGTTAGGTGTCCCCTCATATCATGCCTGGATAGTTGCAAATGCCGGGCAGTTATGAAGAGTGTGGCTCGCATCTTCAATAACTCTCACCGCAGATTGGGCGCATCCTTTGTTCTCATTGTTCCTAAGCGCACCTTCCTATCTCAGTTTTAAAGCGATGTGCTCCTTGCAGATGGAGGCAATTGCTCTACATGTTTTCATGGATAAATGCATTTGTAGGTACTGTCATGGACCTCTGCCAAGCGTGAGATTGATCTGGTCTTTGTAGTGTGACATTTTTACCAACTCAAAGCATTGTCTTTCCAAAGCTTACTTTGGAAACACATGTCCAGATACTTATTTTAGATGATTGTAATCCTCGTTGTTATGTAAGTGCATGCACCTCCTCGCTTTTTCAAATGCCACCTGGATGATTGTGTGCCTTCTGAAATGTAGATGATTGTGTACATGCCACCTGGAGAACTATATGGCTCTTTTCTCCTTCCAACAGGTTTTATGGTGTTGTGGGCCCATAACCATTGTGTAGACAGGTATTGAAAGAAGTGTGTTTCCCATGCTTACCACTATATGGCAATAAAGGATGCGATGCTCCAGAGCAGCTCTTTAAAGAGGTAAAAACCCGATCTCTTGCAGAAGAATCGATATGGAACCTGGGGCTTGATTCCAAGTGCTCGGTACCTATTCCAAGTCATCCCAACTACTAAGTGATATCATTGGTCCCCATATATAGCACAATAACGGGGTTTTCGCATTTGATTTGATGTGGATGTAAAAATAACAATTTCAAAACCATAGACCATATCCCAAAAACAATTGAGTGGGTTGTTTAAAAAAAACATAGATTCTAGATAAAAAATAATCACGCTTAGCTTATTGGTTATACTTTGGTCAAAGTTGTCTTATTAGGACATTTTGAGTTATTTTAAGGACATTGAGTTATTTTTTGGAGGTTTGAGCCCCGTATTTCAAGTTCTAAAACATTAAGTGAAGTTGTATAGAGGCTCGATATTCTATCAAAACCTTAGGCAAACTCAGATTTCATACTTCAAAATCGTAGGTGCCCCAATCATAAATGACTATAAGTGAAACGAGAGGCGCCCAGAGACTCCAACATACAATTTGGGCCATGGGATCGCCACATCCGACGACTATGGTAGTCTAGGGTGCACCTCGCTTAGAATATGTAGCACAATAACAAGGGGTTGTTACAATTGGGTTTTTTGGGATATTACATGTGCTTTTGGCAACCATATTTTTGGAAATATTTAATCCATGCCATTGACAATAAATGGCCAATTTTGTAAGCTTATTCTCTATTATGTCTGCACAATTAAAGTAGCTTAGACACACGTTCTAATTTATGTGTATCTTAGAGCTCTGTAGGAGTTCTAATAACATGTTAAAGTTTGACTTAATGCCACTTTACATATTCTGATTTTCTACTGAGTGGAGAATGGAGACTCTACCTTGTAAAACATTCCCTTGAACAAAAATTCTTCCTGTATGTTATCACTACATGTTTCTTATGGATTAAACATGGATAAGGCTTAATGTTTATGGATTAAGATTGAAATGTATTGATATGTTTTTGAACAAGTAATGCAAATGCTTGCTAAAATTAAGCATTATTTCATGGATTGTTGACCAGTAGGTACAATGACTTTGGAATTAGGATTCTAATTTGTTTGGTTATATGATAACACTAATGCTGTATACCAAGAAAGAATGGTACCATCTTGGACTGAAAAGTTCTTGTATGGCTAGATAAGACAGCAAAGGGATTGACCAATGTTGATGTTTGTGCTAGGTTTAACTAGTTCAAGCCAGTTTTTTTTATGACACTTTTGTGCATTGGTCTTACCAGTGCTGCCAAACTTTCTTGATAGGGCTTTTAGCATGTGCTTTTTTATGGTTCGAGTTACTGTTATACACTTTTCATGTAAATGCAAGTCTTACGGCATGATTGTCTTATAGTGGTACATATGAATGCAGGCAGAATATGATATTCTTGGAAGCCAGAGTTCAAGAAGATCATTCCTATTTGGAATGTTGAACTAATGAATTGGGAATTTTGGCTGTAAAATTGAAGAGACCGAGGTTAAGATTTTCCATTTGGCACGATGTGCCATTGGCATGACATACATACATGGACTGTTGTCCAATACTGCCACTTGGCCAAAAGTGCTACTGGGCTTTGCCACACGGCTTACATATTATATATCTCTTATGGGATCTATAATCCATATGACAGATGATAGAAGTTTGACTCCAGTGGGAGTTTGCAGAATATTGACTCAAAGGTTTTCACTGATGGGAACTCAAAGGAGAGTGCTTAAGCACGGTAGGGAGATTAACGTCCCAAGCATCGAATGAGTCTCCAAGGTTCTCGTACAAGAAAGAAATGAGAGTTTTTTCAGGTATTTGATCATTTCTTTCGCACTTCTATTTTTTCAAGTATTGGCAAACAGTTCTCATAAGGTGAGGCATGATTCCTGCATTTATAGGGGTCTGCCTTCCCTATAAAAACTGTGTTGCAGGAAGTATATTTGCCTCTCCTTACGGTAGAAGGTAGGATTTTTTTTTGTATGCATGCTGCTTGTTAGCATATCTTACAAACATGTTAATTATATTGTTCCCCATTGGTTATACTTGGGGCATGGGTAACCCCAAAATTAATTCTATTGGGGTGAATATTATCCACATAGGTAGAAGGGCCATTGCTATTATACTCATGGTATCCAGTCAGCTCATGTATCAAGTTAACTCAGGTTTAAATGTTCCAGCTTTGGATCAAATTGATGCCATGTCGTGATACAAGGGTGAGACTTGTTAATACCAATGTTTTTCTTAGAACTCTATTTCTATGGAGTTGCAGGGTTACAAAAGAGTATAACCCTCTCAAATATAGGATGCTAATTTCGTAGCCCATATTCTTATTTAGAAATCATCTATCTTGATGTTTATAATGGGAGGTTGCTTAATATCCGGTGACCTTAGCATAGATTTGCTGGGCTCTGCCCAAGAAGACCTTCTTGCAGACCACATTAAGGTAAGATTTTACCTTCACCTATGCTTAGTGAAGGTCGTCACCTTCTGAAATGATAGCATGTCTTGAAACCAAAGCATTGGCTTCGGTTCTGAAGTGACCAAGCTCTGCTACAAAATAGCATTTCGGCATTTGTGGATTGATTTTCAAAAGTCGGAGGTCATTGCTTATTTTCCTCTCGCACATCATTTTGGCTTTTCCAAAGATTCATCATTTCTCGCTTTTCCAAAGATTCATCATTTCTCGGCTTTTCCAAATAAGTATCCATCGACAACTATTTGATCTAAGGCACGGGAACTGGACGACATGCATAACTAGACATAAAGACAATTTCTCTCCTTAAAACTTTTGCACGGTTAACCTTTTCGCTAAATGGCAATATTTTACCTCTAGATTATGCAATGACAATGTTTTACAAGTCTTGAAATTGTACAAACTCATGAACCTAGCAGCAGAAAGAAGAAAGTCCTGAGAGGACACAGCAAATATTAAGAATACTGGCAAACATAGCTGAATCTGGTTCTTCTTCTTCCAGGTATTTTTATCTAAAAGGACCCAAGCTCATAATAGAATCTCTATTTTGGGCATACGCAGCAATCATTGCATTCCAAGATACAATGTCTCTATATGGGAGATTATCAAATAGCCTCCAGGCATACTCTATGCTCTTGCACTTTTCATACATGCTTATAATTCTATATATGCTTATAACGGAATTAACAATCAAAGGTCCATTTGAAGCTCATAACCGATAATATGGGCATGGATGCATTTTCCGTCTGCTCGGAATTTAGGTCCATCAAATGCATTCAAGATGCTAATAAAGGTGACTCTAAGATCTTGAGTCTGATACTTGTTGTTGGTATAGCACTTGTGGATATGATTGGAAAGTCAGGTAGTTTGGAAGATGCACAAAGAATGTTTAATAAAATGTTGAAGAGGATTAATGTTGTTTCATGGAATGCAGTTATTATGATGTTCGTTCACCATAAGAACGATAAGGAAGCACTTATTTACTTCCATCAAATGCAACTAGAAGGTAAAGTTCCAAACAAAATAACATTTATCTCTCTTTTGAATACATGTGCAAACTTGGCTGCATTAACAGATGGGATGCAGACACATACTTCGATCATGGAGAATGGGTATGAAATAGATGTTCTTGTGGGAAATGCTCTATGTACAGCAGATCTGGGGACTTATAGAATGCACAAGCCGTGTTTTATAAGATGCCTGTTAGAGACATGATATCATGGAATCTAGGCAGTGAAAGGTTGCAATGGTTTTGTAGCACTATTTGACTCTCCTGTTGGTGTTGGTGCAGAGTAGTGTGGAAATGACAAGTTTGTCAAGTTTATCAGATTCGGTTGATTATTCATTAGCTTTTTTTCTTTTTTCCCAGATTGTAACTTTGGTTTTAGATTTATATTCTCCGAACTTGATCATATTTGCTCTTTGTTTTGCAGGGCATTCCTCATCACTTCCTTGACATTCTTGACTCGACCGATGGTAGTAATGTAATGCCTTCATTTATCAAGTTAATCAAAGTTGAAGACATCTAAGCTCGTCATTCATTTCTGATCTGCAGAGTACACAGTTGGAGATTTTTATGATGATGCCAGAAAAGCTATTGCTCAAGTTCTAGAAAAGCGATGTGTCCCTATTATTGTTGGAGGCACTGGCTTGTATTTGCACTGGTATGTTCCTAATTATGAGAAACTGTCGACTTCACATATGAAAATAAACATGTACTTGAAAGTACAATTGTCCTGGCTTGTATTTACCATATGACATAGTCTTAATAATGTTTAGGCATTGTTTCTGCTAAGATCTAGACCTTGTATAAAAATGGAAGATGTAATATTCATGCCTAATGTCAGCCACATCAATCTGCATTGCTTTCTTAACAATATGTACTTGCATGGCAAGGCAAATACTCCAAAGACTGCCCCTGAAATCAGTGCGCTGGTTACTGCTGAGCTCAAAGGCCTGCAAGATCGTGGTAATTGGGATGCAGCCCTTGAACTACTTAGAATAGCAATATCTAAATACACGGCAATATATTCTAAATATGTATGGAAGGACAGGATGTCTGCAACAGCTTGAAAGCCACAAAGAGGAAAATGCTAAAAACGGAACATGCACCTATTGCACATGGCTATGGGCTAGATAACGTCTCCTGTATTAAATGCATAAAACGTTAGGAAATGGTCATTGCCCTGAATCTATGTGCATGTTTTTCAAATGCACATTTACATGTTTCTTTTTCCTTATTTCATTGATAACATTCAATTATATCTTATCTGTTATGAAAATCAGGCATGGAGCAGAGAACACATTTATGTCCGTCTATTATAAGATATCTAATTGTAAAACCAAGCCTGCTGTCTAACTGCAAAAATATAACAATCAACTTCACGTGACAATAATCATTCTCTACCTTATCATATCCTGCCCCAACCAGCTTACATAAATGCCACATAATGCTTTTCAATTCAAAAAATTTTTCTTTTATGCTACGAATATAGATGCAAACTCATTTTGTAATTTCATTCTAAACATCATATCTTATTTATATCTCAGTTAAAATCTATTATCTTCATTAGTCATTCAATTTGATATACGAGGAAACGCCCAACAATGCTGGGCACTTTTTCTAATGTACATAATAATTTTGTACGTATGTACGATCGATAATTTTGGTGGTCGGTGGCCCACGACTGAATTTTTGTATGTATCAATAATGTGGTATGATTTTGAGGCAATCAATAATTTTAGTGATGAGCTTAAGAAGTAGGAGAAATTACTACAGCTGAGCATATTAGCTATGGTCAAAATTCTCTATCGCATTATTCTCTCCAAATAATTAAATCATGCTTGAAAGAAACATCAAAGTATCATCAAACCCTACCCTTAAACTCCACGGTTGACCCTCAACTGCATTGAGAAAAAACAAAAATACAATGCTCTTGACAAAATAAAGTGTAATTCTCCTGCATAGGTTTAATGATGAAGGAAGTATAAGAGAACAAAATAGGATATGGAAGAAGATGGAGAACATCATCATATATTATTTGTAATGTAATAAAAATGTATATACAAAACACATGTTAGGTCAGTTATGGACTCGCTTTCCAGTACCCTGTTATGGATGGCAACGACCTCACCTTTCTATGGGCTGAAGAAGCGAGCCTTTTAGGAGCAGGCGTCTTGGCCATATCCATTTTCTGAAGGGATGGAGCAGCTAATTTTTGTTGGCAAAATGTTTTTGCAGCTGAATTTTTGGGCTGAATTTTGGGCAAAATGTTTTTACTGCTGAATTTTGCAGCTGAATTTTGGGCTGCTACCATAGCTTTTGGAAGGGAATCCATAGTTTCAGCGTTTTCCTGAGAATTCAATGCCCTGGGCTTCTTAAACACCCAAACTTCAACCGTCTGAAATGCTTGCGAAAATTCCTCCATCGCTTCTGTCGTCGGCCGCTTCCTGCTGCATAACATTTCCTTCATCTTTTCGCTTTCAATGCGCTCATTTTCTTGGCTACACATTTAGAACATACCTTTTTGCTAATGAAAACCTTTTTCGTGATTTCCACCTGCTATTAGATCGAATACAGGCAATGATACTGCCTTTTTCTGCCTTTTTCTGACCTGCTATTAGAAATGGTCGAGGATGGCTTCTTATGACCATCGGGATGACCTGCTAGTAGATCGAATACAGGCGTCAATAGCTGCTAAATTGCTAAAGCTCCTTTCTCACCATAAGGGGTGACCATCAGAGCAGTTCCACAGATCAGATGCATGGCATCAGAATGAAGGGCAGAACGCATAGCGCTTGCTTAAAAGCAAAATTGGTGATGATTTTTGGACATTTTCTTTCGGATTCACTACTTTGTTGCAGATTTGTTCTGGATGATCAATTGGATGCATGAACAATGTCAAGTTTCCAAGAACAAGAGGTATTTATTATAACAATTCTTGCTTTTGGCGATTTCTTGCACCTATTTTTGTGATGGCATATAGAAATATATCTTTTAGAAATGTATCTATTCCAAAGCATATCTGTTTATTATTTCGATATGTTGCAAACTTCTATATGTGAGCTCCACCATGTTCATGCATTTCGATATATATGCAAGCTTCTATATGTGGGCTTCACCATGTTCATCATATTCTGCAAGTGCACCTAATGCCAGTGGCATGTAAATATTTCTGGTGCCATTTATCCTGTGAGTTTGATAAGAAGGTGTCTCCCCTGGTGACAGGCATCCCAGAGAGATAAAGCTGCAAATTTCCATCTCCAAGATGACCATAACCAAGCACTAAAACTTTCGTATTCCTAGTTCTCTCACCTTGTAAGCTTGCATGCAGATAGATCTGCTCTGCTTGTTAATGCTGGCACTGCATTCAGCAAATCATGGAACAGTTCAACCTTTCCTCTTCTCCACAAAGCGGGCCTCCTCGATCGGTATCTGGACTAAAGAGTGGGTTGCGCCATGGCAAAGCTTCGATGACCTCACACTTTGAAGACAACAAAAACCTAACCTGACCGTGAAATTCCAACTTGATAATTTTCTTCCTTGCAAAGTGAAGCCTTTTTCCTCATGGGGAACTCCAGTTATGCTCATGGAATCATACATGCCGGATCGAGCTGTATATTTTATTTGGTGATAACTCACATTCTTTGCATAGAAATTGTGATTATGTTGTGTGCAAAAATGGTCAATGTGCAGGATGTGTTAGCAATGATATTTTGTTCAAGGGATGCAAGCCAGCTGGTAGTAGCTACAATATGCAGTTAAAACAATAGAAGGTTACGGCTACTTTAGGTTCAAATACTTCTTCCATGAATAGAAATGTCATTGTCGGAGCAGTTTTAGCAAGCCTTAATGCAAATCTGTTATAAATCCTTCTGATACGTAGATTTGAACAAGAAGAACCACAACTTGCATGGTGATAATGATGATGTATTAATAGAAGATGCCTGCATTAAGTTACTAGGATTTCAAATTTTGTAACACAATCGTTAATGCAAGTAGTCAATTTTGTTTTAGGTTTCTGATCTGCAATCTTCTGAGCAGGTGAAAGCTTGAAGACAACTAATGGATGTGCAGGTTGGTAACAGTGCTGCTCATGATGGCAATGTATGGGCACTTGGCAATTAATTAGACTAACTAGAAGGTATGCCATTCTCATTGCTTTTACTGTTTTGTTGCGTTATTTATCTTGCAGAAACTTGTTGTTGGTATGTTGCGGTTCTTTCATTATGGAGCCTGATATGTCAGAAATGTATGGACAATATTGGCACATCTGAGACCATGCATATATGCTTGCAATAACACGCGGGCTCAACTTCCACATGTCCTAGCAGTGTTTCAGTTTTAGCAAAACTTGAATATGCATTATCTTAGGATAATAATCTTTGTGAGCATTTTCGGTTTCAGGTCTTGTGCTTTACTCCTTAGAGCAAGAACGTCACAGGAATGTCAAATATATCTTTTGCGTGAGGATAAGCCAGGTGGAAGTTTTGCCATTGTTGTGGAGGAATATTGATAGAAATCTGTCAAGGGTTAAGCAGGTGAACACAACTAGTTTTAGCTGCGCAGGAGCTCTCAGGTACGCTTTCCTATACAGTTTCCATAATGCAAATGATTTTCATTAATAGGCTGAATATGTGCATATGTTGAAGGTTATTTGTCTTATATTGCCTGAAAAACGTATCTAACTAGAATACATGAGCAAGAATAGGCACGGAAAAAGCAGATAAGCCATTCTACCTGCAGTATGCAACCTAAAATGCCTAAAACCTGATGATAACTTTTAGCTAGATGCAAGAGACCAAATAGTCATATTTTGAGGGCAAGAAGGAGAAGGGCAGACGATATAACAAGGATCCAGCAAGAAAGATCCAAATTTTGTGCAAAGAAATTATATGGCACAGTCATTTGGCTGCTGAACACACTGATGCTAAGTTGTTATATGGTGCTAGCATAGTGGAACTTCCTATAGTGACTAATGATTTTTGACGTTTTCAAAATGTGCATTCTTTTAATGAATACATGTTAAGGCGCAATATATTTGTTGCATCATTTTCGGGATTCTGGGTCAGAATGTTCTGCTTTGTTTGCTAACTAAGGAGGTAAATGTTCAGTTCACATTTGAGGCAAGTAGAAGATCAAGGAGGAGTCTTCCAGAAAATAAGCCTTATAACTTAGATTATAGTACTATTAGACGAAGGTAGCAAGAAGAAGTCTTCCAGGCAATAAGCAACATAACTTGTTGGATTATAATACTATTAGAGGATGTAGCAAAGCTGTGAATGATGTGATTGTTACCACAATAAAATTATGCTCTATTTCCTTTATTAGGGCTCCTAGTTTGATTGGTGTTAAGTTGATGGATCATTTACCTTGTTGAAAGTTGATAAATGGCTGTAGCGCAATTGTGATTCTTCATAAACATCTGCGAAAGGCCATCCTAGACAAAATGTTTAGAAAGATGTTGCAGCATGGAATGTATTGATATCAACAAACCTAGGAAAAATCACAATATAGGTGAAAATATTTCTAAGCATATGTCAAACAAATATATTTTCCACCATGTTTAAAGTCGAAAATGTCAATCTTTGCACAAGAACTTATTTATTTTGCATGAACTTGACTTTTAAGATTCCCGTATGTGAAATATAATTAGCTTAGGTGCTTATTGCTTAAGGGCAAGGATCAAATGGATATTGGACACAACCCTTGTTGCATAAATCGTTACACACGATAAGCATAACCCTTAAAAAGATTATCAATATACGACATAAACATAGATTGCAATTGGACATAAACATGCTCAGTAAACTCATGATACAAAGGACATCAAGATGGATGCCAACTTCGGTTTTATTGCTTATGCATATAAGTGTAAGCAACAAATGAAAGTTCATTCTCCCTTATCCCAAGGTCTAATTGTGAAGACCATTGTATGGCAAATTATGTATTGCCATTTAAAGGTCTAGAATTAGATTATGTTTTGTAACAATTCTTTTATCTGAATGAATTACTTCGATTGAGTTTGTTCCTTGTCCCTAATTGTCTATTCTATCCAAAATAGTTGATACATATTATTGAACATAGCATTACACAAAGTAAACATTTTTCTTGGCTCGTTATTAAAATAAAATATAATCTCAAAGTAGGAATTTAATTGTTTAGAAAGAATAAATACTCACCTCCTCACACCTCCATACCCAAAACTGTCATACCCAAGGCCACGGGTTCAACGTCTCGTTGTGAAAGTGGCCATGCATCATTGTAAAGTTGGTGGGGAAGGATCCACTTCAGCCATGTACAATGGTGGGGGCATGGTCCATCTGGTTATATTGTTAATTTTCCCATAAGCTACGACTTGACGTAAAATGCCATCCATCCATCCTCAACAAGTACTTACATTGTATCTTCCCTAGGATTGGGCTCGCATGATTGGTCATTGTAACTTGTTCAATGATAAAACGAGATCGAGGGCGGAGGTCGTGAGGGGTCACATCTTTTTTACTCAAACTTTCGTTTTATAAGTAGTTTCTTAGTGTTAGGACATACATTCCTAGCTCAAATTCAAGGTTTAAGGTACTCTGCACTATCAGACTGCTCTAATTATGCATCTAGCTAGGTCAACATGGGTCAACCACTCACACAGTGCGTGAGAAGCATTCTCAAAAGTTTTGGAAATGCCAGCGCGCACTCTGTGAAGGTTCACTTCCTAATGGCCATAATTTTTTAGGGTTTTCCTATAATTCTTTCTAACTTAGCATTACTCTACTTTACTGCTCTACGGATTGGAAATTTTTTTTTCCAAATTTTCGAGGTTCATTCTTGGGTTGCTATTCCCAAGACTGGGAGTCTACTGTTAGTTCTAACAGGGAATGGTCAGTGCCCGAACTTGGTCTACCAAGATCATGCTCTGATACTACTATGACGTCTCCTACTTCCTCTACGATGCTTCCATCATATCAGAAGGCGGAGTTCATCCCCTTAGCAGCCAAACTGACAGGGGCCATCCACCTGACACCAATCTTTGACAATGGATCGATGAGGAAGAATGGATGGGTCATTTGCCTTGTCTTCCCTCGGGACCGTCCTAGCTGCGGAAGCGTGAGTAAACATAAGCACATGACATCAATATATCAACAAAGTCACCTTGAAGGGTGACTACACCATAACATACATGTAATAGCACATCAATAACATCATCATCACATGGGGATCCTACCTAATGGCTCTGGACTCTGCCCTTATGGACTAACGGCTTGGGCCTCCGTGGTCATTGCGCACCCTAATTCATAAGAATGGATTACCGGGCATAGAAACATGGTGTTGGGTAGTCCACTCCATCCGCCCCCCTCCCCGTGCACACTTTGCAGCAAGCGGTTGAAGAGTCTTGGGATCGGACCATAGCTCGCCGTGCGCGTAGCCAAAGGGCTACCACCGGGTTGCATCTCCCCAGTCTCGATGAGGCAGGAGGAGAGTCTCCTCCCCTCCAAAGGCATGCATGCCTATCACAGGCGGCTAGAGGGCCACGCCCGTATTCGACTTGAACCCCATTGACGGTGACGCATCACCTAAGAGGTGTCCAGCTCATACCTTGCCCACACGCAGTGGAAAACAATTAAGCCTAGCCCGCTTAGATCCCCCGGGAGCAGGCTTTACACACCAGAGGGATCAGTCAGTGATGAGACAAGTCCCCCTTATTCCACCGGTCTAGCCCCGCCACCCACAACCAGGCGGGCTCTTGTACACGGGCCGCATTAATTGGGAATTAATGAGGTTATCTAGGATCATCTGCTACTGAAGGTTCCTCTTAAGACCTACTTCTGAATCATTCCAAGCAAAATAAATTACGTATCTCATTATGCTTCATCTTTTTCTTTTTAATCGAGCCATACATGCCTAGCAGCAGAACTCCTACTCTTGTGGAAACGATGCCATCGAGTATCTCCATGAACCAACACAAGAGCAACTCTTTCAAACCGCTTCTACGTCGCGCTTCATCATCTTATTTCTCAATCTTAACCCTTCATATACATCAACGATCTATAATGAAAGTTGATGACATATACTCAAAATCCCCTTAGTATATATAAGGTTTTTTTTTTTTTTTTTTTTTTTTTTTTTTTGGGAGGCATGGTTAGTAGGATTTGCAAGTTGCACCCACCCACATCTCCCACCTAATAAGTAGCCAACGGGTTTTGAACCCTGGTGGGGATCACCTCAACCCAAGGCCTTACCACTAGACCATCACCTCAATAAGCGTAAACTTTTTTTTTTTGGTTCTTTATTAAAATAAAATATAATCTCAAAGTGGCAACTTATTTGTTTAGAAAGAAGAAATACTTCCCCCCTCACACCTCCATACCCAAAACTGCCATACCCAAGGTCACGGGTTCAACGTCTCGTTGTGAAAGTGGCCATGCATCGTTGTAAAGCAGGTGGGGAAGGATCTACCTCAGCCATGTACAATGATGGGAGCATGGTCCATCTGGTTATATTGTTAATTCTCCCATAAGCTACGACTTGACGTAAAATGCCATCCATCCATCCATCCATCCTCAAAAAATACTTACATTGAATCTTCCCTAGAATTGGGCTCGCATGAAACTAACAAAGCTCCCAACAAAAAAGGAATTTCAGTGATAAAACGAGATTGAGGGCGAAGGTCGAAAGAATTGTCCAAAGGAGAATAGAATGAAATAGAGTAGACTAGAATAGAATAGAATAGAGAAGGTTGAAAAAGAACAAGTTACAAATGGAAAGAGACACCAAAATGGCTAAGCCAAGCAGGGAGAAGCCCCTCCTCTGCATGATTTTAAAGAAATAAGAATCAAGGGTACTGCTCAGAAATGAGAAAGTACCAATGAGAAGCTGATGAAGAACCCTGCAAGAAATAATGATCTCCCCAATGAACCAGAGGCCCAAAAAATGCATGCAATGCATGCATACAAGGCATGCATGCTCGCCTATTCCAGAATCCTAATCCAATGGATTGGATCTATGGCATAAGATTAACATCTATATATATTACTAATGCTGAAGTAGGAGGTTAGTCTGTGCGCGATTTTGACCGTTGGATGAAATGGAGGGTCGAGATGTATTTCCTCAATTTTCCTGAGCGGTTGGATCTCCTGCATCCTTCGGTAGGTTCTTCAAAAAGAGCTTATCTGGCCAAAATTGCTTGGTAGCTTGATAATTTGTTCAGCCAGTTCGTCGATATCTGAAGCTCTCCTGCGTTTTCTCACAAAAGTGAGGATTACCCTGCATGTGAAAGCAGCTGGAGCTCAGTCTTGCTTGAAGCTTTAACGAAATAGGTTTCAGGGATGACGGAATAGATTTTAGGGAAGAAGTTGCATGCTAAATGTTTGTTTATGGCTTCAAAATGCCCAATGAACTAAAATACAGCCTTTCCAACTGCTTTTTCTTCTAAAAATGCCCACATGGTTTCAACAGAGGCTTGCCTACATAAAAATCTGGCAAATTCTGGTAGAAGCTGCCTCCCAATCGTAATTGAGCAATCATCTCATATTAGGTTCCGCATAAAGAAAAAATGCTCTGCAACGACATTCAAAGCCATCGTAATAGCCTATTGCCTATTGCCTAGGGAGACATCGCTACAGTGGCATTTTGCCTAGGGAGACATCGCTACAGTGAGCATTCTCATCTGCTTCGTGGAAAAATTCATGGAAAAAGAAAACGGTTTCTCTAACATGAAGGGAAATCAACGATTTAGAATAACCTAACGAAAATCAAAGTGTAAGATTGTGCACAGACTATCCTAAAACGGCTTTAGTATTAGATATAGATGTTCTTGTATGAAAATCAGGCATGGAGCAGAGAACGCATTTATGTCGGTCTATTATAAGATATCTAACAATAAAAACCAAGCCTGCTGTCTAACTGCAAAAATATAACAATCAACTTCACGTGACAATAATCATTCTCTACCTTATCATATCCTACCCCCAACCAGCTTACATAAATGCCACATAATGCTTTTCAATTCAAAATAATTTTCTTTTATGCTATGAATATAAATACAAACTCATTTTGTAATTTCATTCTAAACATCATATCTTATTTATATCTCAGTCAAGATCCATTGTTTACACTAGTCATTCAATTTGATACACGAGGAAACGCCGAGCAACGCTGGGCACTTTTTCTAGTGTACATAATAATTTTGTATGTACATACTTTCATGCACATACTTTCATGCACCATCACAATGTTCCTATGCCAGAGGGTTTGGCGGTCGTCTCGCTTCATGAAGTCTTTGATGGACAGTTGTCACTCCCATATCCAGAGACATAGATAGAGACGCTTTTTGAGGCTGTGGGTTTTTTTATTCTCTGGCACAAGGAAGATATCAAAGATCTATTCAAGGAGACACATGTCGTTTGCACCGCTCCATCACAGATTAAACGCATCAGCTGGCAATGCCAAGAAAAGGATAGGTCAAGAGACCAACACAGTGCAGACGATCTCGAGAGATGAGCTTGTGGGAAGCAATGTACTCTGTCGCATGAATGCTGCAATCTAGCTTAGGCAACTGGCATCATTATTTTTACGGATCCAAACCATGTTGTAAGTGACATGAGGTTGGGTGACGAATGGTTAGGAGCTATTATTATAGCCATGTTTTCTCTGCCGGCAAGGATTACAATGCGTTGTCAAGCATGTGCAGAAATGCCGCAAATGCATGATCTTGTGAGATTGCCAATAGCATTGGTGCTTGTTGACGGCATTCCTGTATCCAGGTTAGTGGTAGCAGTCAAGGAGAAGGAAGTGGAGATCGAACCGTATAGTTTGAAGCAGGAGGACCATAGCCCCAAAAAGACTCTACAAGATGGTCAATCAGAGATCTAGAGCACGTCCATAACTCAGTAAACGTGATAGGAAAACCAACACTGATGCCATTTTCGAGTTCAGGTCATCACTGTGCTGCCTGAGGAGATGTTGTGCCAATTTCACAACCAAAGGGGTAGCCGAGATGAGGACTTTCTACTAACATGAAAAGCTTGGAGCGCATAACCTTTGCATACAATATGCTAGACCTTTGTTCTAAAAATGGTAAAGTGAAATATATAATGCTAAATAACAGCAAGTGTGCGTGAAAGCATGGCATAGAGCGTATGGCATTCCCATGTCTACTTTATACAAATGGAGGAAGCTCTTCATGGAGGGGCATAGAATTGCAGAACATGAAAATTGTGGCTCTAAGAAGCCGAGGTCTCATACATTAATCGGGCCGGTAATGTTTTGTGCTATCGATGTATATAGAGGAAAATGCGTAGACAATGCCACACCGCTCGGGGAATTACGAGTGAGGGCATCAAACAAAATGTGAAGAGGCTACCTTCCATATTGACTAAAAAGGATATACACCAAGAGATAAATATTGCCGCTTATAGAGATGACCGTGAAGCATGTCGCTTCTTCTTGAGGTTGCAATTGCCAAAAGAATATCTTTTTCTAAGTGCGAGTTGTATTGTGATAAAGGAGAAGCTTGCTAAGACAAGATAATGGCCATATCCATTTTTGAAGGGATGGAGCAAATTTAATTTTTGTTGGCAAAATGTTTTTACAAAATTTAATTTTTAAGTGAATTTTGGGCAAAATGTTTTTACTTCTAAATTTTATAGCTGAATTTTGATTTGCTACCATAGCTTTTGGAACGGAATCCATAGTTTTAGCGTTTTCCCCGAGAATTCAATGCCCCCGGGTCTTAGACATTCGGCCCCTGCTCTCCTTCATCAAATCGGACTACTACCTTTTCCAACAGAGACTGTCTCTCGTTAAATTTCACCCAAACTGGCCGAGCTTAAAGACCTCGCAAGACTCTTGTGTTTTTTAAACTTAGGACATTTGCTACTAAATTTTGTCCTTCCAAATTATCTTCTCCAATCCAAGTGTGATGCGGTCCACAAGTCGTTTCTTCATTAAGATTTAAAATTTAAATGCTACGATATCAACATGCAAACTTTACGAGAACACACACAAAAACCGATTTTGCATCAAATGGTTTTATTGAGGTGGAAAGTCTGTGGTGTATATATCTAAAGTCTTTGGTCGTGAGTCAAGAATGCATTTCAGCACCTCTAGACATTTTTGCAAAGAATCGGACTTGTTTCATTGATAGTTCAAATTTTGGGAAGTGTACATAATAATTTTGTATGTATGTACAATCGGTAATTTTGGTGGTTGGTGGCCCACGATTTTTTGTAACGTATCAATAATCCGCATGCTTTTTGTGGCAATCAATAATTTTAGTGGATACTTGATTACTAGAGCTTGAGCATATTAGCTATTGTCAAAATTCTCTAAATCGTGTTATTCTCTCCAAATAATTAAATCATGCTTGAAAGAAACATAAAAGTATCATCAAACCCTACCCTTAAACTCCACGGTTGACCCTCAACTGCATTGAGAAAAAACAAAAATGCAACGCTCTTGACAAAACAAAATGTAATTCTCCTGCATAGGTTTAATGATGAAGGATATATGGGAAACAAATATATCTTCCACCATGTTTAAAGTCGAAAATGTCAATCTTTGCTTATTGCTTAAAGGCAAGGATCAAATACACAACACTTTGTTGCATAAATCGTTACGGCAAGCATAACCCTTAAGTTATCACATAGGACATAAACATAGAATGCAATTGGACATAAACATGCTCTACGGAAGTTAAAATTAACTCAATTCAATTCATGTTTGAGTTCTATAAGTGAACTTATATTACGGACATCAGCGGATGCCAACTTCGTTTTTTATTGATTATGCATATAAGTGTAAGCAACAAATGAAAGTTCATTCTCCCGTATCCCAAGGTCTAGAATTAGATTATGTTTTGTAACAATTTTACTTCGATTGTGTCCCTAATTGTCTATTCTATCCAAAGTAGTTGATACATATTATTGAACACAGCATTACACAAAGTAAACTCCACGGTTGACCCTCAACTGCATTGAGAAAAACAAAAATACAGTGCTCTTGACAATACAAAGTGTAATTCTCCTGCATATAGGTTTAATGATGAAGGAAATATGAGAGAACAAAATGGAAGAAGATGGAGAACATGTATATACAAAACACATGTTAGGTCAGTTATGGACTGGCTTTCCAGTACCCTGTTATGGATGGCAACGGCCTCACCCTTCTATGGGCTGAAGAAGTGAGCCTTTTAGGAGCAGGCGTCTTGGCCATATCCATTTTCTGAAGGGATGGAGCAGCTAATTTTTGTTGGCAAAATGTTTTTACAGCTGCAGCTGAATTTTTGGGCTGAATTTTGGGCAAAATGTTTTTGCTGCTGGATTTTACAGCTGAATTTTGGGCTGCTACCATAGCTTTTGGAACGGAATCCACAGTTTTAGCGTTTTCCTGAGAATCCAATGCCCTGGGCTTCTTAGATACTCGGCCCTGCTCTTCTTCATCAAATCGGACTGCTACCTTTCCCAACAGAGATCTTTCTCCGTTAAATTTCACCCAAACTTCAAGCATTTGAAATGCTTCCGAAAATTCCTCCATCGCTCCCGTCGTCGACCGCTTCCTGCTGCATAACATTTCCTTCATCTTTTCGCTTCTGATGCGCTCATTTTCTTGGCTACACATATATATCAGGTTAGAACATACCTTTTTGCTAATGAAAACCTTTACCTTTTGGGTAATGAAAACCTTTTTTTAACCACGATTTTGAGTTTTTTAACCTGCTATTAGATCGAATGCAGGCAATACTGCCTTTTTCTGACCTGCTATTAGATCGAATACACTAAATTGCTAAAGCTCCTTTCTCACCGTTACCTCCTGTGGAGTTTAACTACGGTACAGGCAGATCAGAGCAGTTCGACAGATCAGATGCATGGCTTCCGGGACAGGCATCAGAATGAAGGGCAGAACACATAGCGCTTGCTTAAAAGCAAAATTGGTGATGATTTTTGGACATTTTCTTTCGGATTCACTACTTTGTTGCAGAATGATCAATTGGATGCATGAGCATGAACAATGTCAAGTTTCCAATTGGCTATTTCTTGCACCTATTTTTGTGATGGCATATAGAAATATATCTTTTAGAAATGCGGTATCTATTCCTAAGCATATCTGTTTATTATTTCGATATGTTGCAAGCTTCTATATGTGAGCTCCATCATGTTCATGCATTTCGATATATATGCAAGCTTCTATAAGTGGGCTTCACCATGTTCATCATATTCTGCAAGTGCACCTAATGCCAGTGACATGTAAATATTTCTGGTGTCATTTATCCTGTGATTTTGATAAGAAGGTGTCTCCCCTGGTGACAGACATGCCAGAGAGATAAAGCTGCAAATTTCCATCTCCAAGATGACCATAACCAAGCACTAAAACTTTCGTATTCCTAGTTCTCTCACCTTGTAAGCTTGCATGCAGATAGATCTGCGCTGCTTGTTAATGCTGGCACCGCATTCAGCAAATCATGGAACAGTTCAACCTTTCCGACAAAGTGGGCCTCCTCGATCGGTATAAAGTGGGTTGCGCCATGGCAAAGCTTCGATGACCTCACACTTTGAAGACAACAAAAACCTAACCTGACCGTGGAATTCAAACTTGATAATTTTCTTCCTTGCAAAGTAAAACACTTTGGAGATGAATACTTTGGAAATATTCGTGCATCTGATTCAAGAATTGACCTAGCCAAGGCTCAATCTTATGCCACTTTTCTGAAGCCTTTTTCCTCATGGGGAACTCCAGTATACATGCCAGATCGAGCTGTATATTTTATTTGGTGATAACTCACATTCTTTGCATGGAAATTATGATTATGGTGTGTGCAAAAATGGTCAATGTGCAGGATGTGCTAGCAATGGTATTTTGTACAAGGGATGCAAGCCAGCTGGTAGTAGCTACAATATGCAGTTAAAAAAATAGAAGGTTACGGCTACTTTAGGTTCAAATACTTCTTCCATGAATAGAAATATCATTGCCGGAGCAGTTTTAGCAAGCCTTAATGCAAATTTGCTATAAATCCTTCTGTTACGTAGATTTCTATGAAGCATAGCAAGTGATTAAATATAACTTCTCACAATCTTTTGGTGCTGGAGGTTTTTAACCTTTCTAGAAGGTATACAAGTTGCAGTGGAGAAATTAGAAATCGGAGCACCATCGTAAGCAATTCTACACAGGGATTTCAATACTATTAGAAAGAAGCCAACGCCAAGATCTGGTGAGTTTATTAGGATTATGAACCAGTGCCAAGATGAGCCTTCTTGTTTATGAGTAAATGACAAACAGTATGGCTGTCGGGAACAAACCTCCTTTAAATTGGACACACAGATTTGAGATTGTTGTGGGAACTGCAAGGTGACTTGCATATTTGCATGAAAATGTTCAGTCAAGATCATTGTTTTAAATATGAAACAACATAAAACTCTTGTAGACGTGGTTAAAGAATGTAGATTTTGACATTTGTCAGCATATTGATAGAAAGCATGCATGCTCTTTTGTCCCAGATTTCTCGGCCTGACTCTGTTTTACTGTGCAGGCATATGTCATAAAAGTTGCTTAAGAAGATGCTTGCATTAAGTTACTAGGATTTCAATTTCTGTAACACACCGTTGATCCAAGTACTCAATTTGTGTTTTAGGTTTCTGATCTGCAATCGTCTGAACTAATGGATGAGCAGGTTGGTAACAGTGCTGCTCATGATGTCAATGTATGGGGACTTGGCGATTAACTAACTAGAAGGTATGCCATTCTCATTGCTTTTACTGTTTTGTTGCTTTACTTATCTTGCAGAAACTTGTTGTTGATATGTTGCATAATGGAGCCTGATATGTCAGAAATGTATGGACAATATTGGCACATCTGAGACCATGCGATATGCTTGCAATAACACGCGGGCTCAACTTCCACATGTCCTAGCAGTGTTTCAGTTTTAGCAAAACTTGAATATGCATTATCTTAGGATAATAATCTCTGTGAGAATTTTCGGTTTCAGGTCTTGTGCTTTACTCCTTAGAGCAAGAACGTCACAGGAATGTCAATTATATCTTTTGCGCAAGGATAAACCAGGTGGAAGTTTTGCCATTGTTGTGGAGGTATATTAATAGAAATCTGTCAAGGGTTAAGCAGGTGAACACAAGTAGTTTTAGCTGCGCAGTAGCTCTCAGGTACACTTTCCTATACAGTTTTCATAATGCAAATGATTTTCATTAATAGGCTGAATATGTGCATATGTTGAAGGTTATTTGTCTTATATTGCCTAAAAAACATATCTAGCTAGAATACATGAGCAAGAATAGGCACGGAAAAAGCAGATAAGCCATTTTATCTGCAGTATGCAACCTAAAATGCCTAAAACATCATGATAACTTTTATCTAGATGCTAGATGCTAGAGGCAGACGATATAACAAGGATCCAGCAAGAAAGTTCCAATTCTGTGCAAAGAAATTATATGGAACAGTCATTTGGCTGCTGAACAGACTGATGCTAAGTTGTTATATGGTGCTAGCATAGTGGAACTTCCTATAGTGATTAATGATTTTTGATGTTTTCAAAATTTGCATTCTTTTAATGAATGCATGTTACGGCGCAATATATTTGTTGCATAATTTTCAGAATTCTGGGTCAGATTGTTCTCCTTTGTTTGCTAACCTAAGGAGGTAAATGTTCAGTTCATATTTGAGGCAAGTAGAAGATCAAGGAGGAGTCTTCCAGAAAATAAGCCTCATAACTTAGATTATAGTACTATTAGAGGAAGGTACCAAGAAGAAGTCTTCCAGGCAATAAGCAACATAACTTGGGTTATAAACTATTAGAGAATGTAGCAGAGCTATGAATGACATGATTGTCACCACAATAAAATTCTGCTCTATTTCCTTTATTAGGACTCCTAGTTTGATTGGTGTTAAATTGATGGATCATTTACCTTGTTGAAAGTTCATAAATGGCTGTAGCGCGATTGTGATTCTTCATAAACATTTGCGGAAGGCCATCTTGGACAATACTAGACACGCTCACACTTCTCTCTTTTGTTTAGAAAGGTGTTGCAGCATGGATGTATTGATATCAACAAACCTAGAAAATCACAATATAGGTGCATATGGGAAACAAGTACATCTTCCACCATGTTTAAATTGAAAATGTCAATCTTTGCACAAGAACGTATTTATTTCGAATGAACTTGACTTTTAAGATTGCCGAATGTGAAATATAATTAGCTTAGGTGCTTATTGCTTAAGCAAGGATCAAATAGATATTGACGCAACCCTTGTTGCATAAATCGTTACAAGCACAAAACTATAATGGAAATTATGACTATTAAGAAGGTTATCACATAGGACATAAACATAGATTGCAACTGGACATAAACATGGTCTCGGTCTCTAAGGACGTTAAAATTAAATCAATTCAATTCATTTTTTAGTTCTATAATTTTGAGTTCTATAAGTAAACTTATGATACAAAGGACATTAAGACGGATGCATATAAGTGTAAGCAACAAATGAAGTTCATTCTCCCTTATCCCAACGTTTCTTCAATTGTGAAGACCATTATATGCCAAATTATGTGTTGCCATTTAAAGGTCTAGAATTAAATTATGTTTGTAACAATTCTTTTATCTCAACGCATTACTTCGATTGAGTTTGTGCCTTGTCCCTGTCTATTCTATCCAAAATAGTTGATACATATTATTGAACATAGCATTACACAAAGTAAACATTTTTTTGGCTCGTTATTAAAATAAAATATAATCTCAAACTAGCAATTTAATTGTTTAGAAAGAAGAAATACTCACCCCTCACACCTTCATCCCCAAAACTGCCATACCCAAGGTCACAGGTTCAACGCCTCGACACAATGATTTGAGATTGTTGTGGGAACTGCAAGGCTTACTTGTATATTTGCACGAAAATGTTCACTCAAGATCATTGTTTTAAATATGAAACAACATAAAACCTTGTAGACGCGGTCAAAGAATGTAGATTTTGACATTTGTCAAAGATATTGATAGAAAGCGTAGCTTTTCAATAGAAATGTGGAAGCACATCGTTATCTAGCACCAAAATAGTTACCGTAAGGCAAAGAACAGTCAAGGTGCAATATCAAAAAAGGTAAAGCGTAAATGTTGGTGTTCGTAGACTAGTAATTTACTAAGCCTGCTTAATGAATTGGTGCATGTTCTACCATTCATGTATTGTGACACAGGAATGACCAAATCACTGGCTTCTTTTATAGAACACTATCTATTATAGCATGAGAGTGCAGAGCCAAGCCCGATTGATTTTATTTGTAGAGCGATTAGCAAAGATGACAAAGTTGTTCGTAGTTGAAATTTTTGTTAGTGTAACAGTTTCCCCCTATATGTTCCTAATTCCATCCTAAATAATCATGCATAATGTATTCATATTAATCCAAAAGCATATGCATAAACAAAAATTTTAATTTAGCATTACTTTGTAAGACGTAATAAATAGGAGGCTAAAATTAAATCATTATTACGTCAAAATTATAACGCATAATTTTGGCGAAATATTGGGGAGCCGCGCCGCTATCCCTATTGTTGTGTGTCGCTTCCCCTCGTTTGTGCCCAAAAATCATACGCCCGTGTTTTCCGCTTGAGCGCTGTGTTTCTTGTGCGCGTAAATCGGCCCCCATCCGACATGCGCGAGCCCTATTCGCCCATCCGACATGCAAGTGTGCCTATTCTCAAAGATCACCGCTACCAATCTTGCCGCTGTTTACATGAATCATGTGAGCCGTGGGTTTGTTTTATGGTTTTGCTTCCTCCGCGCATAAGCCGGTCTTTTAACAAAGAGCTAATGGTCACGATTCGTACTAGAAAATGGAGAGTCCCTTCTAACACAATGCAAAGCCAGACAGCGCAGTAAGCAGTAGTGCGGCAATAAGATTCTCAACAACGCTTGTTGTTTGTTGCCGCCCCGAATCAGAAGTTTGGTCCATATAGAAAAGCTTGCTCTCTTTTACTTTTCAAATCCTTTGTCATAAAGGAAGCTCTCATTCCTCGTTGTCTTCTTTAAAGGAAGCTCTCATTGTGCTTAGATTCTTAAAAATGCATTTCTTTAAGCGATTAAGCCTTGTTTGTGATCTATTTATTCTGATTATTCGATCACGCAGAGGAGTTTGGGTGAAAATTTTAGCCTCCATGTTTTTACGTCTCGTAATCGATGGATTATTCCATTCATTCTCGCGGGGTCTTCTATCATACCACTCAGCTTCGGCACACTCGCACCTCGCGTCTGCGCCGCCATTCGCCGCCTTTCTACCGGGCGGCACCGGCTAAGATCTCTACGGGCGGCAAATGCCATCCATGCCGCCGACATAGTCCGTTACACGAAAAGTCCAATTAATATGAAGCAAACTTAATTGAAGCTTAACGTTCATTACATCCAATTGCAATCTATGTTTATGTTTTATGTAATAACCTTTTTAAGGGCTATGCTTGTCGTAACGATTTATGCAACAAGGGTTGTGTCCAATATCTATTTGATCCTTGCCCTTAAGCAATAAGCACCTAAGCTAATTATATTTCACATTCTGCAATCTTAAAAGTCAAGTTCATGCAAAATAAATAAGTCCTTGCGCAAAGATTGACATTTTAGACTTTAAACATGGTGGAAGATATATTTGTTTCCCATATGCTTAGAAATATTTTCACCTATATTGTGATTTTCTAGGTTTGTTGATATCAATACATTCCATGCTACAACATCTTTCTAAACAAAAGAGAGAAGTGCGAGCATCTAGTATTGTCCAGGATGGCCTCTACAGCCATTTATCAACTTTCAACAAGGTAAATGATCCATCAATTTAACACCAATCAAACTAGGAATCCTAATAAAGGAAATAGAGCAGAATTTTATTGTGGTGACAACCACGTCATTCATAGCTCTTATATGAACCAAACGTTCATTACGTTAGGTAATTCATGTGTGGGGGCCCTTTACGCCCCATAAAATTCTCGACGGCGCCACCAGACTCGGCGGTGCACTCGTGTCCCGCCTCGTCTGGCAGGGCCGCCTCAAATGTTATGGGGCGTAAACGGCTGCCACACATGAATTACCTAATACGTAATGAACGTTTGCTTCATATTACCGTCAAAATCTACCACTTTTATACCACGTAATTCCTTCCAGAATTAGTGGACCGGCGCCGCTTAGCCCCCCTCGCTTTGTTTCTCGACCGATTTTTTGAAGCATCGGGCCGCGACTGCTCCAACGGAGCCGATTTTACGCCGATTTTAGATCTTCGTACTCGTAAGATTAGAAGATTTTAGTCTAATTCGCTCAAAAGTTTTATTTCTCAAGATTTTAAAGCTAAAAGGTTCTCAATCTTGCAAATGAAGGAGCATCCCGCCCATTCTTTCGCAATGATCCTAATCTTTTAGAGTTCCCTCCGCCGCCTCTTTGATATAAATTTAAAGCCCTCGTGATCTTCAAGAGAAGCTCATGGTCTTGCCGATTCAAGAAATCAAGATTTATGGACCCACCGATGCATAAATTTGTTCTAAAAGGGCAAATAATCCACGTAAACACCGCATCTACAAAGGGGCCTTCTGACTTTCAAAAGATCAAAAAGGCTTTTGAAGATTTAAGCAAAGAAGAATGTATGAGAAGCAAAATGCCTATTTCTGCGTATGGCATCAAAAGAAACTCCACTTTGATCCGCATAACAAAATCATGCATAGATCAAAAATACAAACAATAGTTGCCAAAGAATGAAGCACTAGCCATAGCCATATCCTAGCTGCAACCATAGCCGATATTGAGTGTAATATGAAAGAAACGTTTCATTATAAAGGTAATTCGTATTGTAATTTTTACGCCCCATAAAATTTCGGCGGCGCTTATCAGACTTGGCGGTGCACTCGCTCCTCCGCCAGGTGCCCCTCACCCCGGGCAGGTCACTTCAAATTTTATGGGGCGAAAGGCCCCCACACATGAATTACCTAATACATAAACATGCTTTTATGGACGTTAAAACTAAATCAATTCAATTCATTTTTAGTTCTATAAGTAAACTTATATTAAGGACATCAAGATGGATGCCAACTTCATTTTTTATTGATTATGCATATAAGTGTAAGCAACAAATGGAAGTTTATTCTCCCTTATCCCAAGGTTTCTCCAATTGTGAAGACCATAGATGATGCCAAATTATGTGTTGCCATTTAAAGGTCTCGGCCATGAAAGTGCAATCACCGAAGTTTGATGGCGCCCGAGAATTTTATGGGCGAAAGAGCCCCCACACATGAATTACCTAATACATAAACATGCTCTATGGATGTTAAAATTAATCAATTCAATTCATTTCTTAGTTCTACGGGGCTTTAAACAGATGTTACTTGGTCAGGGAATGTAGAAGAAGATGCAGCTCATTTCTCAAATTTGTTACATACAGCAGCCATGAGTACATTTGGATGCACGCCAAAAAGAAAGCCAAGTCAAAATGGTTGGTGGGAAATGGAGTGTCATTTGGCCGTGAGCTAAGTCAGTGCACGGTTGTTTGCGCAAGCCAAGGTGGTATAAAACCTTTTTAAGCGAGAAGAAAAGAAGTTACTTCCAAATGGGCGTGAATTTTAGGCAAAGTGGTTTTGGCGAAAGCATCCTAAAAAATTCGAAGAAAGTATCAAGTAAGCCAAAGACACACAAACTTGGATACATCGGCATTTTTACATATGGTCGAGAGATATATGAGGTACCTAATGTTGAAACCATGCAACCGAGGTCGCATATGAAAATATGTTCATAATGAGTGATATACAAAACACACTTGAAGCTATGTCCAATGGTAAGGCATGCATGATTTGAAAGGTTTGAGCATAGAATTGCTAAAGTGGAGTGGGATAAACCGCTTGAGATTATCATTGGGTTAGTAAACCAAGCCAAGCAGTGCAAGGGCTGCCACGGATTGGAAAGAGAATAAAGTCTTGTCGATCCATAAAGCTGAGATAAGAATAATGTGCGCAATTACGTGACAATTCCTCGATAGGTAGTATGTTCTCAAAGTTGTTGGGAAGTGTGCCGGAGAGAACACTAAGCTCTTGGGCGATGAGAATGGTAAAGGGCCATATGCCAAGCAGCTTTAGAAAACACCATTGTACTTTCTTGATCATGCACTCACCCCGAGAGTGCTAATTGAGAAAGCTAAAGGTCCTGTGCGGCTTTATTTTAGCTTATATAGACTTTACAAAAAGCGCTTGATACAAACCCATCGAAAAAGATTTGGGAGCCGTAATGGAACATATTGGAGTACCTCAATCAATCGTGGGAGCTATTGCTCACCTTTTATTCCGAGGTGCTAGCAAAGTTGTTCTGGTAGACTTGGATGAAGAGATCCAAAGCACAATAGGTGTCCCAAGGGTTGCCCATTGTCTCCAACTCGCTTTTGGACTTTACATAGATGAGCTAGAAGAATGGTCGAGGCCATGCTTTTTCCGAGGCACCTCGCACCAATACATACTTTTATATGATCTTCCCCTTTGCTAAATACCAATACATTTTCGTAGACCTTGCCATCAAATTGTTAAAAGTGGGGTTCTTCATGCGAGAACCCTAAAAGGAAATAATGGTCATAGGCATTTATGTAATTAGCATGAATCTTTGGTCGGAAATTGCATGAACTCAAATTTTGCTTTTCCCTCAAGAAATTCTAGAGCTCTTTGAGAATTTTACTTGCATGTGGATTGCATATTTTCTCCCGCCATTGTGCATATTTTTGCTTGATGTATTTATTGTTACAGAAATGCAACGATTATGAAAAGCTTGCATATTTGATCCCGCCATTTTGTAGATAGTTTTGCTTGGACATATTTATCGCTCTAGGAAAAGGCGACGATTCTCAAAAAGCTTAAAAAAATGGTTCGCTACCACTTGACGATTTCATTCTAGACTACACTTATAGTTGCAACTTATGTCTCATAAACTAAAATCATGGACGGATTTATGCTCGAATTTAGTCCCACAATGAAGAATCGTAGGTAAATTACTAGGATCGCTTCGAGTTCATGGAGCACCTGAGTCTTATCCTCTCGCCTATGGGGATATGTACATGCTTCCGAAGCTTTTGGACAAAAGAGACCTGGTCCGTTACATAATGCCCTCTCCATGGATAGGCTATTCTAGCAAATGTTTTTAGTTTCTAGAGGTTTATGCATATCTCTCACATTGCTTTTATGATATTATTCAAATTCTTTCTCAAGTATTCAATTATGATCTAAGTGGATGGCAAATTAGGTGACACGTTTTTATGATTTATAATTGATTTATAGAGCCAGATCTTGCATATGTATACATCACCTCACTATGGAAATATAGGCTTTGAAAATCCCGCAAAAGCTACTCTTAAATGTATACCATCTACAATTTGTTCTTTGTTCTTGAGAGTCATGCTATTTCTCGATTTGAGCCGTAATAAATGTGCTCGCCTATTTGAAGCCCAATAAGTATAAATATATTGAAGCCATTATATATTCTACCTTATTTTTAGGAGATCCGTGGGTCTTGCATTACCTTGATTTTGCTCGAGGATACCATCGAGATGCACCCTTAGCAAGAACGGCCGCATGGACACACGATTTGCCATGGGAAAAGGTAGCTCCAAAGACTTGAAGGACACTCGACATGGAATATGTTACTTAAACGCTTCGGCCATGGCCTCAAACTCAAACACATCAAGGAGCACTTCAACCCAAACATCGACTCAAAGATTAGAGCCCCAAGGGCCTACAAACTTTAGATACACCTTAAAATTATGTTTTTAAACTTAAATTTTGAGATCAAATATGTAACTTTCTTTATCATGAATATAAGTGTTTTTGCTATACTTTCTTCAATGAGTAAGATAAATACAACAACAATAACACCATAGTAACCATAGTGCATAATGGTTCGTAAATCCTCCTCCTAATCAAGGAAGTCAAGGCCAACCCCTCGAATTGGGTGCCATGAAACTTATTTGGCCGAGAAGCACAAGAAGTCGAGATGACACCCACCAAATAAACAGTGCCTAGTGGAAATGGGCGTGAAGATGCAGGAGTTAGTACAGATTATTACCCCACTATTCGAGGGTAGGCGATGGGCCACAATGCCCACCTCCTCGTGAGGAGGAACACCAACCCAACAATCACCTGTAACAATAACCCGCCCCATGGTCGTCCGACACAACAAGAGAAAGAGAAGAACCAAAAGATATCAAATCTCCTTGAGTTCAAGCTCGAATGACAGCCGATAGTAGCTCAAATAGTGCCTCTAACAAAGAGCTCTGACAACTCACATCGCAGTGCATAAGCACCACAGGCGTAGAATTATCAAAAGAAAATAGACAAAGGCAATGAGCAATGTCCGGAAAACATGCAAGCTCGAACAATTTTCGTGGAAAGACAAATCTGACATGGAAGTTGAAGCTCGGCTAGATGGAAGAATTTGGCAATTCATATAGCTTGAAGGACAAAGATATTGGCAAGGTAGCAACCGCCAACTTGATAGAACCAACGCCAAGATATTGTGGAAGGGCACGCAAAAGTCAAATAGGCTAAGGAGAAATATTTGCAGATTCAAAACCTTCAAAGAAGGCTTTCCAGAAACATTACGCGGCTACGCCACCAGATACCAAAATTTTAGATATAGTAGTTCTACCGCCTAGGTCAAGAATCGCCTTCATAGCCAAGCATACGAGGAGTTTATGAGGCTATGTTGAACGCGCCTCGATATCGAAAAGGCGTGCAGTTGGATGGTTATATAGAGGGCTTAATAGCAACATCAAAAGACTAGTCCGCGGCAATAAACCCCGTGACGAGAGGAAGCGTAAGATAAGGTTTTGACCCTAGAGGACCCCACTACAAAATCCAATGTAGAGACAAATGATTACTTAATAAAAAGGAAGCAACAAGTAGTTTCAATAAAAAAGCACCAACCTCTCGCAGACGAGGAAGAACACAACAAGCACTGTGGTAAAATGACAATAAGACACCCTTTAAGGAACCTTATACTTGGGGTCCTTCTATGGGCAAGTCGAAGCAATTTTTTGAATAGCATACCTATAGGGATGAATGTATAAAGAAAAAAGTTATGCTTCAACCAAGCTTTCAACTAGGTCATCGCGACTCACGAATGCCCTTTTGTCATATAAGCAGCTATATGGCAGATTTTGAAGGATAGAATTCCCAAATGCATATAAAGGCCGACGAGGAGGAATTTCATCGGTGTGAGTGTAGAATTTGTGCACCATCGAAAACGAAAAAATGTGGAGGGATTATAGATGATAAACTCTATCTAGTCCTAATAGACACGAGAGTTCCCACAATTTCAAGATCTCCTAGGATGGCAGTCGCTCAAAACAAAGACCCTCAAATCTAAGCCCAGCCGCTGAGCATGGCAAGTGGGGCACCGCCATACAAAAAGGAAAAAGAGTGAACTTTGATATAACATTGAGCGGGCAAATATAAACATGGGGGCTGGAAGTCATGGATATTGGAAAATACGATCTCATAGTCGGCATGGAATTTTAAAGCCAAAAGCAATGATCGACAGATAAACATGAGATATCAATCATGGTGCCTAATGGCAAACGCTTTTTGGTCAAAGGTAAGAAAATTGCCTCAATAATACAATGCATATATTAAAGCTTAGTCGCCGCAAGATGGCCCCAGTCGAGGAATGGGATTTAGATACAAGGGGCCCTAGCTATCATGCAAATGACACCATTGAATTCGACAAAAAGATTGAAGAGGTTTTGCCTTCAAGCAAAGAATTCAAGGAAGTATGGGCTACTCTTTTGCAAAGAAGCAAGGACAGATAAAGAAAGAGAAGCTTTATAAAAGATATAAAAAGGAAGGTAATATTTTATACCACAAGGACAAACTTTAAGGCCCTAGAGGCATCCTGAGTAAGGAAGTTAATTCTACATGATACTCATAATAGCCCAATAGCTGGCCACGCAAGGTTCATGAAAACTTACTTGAAGATAAGATATAGTTACTTTTGGCCTGGCATGAAGAAGGACATTGCCAACTACATTCACCAAAGGTCATTTATGTCAAGAAACGTAAGGTAGAAACTCCGAATTCAGTGGAACTTTAGAACTCTTGGCAAGAATTTGACAATATATAGCCGAGAGGATAATACTACGCGGCTCCATGAAAGAATGATCCGGGTGGTTTACCTACGATTTTCATTGTCACTTTACCTACGATTCTTCATTGCCAATTTACTTCAACTCATAGTAGAGTTGAGAATGTAGAACATTGAAGTGCAGAGCGTATCTAGATAAAACTTGGCAGGCACCAACCTCTAACAAACATCCAAGTTACTTGAGTTGTACTTAAAACATAGGTAGAAGCCAAGCAAAATCAATCTCCTCAGATCTTCTAATATATGCAAGCATATTTCAAGTTGATTAAAATGGATAGAAATGTACATTTTGGAAGCTTTGATTCATTCCCTAATATATACTTTATTCACATATTGTGTGGAGCTTATCACTGCATCTGCGAAAAAACTCATGCCTATGTATTAATTTGAGCGAATGCATCATAAAAAATAAGGCAGAATATATAATGGCTTCAATATATTTATACTTAATAGCATGACTCTCAAGAACAAAGAACAAATTGTAGATGATAATACATTTAAGAGTAGCTTTTGCAGGATGTTCAAAGCCTATGTTTCCATAGTGAGGTGATATATACATATGCAAGATCTCGCCTATAAATCAATTATAAATCATAAAAATGTGTCAGCTAATTTGCCATTCACTTAGATCATAATCGAATACTTGAGAGAGACTTGAATAATATCATAGAAGCAATGTGAGAGATATGCACAAACCCTAGAAAGTAAAAATATTTGCCTAATAGCCTATCCATGGAGAGGGCATTGTGTAATCCGACTAGACCACTTTCGCCCAAAAGCTTCTAAGCATGTGCATATCCCCATAGTCGAGGATAAGACCTCGCGGTGCCATGAACTCTGAATAATCCGGTGATTTACCTACGATTCTTCACTAGCTGGCTAAATTCGAGCATAACCGGCCCATGATTTTAGTTTATGAGACATAAGTCGCAACTATAAATGTAGTTTAGAATGAAATCGTCAAGTAACGCGAACCATTTTTTTAAGCTTTTTGAGAATCGTGGCCTTTTCCTGGAACGATAAATATGTCCAAGCAAAACTATCTACAAAATGGCGAGATCAAATATGCAAGCTTTTTGAGAGTCGCTGCCTTTCCTATAACCAAATACATCCGTGCAAAACTATGCACAATGGCAATATCAAATATGCAATCCACATGCAAGTAAAATTCTCAAAGAGCTCTAGGATTTCTTGAGGGAAAAGCAAATTTTGAGTTCATGCGCTCCCCACCAAAGGTTCATGCTAATTACATAAAATGTCCGAGACCATTATTTCCTTTTCTAAGGTTCTCGATGAAGAACCCTCACTTTTAAGCAAATTGATGGCAAGGTCTCCAAAATGTATTGGTATTTATCAAAAGGGAGAAGATCATATAAAAGATCGGTTATTATGTACCGGCAAGGTGTGCCTCGTGAGAAAGCATGGCAAGCTTATGGTGTGATCGTGGCAATGCAACCTGGGTAAAAGATAGACCCTTGCAAGAGAACCGAATCAAGGATGCGTGAGACCTAACCGGCCAGAAAATTGAGGAAATACATCTCGACCCTCCATTTCATCCAACGCCAAAAATTGGCGATAGACTATCCTCTTATTTCTAAAAGATTAATATTATATATAGATGTTCATTATCTTATGTTATCGATCCAATCCATCGGATTGGGATTCCGAATGTCTTGTATGCGTGCATTGTATGCATTTTTGGGCCTCTCGTTCATCTGGGAGACCACTATTTCTTGCGTGGTTCTTCATCGCCTTCATTGGCACTTTCTCGCCTCCTCGAAAGCAAGCACTTTGATTCTTATTTTTTTAAAATCATGCAAAGGAGGGACTTCTCCCTTCTTGGCTTGACCATTTTGGCGTCTCTTTCCATTTGTAACTTGTTCTTTTTCGGTCTTGTCTATTCTAGTCTATTCTATTGTATTCTCCTTTGGAAAAATCTTTCGAACTTCGCCCTCAATCTCGTTTTATCATTGAAGTTCATTTTTTGTTGGGAGCTTTGTTAGTTTCATGCGAGCCCAATTCTAGGGAAGATTCAATGTAAGTATTTGTTGAGGATGGATGGATGGATGGATGGCATTTTACGTCAAGTCGTAGCTTATGGGAGAATTAACAATATAACCAGATGGACCATGCCCCCATCACTGTGTGGATCCTTCCCCACCAACTTTACAACGATGCATGGCCACTTTCACAACGAGATGTTGAACCATGTGACCTTGGACATGACAGTTTTGGGTATGGAGGTGTGAGGGGGGAGTATTTCTTCTTTCTAAACAATTAAATTGTTACTTTGAGATTATATTTT
Source organism: Isoetes taiwanensis (assembly GCA_021234155.1). Classification (NCBI taxonomy): domain Eukaryota; kingdom Viridiplantae; phylum Streptophyta; class Lycopodiopsida; order Isoetales; family Isoetaceae; genus Isoetes; species Isoetes taiwanensis. The sequence goes on along the minus strand of JAJEKV010000019.1, from coordinate 1,104,022 downwards.
ATTTTAATAATGAGCCAAAAAAAAAAATTATGTCCATCGTGGTGGTGGTCTAGTGGCAAGGCCTTGGGTTGAGGTGATGCCCACCAGGGTTCAAAACCCACGTGGGCGAGCGCAAGTCCCACCAACCATGCCTCCCAAAAAAAAAAAAAAAAAAAAAAAAACTCCCCCCAACCATGCCCCCCAAAAAAAAAAAAAAAAAAAAAAAAAAAAGTTTACTTTGTTTGTGTAATGCATTTTTGGGTCTCCGTTCATCTGGGAGATCATTATTTCTGCGTGGTTCTTCATCGCCTTCATTGGCACTTTCTCGCCTCCCGAGTGGTAAGGCCTTGGGTTGAGGTGATCCCCATTGGGGTTCAAAACCCAATGGCTACCATTGGGTGGGAGACGTGGGCGGGTGCAAGTCACACCAACCATGCCTCCCAAAAAAAAAAAAAATGTTTACTTTGTGTAATGCTATGTTCAATAATATGTGTCAACTATTTTGAGTAGAATAGACAATTAGGGACAAGGCACAAACTCAATCGAAGTAATGCATTGAGATAAAAGAATTGTTACAAAACATAATCTAATTCTAGACCTTTAAATGGAAACACATAATTTGGCATACAATGGTCTTCACAATTGAAGAAATCTTGGGATAAGGGAGAATGAACTTTCATTTGTTGCTTACACTTATATGCATAATCATTTAATTTTAACATCCATAGAGCATGTTTATGTCCAGTTGCAATCTATGTTTATGTCCTATCTATGTGATAACCTTTTTAAGGGTTATGCTTGTAGTAACGATTTATGCAACAAGGGTTGTGTCCAATATCTATTTGATCCTTGCCCTTAAGCAATAAGCACCTAAGCTAATTATATTTCACATTCGGCAATCTTAAAAGTCAAGTTCATGCAAAATAAATTTGTTCTTGTGCAAAGATTAACATTTTCGACTTTAAACATGGTGGAAGATATATTTTTTTCCCATATGCTTAGAAATATTTTCACCTATATTGTGATTTTCTAGGTTTGTTAATATCAATACATTCCATGCTGCAACATCTTTTTAAACACAAGAGAGAAGTGCAAGCGCCTAGTATTGTCCGTAATGGCCTTCCAATGTGATGTTTATCAAGAATCACAATTGGCGCTTACAGCCATTTATCAACTTTCAACAAGGTAAATGATCCATCAATTTAACACCAATCAAACTAGGAGCCCTAATAAAGGAAATAAAGCAGAATTTTATTGTGGTGACGATCACGTCATTCATAGCTTTGCTACATTCTCTAATAATATTACAATCCAAGTTATGTTGCTTATTGCCTGGAAGACTTCTTCTTGCTACCTTCCTCTAATAGTACTATAATCTAAGTTATGAGGCTTATTTTCTGGAACTTATTTTCTGCAAGCAAAGCAGAATATTCTGACCCAGAATTCTGAAAATGATGCAACAAATATATTGCGCCTTAACATGTATTCATCATTAAAAAAATGCAAGTTTTGAAAACGTCAAAAATCATTAGTCACTATAGAAAGTTCCACTATGCTAGCACCATATAACAACTTAGCATCAGTGTGTTCAACAGCCAAATGACTGTTCCATATAATTTCTTTGCACAGAATTTGGAACTTTCTTGCTGGATCCTTGTTATATCGTCTGCCCTTCTCCTTCTTGCCCTCAAAATCTGACTATTTGGGCTCTTGCATCTAGCTAAAAGTTATCATGATGTTTTAGGCATTTTAGGTTGCATACTGCAGGTAGAATGGCTTATCTGCTTTTTCCGTGCCTATTCTTGCTCATGTATTCTAGACGTTTTTCAGGCAATATAAAACAAATAACCTTCAACATATGCACATATTCAGCCTATTAATGAAAAAATCATTTGCATTATAAAACTGTATAGGAAAGCATATCTGAGAGCTACCAAGCAAGAGCTAAAACTACTTGTGTTCACCTGCTTAACCCTTGACAGATTTCTATCAATATTCCTCCACAACAATGGCAAAACTTCCACCTGGTTTATCCTCGAAGAGATACCTGTGATGTTCTTGCTCTAGCAGCACAAGACCTGAAACCGAAAATGCTCACAGAGATTATTATCCTAAGATAATGCATATTCAAGTTTTGCTAAAACTGAAACACTGCTAGACATGTGGAAGTTGAGCCCGCAGTTATTGCAAGCATATACGATGGTCTCAGATGCCATCAGGCTCCATTATAAAAGAACCACAACATACCAACAACAAGTTTCTGCAAGATCAGTAAAGCAACAAAACAGTAAAAGCAATGAGAATGGCATACCTTCTAGTTAGTGTAATTAATCGCCAAGTGCCCATACATTGCCATCATGAGCAGCACTGTTACCAACCTGCTCATCCATTAGTTGTCTTCAAGCTTTCACCTGCTTAGAAGAATGCAGATCAGAAACCTAAAAAGAAAATTGAGTAACTTGGATCAACGGTATGTCACAAAATTTGAAATCCTAGTAACTTAATGCAGGCATCTTCTTTAGCAACTTTTATGACATATGCCTGCACAGTAAAACAGAGTCAGGCAGAGAACTCTGGGACAAAAAGAAGCATGCAAAGAAATAGTCAAGAAATCGTAACGCCTTACAAAGTAATGCTAAATTAAAATTTTTGTTTATACATATGCTTTTGATTAATATGAATACATTATGCATGATTATTTAGGATGGAATTAGGAACATATAGGGGAAACTGTTACACTAGCAAAAATTTCTACTACTTAACAACTTTTGTCATCTTTGCTAATCGCTTCTACAAATAAAAGCAATCGGGTTTGGCTCTGCACTCTCATGCTATAAAAGATAGTGTTCTATAAAAGAAGGTAGTGATTTGGACATTCCTGTATCACAATACATGAATGGTAGAACATGCACCAATTCATTACGCAGGCTTAGTAAATTACTAGTCTACGAACACCAACATTTATGCTGTCTTTCCTGATATTGCACATTCAGCCTGTTGCTACTTCTGGTAACTATTTTGGTGCTAGATAACCTGATGTGCTTCCACATTTCTAATAAAAAGCTCTGCTTTCTATCAATATGCTGACAAATGTCAAAATCTACATTCTTTGACCGCTGCTTTACAAGAGTTTTATGTTGTTTCATATTTAAAACAATGATCTTGACTGAACATTTTCGTGCAAATATACAAGTCGCTTTGCAGTTCCCAACAACAATCTCAAATCTGTGTGTCCAATTTAAAGGAGGTTTGTTCCCACAGCCATACTGTTTGTCATTTACTCATAAACAAGAAGGCTGATCTTGGCACTGGTTCATAGTCCCAATAAACTCATCAGATCTTGGTGTTGGCTTTTTCTAATAGTATTGCAATCCCTGTGTAGAATTGCTTACGATGGTGTCCGATTTCTAATTTCTCCACTGCAACTTGTATACCTTCTAGAAAGGTTAAAACCTCCAGCACCAAAAAAGATTGTGAGAAGTTATATTTAATCACTTGCTATGCTTCATAGAAAATCTATATTTTTTAGAGAGCTTTCTATTAATACATCATCATTATCATCATGCAAGTTGTGGTTCTTGTTCAGATCTATCTACGTAACAGAAGGATTTATAGCAAATTTGCATTAAGGCTTGCTAAAACTGCTCCGGCAATGATATTTCTATTCATGGAAGAAGTATTTGAACCTAAAGTAGCCGTAACCTTTCTATTTTTTTAACTGCATATTGTAGCTACTACCAGCTGGCTTGCATCCCTTGTGTACAAAATACCATTGCTAGCACATCCTGCACATTGACCATTTTGCACACACCATAATCATAATTTCCATGCAAAGAATGTGAGTTATCACCAAATAAAATATACAGCTCGATCTGGCATGTATGATTCCATGAGCATAACTGGAGTTCCCATGAGGAAAAAGGCTTCAGAAAAGTGGCATAAGATTGAGCCTTGGCTAGATCAGTTCTTGAATCAGACGCACCAATATTTCCAAAGTATTCATCTCCAAAGTGTTTTACTTTGCAAGGAAGAAAATTATCAAGTTTGAATTCCACGGTCAGGTTAGGTTTTTGTTGTCTTCAAAGTGTGAGGTCATCGAAGCTTTGCCATGGCGCAAACCCACTTTATACCGACCGAGGAGGCCCACTTTGTCGGAAAGGTTGAACTGTTCCATGATTTGCTGAATGCGGTGCCAGCATTAACAAGCAGCGCAGATCTATCTGCATGCAAGCTTACAAGGTGAGAGAACTAGGAATACGAAAGTTTTAGTGCTTGGTTATGGTCATCTTGGAGATGGAAATTTGCAGCTTTATCTCTCTGGCATGTCTGTCGCCAGGGAGACACCTTCTTATCAAAATCACAGGATAAATGACACCAGAAATATTTACATGTCACTGGCATTAGGTGCACTTGCAGAATATGATGAACATGGTGAAGCCCACTTTATAGAAGCTTGCATATATATCGAAATGCATGAACATGATGGAGCTCACATATAGAAGCTTGCAACATATCGAAATAATAAACAGATATGCTTAGGAATAGATACCGCATTTCTAAAAGATATATTTCTATATGCCATCACAAAAATAGGTGCAAGAAATAGCCAAAAGCAAGAATTGTTATTTTAAATACCTCTTGTTCTTGGAAACTTGACATTGTTCATGCTCATGCATCCAATTGATCATTCTGCAACAAAGTAGTGAATCCGAAAGAAAATGTCCAAAAATCATCACCAATTTTGCTTTTAAGCAAGCGCTATGTGTTCTGCTCCTTCATTCTGATGCCTGTCCCGGAAGCCATGCATCTGATCTGTCGAACTGCTCTGATCTGCCTGTACCGTAGTTAAACTCCACAGGAGGTAACGGTGAGAAAGGAGCTTTAGCAATTTAGTGTATAGCAGGTCAGAAAAAGGCAGAAAAAGGCAGTGTCATTGCCTGCATTCGATCTAATAGCAGGTTAAAAAACTCAAAATCGTGGTTAAAAAAAGGTTTTCATTACCCAAAAGGTAAAGGTTTTCATTAGCAAAAAGGTATGTTCTAACCTGATATATATGTGTAGCCAAGAAAATGAGCGCATCAGAAGCGAAAAGATGAAGGAAATGTTATGCAGCAGGAAGCGGTCGACGACGGGAGCGATGGAGGAATTTTCGGAAGCATTTCAAATGCTTGAAGTTTGGGTGAAATTTAACGGAGAAAGATCTCTGTTGGGAAAGGTAGCAGTCCGATTTGATGAAGAAGAGCAGGGCCGAGTATCTAAGAAGCCCAGGGCATTGGATTCTCAGGAAAACGCTAAAACTGTGGATTCCGTTCCAAAAGCTATGGTAGCAGCCCAAAATTCAGCTGTAAAATCCAGCAGCAAAAACATTTTGCCCAAAATTCAGCCCAAAAATTCAGCTGTAAAAACATTTTGCCAACAAAAATTAGCTGCTCCATCCCTTCAGAAAATGGACATGGCCAAGACGCCTGCTCCAAAAAGGCTCACTTCTTCAGCCCATAGAAGGGTGAGGCCGTTGCCATCCATAACAGGGTACTGGAAAGCGAGTCCATAACTGACCTAACATGTGTTTTCTATATACATGTTCTCCATCTTCTTCCATTATCCTATTTTGTTCTCTCATATTTCCTTCATCATTAAACCTATGCAAAACCTATGCATGAGAATTACACTTTGTATTGTCAAGAGAATTACACTTTGTATTGTCAAGAGCACTGTATTTTTGTTTTTCTCAATGCAGTTGAGGGTCAACCGTGGAGTTTAAGGGTAGGGTTTGATGTTTACTTTGTGTAATGCTATGTTCAATAATATGTGTCAACTACTTTGGATAGAATAGACAATTAGGGACAAGGTACAAACTCAATCGAAGTAATACGTTGAGATAAAAGAATTGTTACAAAATATAATCTAATTCTAGACCTTTACATGGCAACACATAATTTGGCATACAATGGTCTTCACAATTGGAGAAACCTTGGGATACGGGAGAATGAACTTTCATTTGTTGCGTACACTTATATGCATAATCAATAAAAAACGAAGTTGGCATCCGTTGATGTCCGTAATATAAGTTCACTTATAGAACTCAAACATGAATTGAATTGAGTTAATTTTAACTTCCGTAGAGCATGTTTATGTCCAATTGCATTCTATGTTTATGTCCTATGTGATAACTTAAGGGTTATGCTTGTCGTAACGATTTATGCAACAAAGGGTTGTGTCCAATATCTATTTGATCCTTGCCTTTAAGCAATAAGCGCCTAAGCTAATTATATTTCACATTCGGCAATCTTAAAAGTCAAGTTCATGCAAAATAAATTTCTCGTGCAAAGATGGACATTTTCGACTTTAAACATGGTGGAAGATATATTTGTTTCCCATATATCCTTCATCATTAAACCTATGCAGGAGAATTACACTTTGTTTTGTCAAGAGCGTGATTTTTGTTTTTCTCAATGCAAAGAGGGTCAACCATGGAGTTTAAGGGTAGGGTTTGATGATACTTTTATGTTTCTTTCGAAAGCATGATTTAATTATTTGGAGAGAATAACATGATTTAGAGAATTTTGACAATAGCTAATATGCTCAAGCTCTAGTAATTTCCTACTTTTAAGCTCAAGTATCCACTAAGATTATTGATTGCCACAAAATCATGCCACATTATTGATACGTATAAAAGATCGTACTGTAACCAACCACCAAAATTACCGATTGTACATACATACAAAATTATTATGTACACTCCCCAAAATTTGAACTATCAATCGTAAACAAGTCCAAAGGTCCGCCAAAAACGCCTAGAGGTGCCCCTAAATGCATTATCGACTCACAAACAAATACTTTTAGATATATACACCACTTGGAAAGCTTCCACCTCAATAAAACCATTTGATGCAAAATCAGTTTGTGTGTGTTCTCGTAGTCGCATGTTGATATCGTAGCATTTAAATTTTAAATCTTAATGAAGAAACCAAATTTTGTGACCGTATCACACTTGACCGAGAAGATAGCCGGGAGGACAAAATTTAGTAGCAAATGTCCTAAGTTTAAAAACACAAGAGTTGTGCAAAGTCATTGCAATATGAAGTCAAAGAGTTTAAAATATGTGACAAATTGAACAATTATTAGATATAGATAAATAGATATGCACGACACTTGTGTGACTAATGCATATTATCATTTCAACAGACTCCTAAAATGCTACAACCATCACCCCTCGCATGCAATAGAACAAAGAAAATCATGTATAAGAAGGCAACTACGCGAAAGAGGAGTGCAAAAGCTTCACCATAACATCATCACATTGTCTTTCTTTGCCCGCATTACAATACGTAAAATGAATAATTTCGTCAGGCGCACATCCCTCGTCGCTCCATACATATTTAGAATATATTGCCATGTATTTAGATATTGCTATTCTAAGTAGTTCAAGGGTTGCATCCCACTACCACAATCTTGTGTCTTTGAGCTCAAAGAAGAATCCGTGAGCACGGATTTCGTGGGCGCCTTTTTGGAGTATCCGCCTTTGCCATACAAGTACCCTATTGTCGAGAAAGCAATGCAAATTGATGTGACCTTACATCGTGCATGAATATTACATCTTCCATTTTTATACAAGGTCTAGATCTTTAGCGTAAACAATGCCTAAACATTACTGAGACTATGTCATATGGTAAATACAAGCCGTGACAATTGTAATTTCAAGTACATGTTTATTTTCATATGTGAAGTCGAGGTTTCTAATTAGGAACATACCAAATATATAATATAAGCCGTGAGCCTCCAACAATAATAGGGACACATCGCTTTTCTAGAACTTGAGCAATAGCTTTTCTAGCATCATCATAAAAATCTCCAACTGCGGTACCTCAGACGTAAATGAATGACGAGCTTAGATGTCTTCAACTTTGATTAACTACCATCTATCGAGTCAAGAATGTCAAGCAAGTGATGAGGAATGCCCCGCGAAAACAAAGAGACAAATATGATCAAGTTCGAGAATGTGAAATCTAAAACCAAAGTTAAAATATGGGAAAAAGGAAAAAGCTAATGAATAATCAACCGACCGATAAACTTGACAAACTTGTCATTTCCACCCCACTCGCACTAGCACCAACGGAGAGTCAAATAGAGCTACAAAACCATTGCACCCTTTCACTACCTAGATTCCATGATATCATTTTTTTTTTTTTTTTGAAGAACTATGTCATCGATATATTAAAAGAATGGTAATGTTACAAAGCAAGTGAGGGAGGAAGGAGAATCGCCCCAAAGAGACAAATGATACCCCACACTCCACAACAAACTCACGTAAAAATCAGAACCCCTATCACATAAAACCCACTCATCACCATCTACAACACCTTAAGAAGTCCCCGGCCAAATGGCAAACTTCCGCCTATTAATCCCGAACACCAGAAAGCTTTGAAATACCTTGTACCGAAGTCGAGGAATCGAGAGGCTCAGTCAGCTGAATCTCCCTCAAAGATCCACAATTGCCGCCGCCTAAATCAGCCACACCAACTAAGCCACGCATTGTGATGTAGTATTTGTCGCCGCAAGAGCCGCCAAGCACCAGATATTACATGAAGCAGCAAAAGAATCGGCTAGTCAATCTCACCTCAAATCGCAGCCCTAACCCACCGTACCGCAAGTGAGGGGGCATAGAACCGCATAATGCTCCACGGGGCCTCACGACATGAAGGCCACAACAAGGTCGAGGGCTCACACCGCCTAAATCGACTGGCAAGGGTATTCCCCCCCTGGATACAACGTGCACCACCCGCCACAAGCACCATAACCTTCTGGGGGGAAGTGAGCTCCATGTCCACGCCCAAACCGAAGCCATCGAGAAACCTGAAGTTGGGCAGAGACCACTTTGCCCTGGCGGGGCAAGTGGTCATGAATAGCCAAAGACCCTAAGAATAAGACCGCATAAAACAAGAAGACACAACATCCCGGATGAAACACGTGATCTTATTAAACACGCCTTTGGCATTCTCGAAGTCCCCATATCTGCAGATAGAGCATTTCCCACAAGAACATCTATTTCATACCCATTCTCCATGACCAAGTATGTATCTCAGATCCCATCCGCAATGCCTAAGTTTGCATATGCATTCAAAAGAGAGATAAATGTTATTTTGTTTGGAACTTTGCCTTCTAGTTGCATTGATGGAAGTAAATAAGTGCTTCCTTATCGCTCCCATGGTGAACAAACATCATAATAACGTGATTCCATGAAAAACAACATTAATCCTCTTCAAAGATTTTATTAAACATTCTTTAAAGATCTTCCAAACCGCCATACTTTCCAATCATATCCACAAGTGCTATACCAACAACAAGTATCGACTCAAGATGCCTATCAAGGACACAAGCATGGAGCTTTGCTGCAAACAAATATTAAGAATACCGCAAACATAGTCAATCTAGTTCTTCTTCTTCCGTGTATTTTGTCTAAAAAGACCCAAGCTCATAATAGAATCTTTATTTTGGGTATACGCAAAGAATCATTGCATTCCAAGATATAATGTCTCTACATGGGAGATTCTCAAATAGCCTCCGTGCATACTCTATGCTCAAGGAGAACTTTCCATACATGCTTATAATTCTATATATGCTTATAATTGAATTAACAATCAAAGGTCCCTTTGAAGCTCATAACCAAAGCATATGGGCATGGATGCATTTTCCTTCCTTCGCTAATTTAGGTTCATCGATGCATTCAAGATGCTAATAAAGGTGACTCTATTAGGACTTTCTCGCTTCAACAAGTAAGGTTCACGAAATTGCATAATTTCAACATTGTTGTTGCATAATCTAGCGTAAAATATTGCCATTAGCAAAAAGGTTAACCGTGCAAAAAGTTTTAAGGGGAGAAATTGCCTTTATTTCCCAGCTATGCATGTCATCCGCCTCGCGGCCTTAGATCAAATAGTTAAATGATGAATGCCCGAAAAAGCCGAAAATGATGTGGATCCTTGAGTTACAATCAGAAGTTATCAAATAAATGATCTTCATAATTATTAAGAAAACTAACTACAACCGCAAAACAAGCGTAAGAAGGAAAATAAGCAATGACCTCCAAATTTTGAAAATCAATCCACAAATGCCTAAATGCTATTTTGTAATCGAAAGCTTAGTCCATAACCTCACCTAACATGTGTTTTGTATATACATGTTCTCCATCTCTTCCATATCCTATTTTGTTCTCTCATATTTCCTTCATCATTAAACCTATGCAGAGAATTACACTTTGTATTGTCAAGAGCAATCGCATTTTTGTTTTTTCCAATGCAGCTTGAGGGTCAACCGTGGGAGTTTAAGGGTAGGGTTTGATGTTTACTTTGTGTAATGCTGTGTTCAATAATATGTGTCAACTACTTTGGATAGAATAGACAATTAGGGACAAGTACAAACTCAATCAAGTACGCGCTGAGATAAAAAAGAATTGTTACAAAACATAATCTAATTCTAGACCCTTTAAATGGCAAATACATAATTTGGCATACAAATGGTCTTCACAATTGGAGAAACCTTGGGATACGGGAGAATGAACTTTCATTTGTTGCTTACACTTATATGCATAATCAATAAAAACGGTTGGCATCCAACATGTCCGCAATATAAGTTCACTTATAGAACTCAAACATGAATTGAACCGAAGTTAATTTTAACTTCCGCCGGAGCATGTTTATGTCCAATTGCATTCTATGTTTATGTCCTATGTGATAACTTAAGGGTTATGTTTGTCGTAACGATTTATGCAACAAAGTGTTGTGTATTTGATCTTTGCCTTTAAGCAATAAGCAAAGATTGACATTTTCGACTTTAAACATGGTGGAAGATATATTTGTTTCCCATATATCCTTTCATCATTAAACCCTATGCGTGAGAATTACACTTTGTTTTGTCAAGAGCGTTGCATTTTGTTTTTTCTCAAATGCAGCTTGAGGGTCAACCGTGGAGTTTAAGGGTAGGGTTTGATGATGATACTTTTATGTTTCTTTTCAGCGCGATTTAATTATTTTGAGAGAATAACACGACAGGGAGAATTTTGATAATAGCTATTATGCCTAAGCTCTAGTAATTTCTCCTCCTACTTCTTAAGCTCAAGTATCCACTAAAATTATTGATTGCCACAAAAAAATGCCGATTATTGATACCGCATAAAAATCACCGGCCACCAACCACCAAAATTAATGATTGTACATACATACAAAATTATTATGTAATAATCTCCCAAAATTTGAACTATCAATCGTAAACAAGTCCAAGCTTTTTAAAAAAATGTCTAGAGGTGCCTCAAATACACATCGACTCACAAACAAAGACTTTTAGATATATACACCACCTGAAAGCTTTCCACCTCAATAAAACCATTTGGATGCAAAAATCGCTTTGTGTGTTCTCGTAAGTCGCATGTTGATATCGAGCATTTAAATTTTAAATCTTAATGAAGAAAACAGGACAGATCAGATCACACTTGACCGAGAAGATAGTCGGAAGGACAAAATTTAGTAGCAAATGTCCTAAGTTTAAAAACACAAGAGTCTTGCATGTCTTTAAGCTCAAATAGCTTTGGGGTGAAATTTAATCCGAGATAGGTCTCAAGTTGGAAAAGGTAGTAGTCCCATTTGATGAAGGAGAGCGGTCAATGTCTAAGCAAAATGGCATTGAATTCTCGAAAACGCTTAAAACTATGGATTCCGCTCCAAAGCTATGGTAGCAAAAAATTCAAAAACTATAAAATTCAGCAAGAAAAACATTTTGCCCAAAATTCAAATTTTAAAATTCAAATTAAAAACATTTTGCCAACAAAAATTTGTCGCCCCATCCCTTCAAAAAATGGATATGGCCATTATCTTGTCTTTAGCAAGCTTTTTCTTTTTTATCACAATACAACTAATGCATCTTAGAAAAAAGATATTCTCTTTGGTAATTGTAACCTCACAAGAAGCCGGTACATGCTTCCCCGGGTCATCTCTATAACTAATATTTATCTCTTTGGTGTATATCCTTTAGTCAATATGGAAGGTAGCCTTCTTCACATTTTGTTTGATGCCCTACCTCAGAATTTTGAACCTATGGCATTGTTCTCAAGATTTTCCTCTATATACATCGATAAAGTACAAGATACCAAACAAAGGTATGAGACCCTGCCTCTTTAGAGCCACAATTTTCATGTTCCTGCAATTCTATGCCCCTCCATGAAGAGCCTCCATTTGTATAAAGTAGACATGGAATGCCATACTCTATGCTATGCTTTCACGCGACACTTGTCAAGTATTTTAGCATTATATATTTCACTTTTACCATTTTTTTAGAACAAAAGGTCTAGCATATTGTATGCAAAAGGTTATGCCAGCCCGAAGCCATGTTAGTAGAAAAGTCCCTATCTCAGCTTACCCCTTTGTTGTGAAATTGCACAACATCTCCTCAAAAGATGTTGATGACCTCAACTCGAAAATGGCATCAAGCAGTTAGTTTTCCTATCACGCTTATCGAAAGTTATGGACGCGGTCAGGTCTCATTGACCATCTTGTAGAGTCTTTTTAGGGCTATGGTCACCCTCCCCGCTCAAACTATACCTGCCTCGATCTCCACTTCCTTTCTTGATCGCTACTACTAACCCTCGATACGTGAATGCCGCCAACAAGCACCAATGCTATTAGTAACTCTACAAGATCATGCATTTGCATATTTCATTACGTTTTTGACAACGATTGTAATCCTTTTGCCTACAGAGAAAACATGGCTATAATAATAGCTCCTAACTATTCGCCACCCAACCTCATGTCACTTACAAACATGGTTTGATCCAGAAAATAATGATGCCGCTTGCCTAAGTTAGATTGGCAGATTCATGCATGAGTATATTGTTTCCCACAAGCTCATCTCTAGATCGTCAAGACCGGTGGTTGGTCTTTTGACTCTATCCTTTTCTTTGCATTGCCACCGATAAGGCGACCAGATGGAGCTGCAAACTACATGTGTCTCCCTTGAATAGATCTTGATATCTTCCTTGTGCTGAGAATAAAACTCCATTGCCTCGAAAGGCCCAGACTTTGTATTGTCAAGTATAATCAGATTTTGTCGTTTTTCGTGCAAATTGAGGGTCAACTGGAGTTTAAGGGTAGGGTTTGATGTTTACTTTGTGTAATGTCGTGGTTCAATAATATGTGTCAACTGGATAGAATAGACAATTAGGGACAAGTACAAACTCAATCGGGGTAATGCTGAGATAAAAGAATTGTTACAAAAACATAATCTAATTCTAGACCTTTAAATGGCAACACATAATTTGGTATACAATGGTCTCTGCCAATTGAGAAACCTTGGATACGGAGAATGAACTTTCATTTGTTGCTTACACTTATATGCATAATCAATAAAAAAACGAAGTTGGCATCCTACCGATACCGTGAATATAAGTTCACTTATAGAACTCAAAACATGAATTGAATTGAGTTAATTTTAACTTCCTCGTGAGAGCATATTTATGTCCAGCTGCAATTCATGTTTATGTCCTCTGTGATAAATCTTATGGGTTATGCTTGTCGTAACGATTTATGCAAACAAAGGGTTGTGTCCATATCTATTTGATCCTTGCCTTTTAAGCAAGAAGCGCCTAAGCCAATTATATTTCACATTTGGCAAATCTTAAAAGTCAAGTTCATGCAAAATAAATTTCGCGGGTAAAGATTGACATTTTTCGAATTTTAAACATGGTGGAAGATATATTTGTTTCCCCTATATATCCTTCAAAATTAAACCTATGCGTGAGAATTACACTTTGTTTTGTCAAGAGCGCCGATTTTTTTTCCTCAATGCAATCGAGGGTCAACCGTGGAGTTTAAGGGGTAGGGTTTGATGATACTTTTATGTTTCTTTCAAGCATGATTTAATTATTTTGAGAGAAATAATGCAATAGAGAATTTTAACCATAGCTAATATGCTCACCGTAGTAATTCTCCCAATTAAGCCTATCACTAAAATTATTGATTGCCCCAAAATCATGCCACATTATTGATACATACAAAAATTCAAATACCGGCCAAATTAACCACCAAAAATTATCAATCGTGACATACATAAAAATTATTATGTACACTAGAAAAAGTGCCATTGCTGTTCTGTTTCCTTCGGGTATCGTAAAATTGAATGACTAATGTAAACAATGGATTTTGACTGAGATATAAATAAGATATGATGTTTAGAATGAAATTACAAAATGAGCTCAGATTTATATTCATAAAGATAAAAAGAAAATTATTTTGAATTGAAAAGCATTATATGGCATTTATGTGTCGGTTAAAGCGGATATGATAAGGTAGAGAATGATTATTGTCAATTGAGGTTGATTGTTATATTTTGCGCTTAGGGACAACAGCTTGGTTTTTATTATTAGATATCTTATAATAGACCGACATAAATGCATTACTCCCTCATCTACCATGCCCCGATTTTCATAACATATATAAGATATAATTGAACGCTATCAATGAAATAAGAAAAAAAAGAAACATGTAAATGTGCATTTGAAAAACATGCAACCCTATAGGATTCAAAATGACCTCTTCCTAAAGTCTTATGCATTTAATACGGGAGGCGTTATCTAGCCCATAGCCATGTGCACAGGTGCATGTCTGCTTTTAGCATTTTTCACTCTTTGTGGCTTTCCAAGCTGCGCATATCCTGTCGCTATACATATTTAGAATATATTTGCCATGTATTTAGATATTGCTTTATTCTAGGTAGTTCAAAGGGTCAGATCCCAATTACCACGATCTTGCAGGCCTTTGAGCTTCGGAAGAACCTTGAATCAATTGAGCGTCTTTTGAGTATCCGGGCCTTTGCCATGCAAGCACCTATTGTTGAAAAGCAATGCAAATTGATGTGTGACATTAGGCATGAATATTACATCTTCCATTTTTATACAAGGTCTAGATCTTGTGCTTAAACAATGCCTAAACATTATTAAGACTATGTCATATGGTAAATACAAGTCAAGACAATTGTACTTTCAAGTGTTTATTTTCTAATATGTGAAGCCTTATAGTTTCTCTGTACTAGAAACATACCAATGCCAAATACAACCCGCTTCCTCCAACAATAATAGGGGCACGCTCGCTTAGAACTTGAGCAATAGCTTTTACATCATCAAAAAATCTCCAACTGTGTACCTGCAGTCGAGAAATGAATGACGCAGCTTATGTCTTCAACTTTTGATTAACTTGATAAATGAAGGCATTACATTACTACCATCGGTCGAGTCAAGAATGTCAAGGAAATGATGAGAACGCATCGCGAAACAAAGAGACAAATATGATCAAGTTCTATAGAATATAAAATCCTAAAACCAAAGTTACAACTGGGAAAAAAGAAAAAAAGCTAATTAATAATCAATCGACCGATAAACTTGACAAACTTGTCATTTCCACACTACTTTGCACCAACACCAACGGGGGAGGTCAAATAGTGCTACAAAACCGGGTGACCCTTTCCTTTGCCTAGATTCCATGATATCATGTCTCTACTGTATTTTATAAAACACGGCTTGTGCGTGCAGAAGTCCCCACATCTCAGCGTATTATAGAGCATTTCCCACAAGAACATCTATTTCATGCACCCCATTCTCCATGATCAAAGTATGTATCTACATCCCATCCATTAATGCACCTAAGTTTGCATGTATTCAAAAAGAGAGATAAATGTTATTTTGTTTGAAACTTTGCCTTCTAGTTGCATTTGATGGAAGTAAATAAGTGCTTTCCTTATCGCTCCCATGGTGAAATAAACATCATAATAATTTTCCATGAAACAACATTAATGAAAGTCACGCCCAGCCTGTCCACAGACAAGCATATCCGCCTTGGTGATGCCTACACTGTGGGCCCCATCGTGCCCCTCGCAGATGAGCCAT
This sequence comes from Isoetes taiwanensis, assembly GCA_021234155.1. Classification (NCBI taxonomy): domain Eukaryota; kingdom Viridiplantae; phylum Streptophyta; class Lycopodiopsida; order Isoetales; family Isoetaceae; genus Isoetes; species Isoetes taiwanensis. The sequence goes on along the minus strand of JAJEKV010000019.1, from coordinate 1,088,118 downwards.
CGGTGCACGGCCTCTCAGAGGGCTTGTTGGGATCAGACTTCCTGGAGGTAATGGATACGTTGGACTTAGGTGATGCCCCCTCACCGAGCATTAACCTCAAATTGCATTCTTGTGATTAAGTGTATATAATTGTGCAAAGATGTCGCGAGGGATGGTGGAGGTGGGGTGGTAGAGACGGTGGGGAGGGATGGGTGCAGGTGGAGGAAGCCAAGCAAAGGGGGACAGGGGAGGTGGTGGGCAAGGGTGGAGGAGGAGTGGAGGTGGTGGTGAATGTTTTGGTGGAGGAGGGAGTGACGGGGAGGTGGTGAATGCTTGGGCGGAGGAGGACATGTTCTTTCGATGGGTAAGGTGGGGGTGGGGGTGGAGGAGGAGAGGGCTGCGGTGGTGGAGGGTGCGGATGAATGCTTTGAGGTGGTGGTGCCCATGAGAATGAAGCCATTGCATGCCATTGACCAACCATTATAGGATATTTGGTTGTTATTAAAAGTGGCAATGCATATGGATATAAGATCGCTAATGGGTTCTTATATAAAGGTCCATAGCTATGCATTGTTCAAAGACTTTCTAAAGCCACTTATTCTTAGAGAACCATGATGCACCTATCAAGGGTCATTGTGGCATTAATGGGGGCTTACTTTGGCAAAGTTTGAACCATACTTTATTTGGCCTGGGATGTGGGAGATGTCTTGTTCATATTCGTCATTGTGTTACTTGTCAATCTGATAAAGAAAGCTTAACAAGCAACCTCATGGTGTTCCTTTATCCTTGCCTATTCGAAGCAAAATGGGAGCATATCACTATGGATTTTATTGTTGGTCTTCAAGTTCTAGAAAGAACATTGTCATTTGGACAATTGTTGATTGTTTAACTAAACGCCGTTTCATTTTATTCCTTGTTCAAATAAGTTGATGGCTTAAAAGCGGCTACACTTTTATCAAAGAGATATTTAGGGGCTGCCACGAAGTTGCCAAAGATTATTGTATCCCATCGCGGATACAAAGTTTACCAAGAATTCGAAGGCATTGTTTATGCAATTGGGGAACGAGTTAAGGTTCTCCACCGCCACCCGTGAACTGATGGATAAACCGAGAGGTGGTAAATAAGTTATTTGTTCCATCTTAAGGGGGTTTGTCAATAAGCATCAACATTGGGAAGAATATTTGCATATTGTGAATTTGTGTATAATAATACCCATCGCCTACCATAAAGATGACCTTTTCAGGCATCTATGGTCACCGAATAAGAGCCACTCTTCGAAAGTGTGTGAGGATGTTCCAACCGGCCGATGACCAATCTCATTGATCCCGTGGGCTTTATAGGATCCGCAACTTATCACATTGGCACATTACACTAACAAATTCATTAACGTAAGGCAATATCATGGTTCAAACTTTATATGGCAATAGCATAGCTTCAAATCTTGCGATCTTGAATTGACGAAACTGTTTTGGTCATTAGGTTCATACAAACTAGCTTCCCAAAATATAAGGGATCCAACAAAAGAAATGTTCGCCATGCAAGAGGGGAGGGAAAAAGAGATATGTTTGCGGGCGGCCTTGGTGCCGCTGATATTTCTTTGTTTCTATAAAGCTTGCTCCTAAGACCAATCTATTATAGAATGATATGCCACCTGCTAACCTTAATCGCATTATTGAAGCCCTCGGGTCTAGACATTTTCGAAGTTGATGTAGTGTGATGCAAAGTTGGTTGAAGTATAATTCAAGCAAGGAGTATTAGCTTCCACAAGGTAGCACTTTAGATATAAAGAGGCAATGGCAAAGAAAAAGCTTTTGATGACTCCATAACGCTCCTCCGCGAGATTGATCCAAAGGCACCTTTTGCAAAATCTCTAGAACATGCCAGATCTCCCGGAATCGCTGGAAACAGAACCGGTTTTCCCGTCCAACCAAAGGCCTTGTAGAACCAAATGCTCGATGCCGTAAAAAATAGAGATTCGGACATAGACTATATGAGATCAAGGATATAAAGGATGAAATAGAACTAAGTGCTATATGCCCCTCTGCGGTCTTGAAACGCCAATATGGTGCGCATTAGAGTTACTTAATGAATACCCTAATCTATAGAAAGAAACGCAGATATTTGGCATGTCACCATTTTCCGTATTAAATGTGGTGATATTTGGTTGCAAAAGTAAGCAACAAAAATGGTTAAAATAGATTGCTTCTAAAATCCATGATATAAGCCCGTTGCATGCAAGATAGTTCAATTAATTCGACGGCACTTGGCAATCATGCACAAAAGTAATGCATGTTATGCATTTGAACTTTTTACAAAAGGAAAACCCTCATCTACATCTACATGAACATCATACATAACATGGATCATGTACATAGTAGATCCTATCACAAAGAAAAATGCACATAAAAGTTTGAGATTTGAAAGTTATCCATTCTAAGCCCTAATATCTATGGTTAATATAAAACATGCCCTAGGGCAAGACACCAATAAAGGACCAAATGAAATATGTAAATTTAATATGAATAGAATGTCATACCTTATAATTTTGGCCATGCAATTGTTGCATGTGCTATGAAGTTTTTTGCTGCCCCCATCCTAGGGGGCAAACCCTTGTTTATGGGATTTTAAGCATATCCTAGGTATATTCTGAATATCCCTAGATATGCCGGTGACCGCTAAAAACCTCCTATTTCCAGAATCGGGCGGTCGTTCGACGCCCGATTTTGAAGCTAACCGGTAATCGGGCAAGGCTCCATGGCAAGTGCGCCGACAAGACGACTTACTAAGGCAAAACGACCACGTTGTCCCCAAGAGGGTTTCAAGAGATGTGTGATGTCTCAGAATTCCGTGTATATTTCAAAGGCAGAAATGTTCCTCTTGTAGTTCTGTGAAGTTCTTCTTTAAAGATTTGAAGTTAACGAACCTTCCAAAACGTTTTGTGGTGGTCCGCCCTGAACCGTAGGTCATCCTCCCTTCGGGGTTTGGTAAAAAATGATATTTATTGTTTGAAGCGTAGAATGAAGCCGACTAGTTGGTTCGACCGATCTATATCTCGCTTCTAAGCTTGGTTCTACCGGACCGCTTATCTCTCGATTCTAGCCCTATCATGCCGTGATAATTGACCAATTTTTAAATCAAATCCCCATTTCGGGGCACTTAGGCTTTGTTGGTTTTCACACAATCTAACTCATACATTGTAACTGCCTCGTAACACACAAACTTTTATTGAACTTTCTTCCTTCTTTGGTTGGCCTTTGAGGGAAGAAATGGTCTTTCGATAAAATGTGTATATAAGCATGACTTAGTCCACAGTAACTGGGAACTTTCATTTTTCCCTTATGTGTAGATAGTGATATTGGTACTCTTCTCAACTCCTATTATTGCTATGCAAGAGTAAAGGAAAAGATAAAGATCTTGAATTGAAGGGACGTAATGTCGGACTGCTTGGTAACCGCTGCTCTGAGACAAAACCGCACGCCTTTTGGGATGCCCGAGTGAGTAGTATAGATTGTTCTCTTCATTATTATTCATGCCATTTTCAATGTTTAGATTAATATGTCCATGAGTTAAGGGGTATAAGAATTAATCAGCTAACAAAAGGACAAAGGAGAGAGGACCAAATGCGCGAGGAGTTGATTTGTACACCATTGCATGTCACTCACCCTAAATAACCTTGGAATTGTACAGCAGCTTATATTGTATAACATGTTAACAATGCGGATTCGGTATTATGTGCTACATGGTTTCATAAATGGTTTGATTATGCCTATTCTCAGGGTATTATGTGCACATGGTTTCATAAACGGTTTGATAAATATTTGAGAAATATTTCTTCAGAGAAATATGGGTTGTTGGATAAAGATATTAGTATATGGGCTTATGTAGCAAGTGCTCTTCCTTTAATTAAGAAGGTTGGTGACCGAGATGCTGGAACTTTGTTCAAGGTATTAAAGAAGGCAAGAAGCTAGTAAGTTCATGCTACGCATTGCTTACATCCTCAAGTACTTTATCACCTTTCTAAAAATGGCACTACAAACTTTGCCTTCTCAATGGCAATCCATCCGAACCTTGTTTGGTCTAAATATAATCCTCCAAAGGTAAATGTTTTACTTTATGTGTGATTCATCGCCTTTTGAGAGTTAATGAGATGGTTCATCGCTTTTAAGCCGGGAGTAAGCCCACTTTGCCCAATGTGTGAGCGGTGCATTGAAACATTGGAGCATTGTTTATATTTGTGTGCAGATCGGTAGTCTTAGGTCCTAGTTGCATTCTCTTTGGAGTATTTGGATAGTCAAGACTTTCTTTTGGGTATTTATCCAAAACTGGACCGCTTCTAAAAGGATTGCATTTCACATGGCAAAGTCTTGGCTAATATGGAGGTATGGAAGCTAAGGCTTAAGAAAGGTCTTTTATGATAAGCATATTTCTTCTCGTGTGGTACTTCAAGAAATTCAGAAGAAGTTGTATAATTGCTTTCGATCTTCAATTGGCCCGATCGTATTAAATTTCCAATATGGAGTGATCATCTAAAAGTGATTGATGCTTCAGGAATATTTCTTACTTTGAAGTACTTTGTAATCTTTTGAGTGTATAATATGAAGTAAAAACACGCTCTTCAAAAAAAAAAAAAAAATGAGACCTCGCTCATCAAGCCCCACGAGGTGTTTCATGAGAGGTGCCAAATCTTGCTATTCTAAATCAGTAGTTTTGCCCATACGCACTCAAGCATCCTTTTGGGTTCTTTTTGATGCATTGGCGGCCTATGGTCGATCCAGATTCTCTGCTTTTGCATTGTTTGAGTGGGCATCGTGAGATTGGTTTTGTTCATACTACATTTACATATAATTGCATGATGGAAGTTTATGTCAACAAGGTGCAAGCATAAGCAAGCTTAAGGAGCTTTTTTAAAGAGGGATTAGGAGCATTCATGTGCCAAATGAATTTTCCTCGCCCGCACATCATTTTGTACTAATCGTTAATCGATGGGCTTTTAAGTCGAAAATTAGTAGAGGCTTTGATCAATTTAAACGTGCGCTTGAGGTGCATCAACCCAGTACTCAGATATATACTACACTTATTGATGGTCTTTTCAGAGCAGGAAAGCCGAATGATGCATATTGGCTGCACAGGAGCATGGAGGAGAAGGAATGCACTCCAGATATTATGACTTACAATGTCCTTACATCGGCCTGTTTTTTACCTATAATGCTTTTCTTGCAAACGTGCAAAGCCGGGTAAATTTGATGATGCTTATAAATACTTGGAAGAGATGGTAACAAAGCATTATCCCCAAGCACAACCACATACAACTTGCTAATCGGTTTTTGCAGAAGGGAGAGTCATAGAAGCACAAGAACTTTTCCAGAAGATGGTGAAAAGAGGTTGCATTCCAGATCTTGTGACTGATTGACGGTTTTTGCCAGATTGAGAAGATTGATGAGGCATATCACCCCTTTGATGCAACGCTGTCTAGAGGTTTAGTGCCAAATGTTGAAACATACAATAGTATGGTCTGTGGGCTTTGCAAGCTAGAAAAAACAAGGAATCTTTTGCACGCCTTGAAGACATCATACGCAAGGGTCATGTTCCGTATGTAATGACATATAATAGCATTATTAGAGAACTTTGCAAGGTGACAATTGGACACGCATACCCAACCGCTAGAAGATATGATTGAAAGGGGTTGTTATGTGACGAAGTTTCAATGTCCTAATTGACGGACTCGCAACATTAAGAAGGTTGATAAAGCTCTTGAGCTCCTTGAACTCATGATAGAAATGAAATGTCTTCCAAATGCCATGACGATGACACTTTATCTCTCGGTCTTTGTAAAGCACGCCGAAGCGTAAAAGGCATTGCAATTGCTCAAAGGAAAAATATTTATTCCCGATGCTATTCTATTCTTATTCTTTGTCAGGTGAGTTGAAGAAGGTTGATGATGCTTTATCATCTTTTGAGGAAATGATGCAAAGATGGTCTTAAAACCAATGCTGAAATCCACAATATCCTTCGAGACTCCTTAAAGCAATAGCGAGCCCCATATGCTTATGCAAGATCACAAATTATTTTCTAAGCTATTACAACAAAGTGCATTTTTTTGCTTGCCATGCAAGGGCATAAAAGAATGGGGCAACTGCTCATTCTCTGCTTTCGATAATAATCATCTATACTTGATGTTGTAGGCAAGTATGCACATGGTAAACTAGGGGAATACCAATCCTAGGATGGGTCCCATGATACAATCAAGGGTCGATAGAAGAGGAATCTACCTCAAAAAGAATGGGACAAACTAGGATGACAAAGACAAGAGCGTAAAAACAAAGAGGAAAACGACAAAGGATAAAAACAGATCAAGGAGCCAAAACACGATATATGGACACGAACAAAGCAAAAGAGAACCAGGCGAAATAACGATGAGAAACGTAAGAAGACAAGGCAAGAAAAAGAAAAAAAAAAAACTAAGACGATCCAAGTGGTCAAATGACTAAAAGACAAATAATAAGGAACCGGAGAAAATGGATCAACAAAAACGAAAGCATAAAGCCATGCAAGAGGTTAACGAAGGCTAAAGAGCAAAGAAAGAACCTGAGGGAAAAATAAAAAAAAAAAAATAACAAAGGAAACCATAAGGTGAGATGACCAAAGAAAAGAATTAGGCTAGAAACAGAGAAAAACCCGACAAAAAAGGAGAGAACAAGACCCATGGACAAGAGATCACTATGAGAACAAAAGTAACGAACACAAAGATAAACTAAAGGATGGAGCAAATGAGACAACTTGGTAAAAACAAGATGACCGGAATCGATCGATGGGATAAACAAGGAAGAAAGGGCTAAGCAAGGCCAATGGAAAACAAGGATAAAATAGATCAAGGAGCAAAGCATGATCAATGGACACCAACAGAGCAAAGAGAACCAAGGCAAACCAAGATGAGAAACTAAGGAAACAAGACAAGAAAGAAGAAAATAAGACTATTCAAGAGGTACACACAAAAACATAAATAAGGAAAGGGGCAAAAGGAAAAACCGAGAAACCGAGGTTAATGAAGGATAAAGAGCAAAACGAAAAAATGGGGAAATATGAGATACTGTAATAAAAAAAGAACCAAGAAAAATCATGAGGTGAGGGCCAAAAAGAAAAAGAGATAGGTCAAATGCTCTAGAACTAGTAATGCAAGCAAACCACTAGAAAAAAAACAAATTCAAACTTCAACCCCGCCATGCGGTTAAATTGAATGAATAAGATGAAGAACCCAACCATAATGAAATGGGCAAGAGATACCACCTCTACAAGATCTAAAAAGAGACATCTCATCATGAACACCGAAAAGAATTGACCAGAGAAAAGTGGCAAATAAACCGGGTCGTGAAGAATGGACCCATTTAAATTTTTATGAAAGAGCAAAGTAAACAACTAGACATCCAACTATGGAAAACCTATATGTCAAGAAAAGGGTGATTAAATCGAGAAACATAAATTTCCCATGCTAAACACACATATGTAATGAGCGGACTTACCAACCCAACCATGAGGAAAAACACCAACCAAATGTGTTACCAAGACCGACGCATCTAAGGTGCAAAAGATGCACTAGCCAAACAGAATGCGGGTTAGAATTGCATCAATCGCTGAGCAATGAATATATAAAGAGCATCAAAGGAAGAAAGGACCTCAACAAAGGTGATATAACAAGAATAGATCAAGCATGAAGAAGTAAAACCAAAGTCAACAACTAAAAAAGAGGCCAAACGCTGTGATGGGACAAGATAACCATAACATAGACCAAAACGCCGAAAGCAATAATTAAAATGTAAAATAGAAATAGGAATGAAAAGGAAATAGAATGAAATATGAGAAATATGATGAACATGCAAAGAGAAAGAAGAACCAAGACGTTTATCACTAATGTCATACAATGCCAATAAATAATAAGCCCTCAAAGGCGCAGAAAAAACAGAGATGAGATGACAAAAACGGGCATAGGCCCCTCAAAAGGCAAACCAAGAGAAACAACTGGAAACATATGAGCATGCATTGGTCGGCCAAAGGAAACACATGGATAAAATTAAAGAACCAACGAAAGTAACCCGTACTAATTATATGGACATTCACAAGACTTAACGTAATTAGAGACATGAAATGAAAAATAAAATGAACATGGCCCGCCTATCCCGAATTTAATCATAGCAAAAAGTGAAATGGAATGAATGAATATGGGTTTGAAAGAAAGGAAATGCATGACATATAGAACAAGCATTGTAATAACTAACCCCTAGTTGTGGAGCTCCAAAACAAAAATATGGAGCGTAGTAATATCGAAGAATAGGAATGGAAGGAAGCAAGATGAGATAATCGAAAAAACATGATGGACATGTAAGGAACGAAAAAGGATCTGGGCATCCACATATAAAAATCCAAGAAGGGCAAGCACACGCATAAAGGAGACAACAAAAAAATCGTGAAAAGTGCACCTAAAAGCAAATTGAGAGGATGTAAGACATACCTAGGGACCCATCCAACATGAACGGTAAGGATGAAAAAATAATGGTCCAACAAATCGGGCAAAGACGCAAAAAGAATATGTGGTGTTGAAGAAAGCTATACAAGGAACGAACCGCAAAAAGAATCATGGTAATAAAATGGCAAAAAGAATATGGAAAACATTGGAACAAAAAGAAGGTATAAGAATCAAAGGGATTAGATTGAGACCAAAACTCAACCCCTTACAAAATTAGATCTAATGGTGCATACCGCGATAAAATAATGACGAGAAACCAATCCTATAGACCCCGAGAATCCATGAGCTATAAAGGGGCCATATGGAACTATCGGTCACGATCGACTAATGGCAAAGAAACCTATGATATAGAAACACTAAAGCCACATATCCATCAACAAGGGAGCACATGGAACCATCAAACGAACATGACCGGCTAATGAAAAAGGATGCCGTGAACCAAGAAGCCATCTGGAGAAATGTATAGGATTTAAATAATGAGACAAAGGGGAATTGGAAAGATGGCAAGTTTATCGCTGTTTGCAAGGCCGCCAGAACCCAAAAAGTTAGGCTAATAAAACCTAAAAGAAGACAACCAGAGCCAAAGGTGAATCATGAAACAACAAAGAATAAGGCTTGATCACACTTAAGAACTCCCCTTGAAGGAGAGTTGAAACCAAGGGAGAATGATGCAAACAACAAAGAACCGAGAATGGCAAACGTAACAACTTAGATAATATCTACAAGATGGATGCGCGCCAAGGCCGCCGCCAACATTTCTTTTTTTCCAAACCATCATTTATAGGCTAAAAATTTGCTTTGATCATGTATTAATTCCGAGAACATGTGGGATTTGAGCCCGCACTATTGCCTTGTATTCCCGTGTTCTTAGGATACATGGAAGCTATGGTCAACGATCATGGGATTCCCATTATTTTTCTCATTTGATCATCAAGGATATTTTTTTTATTTTCTCATTTCTTTTCTAGTTATTTGTATTTTTGCACCATCGTTAAATCAAAGGGCCAAGCATTTAAGTTAGGGACAACCCATTCACCAAAAGTTAATGGTGCTTTTTGTTTGTGATGCTTTTGTTCCATTATAAAGATCTATGCTTTCCCCTCTTTTGGTGGACTTCTTCGCACTCAATATATTGTAGTTTATATGTGATGGAAGATCCATATAGGTCATTCATGGGTTTGTTCAATATTCAAAAGCCATTTTGTGTTCCTTGGCATATTATATTTAATGTCTTTGAATGAATGGTCTGGCTACTATACAGCTTTTTGTGAACTGGAAATAAAAGTTATTTATATTCAAGTTGAGTGGATTTTATCCATAATGAGAATAGGTGGTATATGCACAACGTGGTAAGACATTGGAACATATGTTACCAAACCATGGAACCATAAATCATTCTTTAATCATTTTCTCGTAATCATTTTTGTGTTGAGTCTTTGCTTTTCTCGTAATCATTTTTGTGTTAAAAAAACTATTCTATTCTATTCTATTTTGAGGAGTGGTGTAAGGTTGAGTGCCTTAATAATATATCCTTTTCTTCTTTCTCAATCTTGCTTTGAAAAGCATTTTCCCCTAATTTTTTTCACATGTCTTATAATTAAAGTACTGGCATGTCTTATAATTAAAGTACTGGCCGAGTGATCAGAGAAATAACTGAAAAGAATTTTTGGGTGATTCAATTCCTGAAGGGTAGCAAAAGGCGAAGTCGTGGGACTCTACAAAAGGCAGAGTCCTGTGGGAGTAAAGTCCTCTGGGTGTCCTGTGGAATAGACAATCCATTCTTTATATTTTGTTCCGCTATTGGCATTGCCATTCGCCATTCTGCCCCTAGCCATCTTCACCAGTCCCCTGTGCCTTCCCTTCGAGGGAAGAAACAGTAGATTCAAATAAAAAGTGAAACAAATTTACCTACAACAATGTAGTTATGGATTCCGCGACGCTTAGAAAGGGAAGGGAGACTCAGGTTACAGCTCTGCCCTATTGTAACCCCCCACTAGCCTCCACAAATTGGTTTCAAAATCGAAAATTCCAATGGCAGAATGCTGAAGCCTCGGGCCGCCAGAACTCAATTACTACTATCAGATAATGATTGTCCGTCGAATTATCATGAACTATCAAGAATTGCCATGTCCACAACTTGGAGAACTCTGCCAAAGATTTTGTCAATATATTTACTGACAATAGGCTTCATATAGATTATAAAAAAGCAACAAATCTAGAGTACAAAAAGTAGAAAAGCAAAAAGAGAGTCCAATCTCGCCACGCATGGTGTGTGCTCTTTTCGCCGCCTCGATCGATGCGCTCAATCTTGACCATCCAACCTAAAATATGTATCTCAAGCCACCTTGCAATTACCCATGATCTGTCCTCTAATATCACTTTGCACTAACTCTCCGGTGCTAATCAAGACACCAACATGGAGGGTCTACTCAGTCTTCTACACTTTATTCTTCAATCTTTGCATTTTACAAATCAAGTAGTATCATATATTCTCTGGTTAATCTCCACAACCTATGCTGCCCAACCAAGCAATCATTCTCAAATCAAGAATCTCAAATTGGCCCAGATCGGCACAATCTATTGTTTCCTTCTTCTTCAACATAAACATGCTTTGCTCCCTTTCTTCAAACATTCCAATAAGCACATCAAGATAAGATGCGCTTGTCTTCCCTTCTTGATTCCAATAAAGACTCCACGACTATAAGCAAATTGTGAGACATTAATTGACTGTGGTCCTCTACGTGATCGCCGATACCAACAATGGTTAGGATTTCTTTAAGACCAAGACAATTTTATCGTGGTATGAACCTTAGTTGATATATATTTCTAAACATTGAGTTCCATACAGACGCAAGCAATCGGTTTAAGTCCGATAGCACATCCAATGATATGTCTCGATGATGCATGAAGTTGGAAAACAAAATCTCCTTTTGTCCATATGACATACAATACACACAACCTCAACTCTACCTCCGAATAGTTCCTATATGTGCTGACCATAGTAATCAATGTCAAAGATTGGCTTCAAAAGGAGCTTAAAAATAAAATCCTCCCCTCATCCGCACACCCCGCCCGCTAAGGAGATCCGCATGCATTCTATATGCTCACGTAATGATGTTATATCATCATTTTTCGATACAAAGACATGACAACCTTCATAAGTCCAAAGATGGCTGCATGAATAAAGAGTAGTATTAACTGAAATTGCATTTGGTTCTACGCCAATTTCTTGCATTTGAAGAAAAAGTCAAGAGCTTCATTAACTTTACCATGGTTAGAGAGTGCTAAAATTATGACCGGCCCAAGATACCACATTTTGCCTCGCTTATCTTTTGAAAGACTCCAAATGCACGCTCAAGATGTCCACGCTTGTTATACATGTTCACCCCCCTTATTCCTTAATCTACACCGTGACGCAAAGTTCCTCGTTTGTGGGGTATGCAAGTACAAAATTTGCTATAATCAGATAACAAGATTTGCAAAATACTATAAGATTTCAAGCGAATACTATATGGTGTTGATTTTGACGCGCAAAATACAATTATGAGGGCTCTCGCTGCCCCACGCCCCCCCCGGTGAATATGCACCCAAACCAAAGGGGGTTTAAGGGGATTTTAATTTAAATGTGTTGGACCCAATGGTTGTGTTAATTAATGTCAATGGTAGTTAAGTGTGTTGGTTGTTAATGTCAATGGTTGTTATGTGTTGGTTGTTATGTGTTGGGGATTTAATTTTATATATTGGATGTTAATAGTTTGTGTTGCAAAAAAAAATTTCCTTCGTTTTAGGGACATCACCCTCCCTCGGGTGACAAAAAATTTTAGAATTCAAACTTAAAAAACTAGAATTCATTTGAGGCTTTTCAGTAGCTTTTGAATTTCATCACAATAAAACAAATAGAACATAAGTAAAAGTTACCATAAAGATAGAGCAGATTGATCCCATTATTCTGAAAGTCATAAAGTTTGCAACACCCATATACAAACATTTTTCAACTGGAATTTAAAAGCAGCCTTTGTCCTCCAAGGATTCTTGTGGTGAGAAACTAAAGTGGAAAACTTTTCTGCTTGTTAGCACAAGGATCTAGAAGCCTTGGAATTTGCTTAATAACTGCCTCAAAATCTAAAAATGCATGGTAATTTTTTGCAAGCTTCATTCGAGATGAGCCATAAAACAATATCCAATAGCGCAATCCTCAGATTAATCACCGGTAGGATGTGAAAGCCTACCAAACCCGGCCGAAAAATTGCTGTTTTAGCATACATAGCTTTAACAAAACATATCCATATCATACACTATCAAAAAGATCGGAGAGTGCTTTCCAACGCAATAAAAATCATCTCAAACAGAGCTCTGGATCAAAAGTTATGATAAGAAATGTGTTGCCGGCGGGGAAATTGCACTACATGCGCCCTTCAAGCCCTTCATGTGCCCATTATGCACCACACACACACAAAAAGAGGGCTTTTGTTGTGAGCCATTGGTTGTTGACCATTATGCACCACACGCACAAAAAGGGCTTTGTTGTGAGCCATTGGTTTTCAAGCCCTTCATGTGCCCATTATGCACCACACACTCAAAAGAGGGCTTTGTTGTGAGCCATTGGTTGTTGACCATTATGCACCACACGCACAAAAAGGGCTTTTGTTGTGAGCCATTGGTTGTTGACCATTGAAAAAAAAGGCTAAAATCAATGGCTCGGGAATGGTGCACTCTAGATGTACGCATTAAGATATCCATTTCAATACATCACTTAAATCATAGGAAAACCTTAGTAAAAAAGCGCATAAAAACACAAAAAACCCCCTATTATTATGCTACATATTGATGGCAAGCATTCAACATAGCAATCCACTTCATACCCTCGATCCGAAATGCATGAATGGCCTAATTTGCCTTCAGCCAAGTCCGCAAGATTAGCGGTGCATCAAGGGCACCAATAAAAGTTATCTTGCTCTAAGCCTTCAGTCTGTAGTGCATGAAAGCACCAAAGCGCCTCTTTTTTCAGACCACGTTGTGAATATGACATGACCATGGCATTCCATGATATTAAGTCAGGCCTCTTCATACTGCAGAATATTTGACATGCGTCATCAACACTGCAATACTTGTAACAATGTAGGAATGGATCATTTTACCTTCTGCTAGAGTTGCAAAGCCAGAATATGCATCATTTATTCCAATACATGTTACATTATCTGGATGTCTCCCAAGACCATGCTGGACATATGCAGCAATCAAAGCATTCCATGAAATTACATTTCGTATATGCATCTTCTTGAATATTTTCTGATCATCATGAAAACTCCCACATTTGCTGTACGTATCAAGAAGGGCAGTGCATATGACAACATCAATACCAATTTCAAAACTAAGAATGCACAAATAATACAACTTGCCTGCTGGTAATGCCCCAATGACTCCACATGCATGAAGCTGACCTATGAAAGGATCTGGAACCAAACTTTGCAGCTTCAACACCTGAAAAGCTTCATTGCCTAGACCATGTTGTGCATAGGTTGAGATCATAGCATTGCATGAAACCACATTGTGAATTGACATCTCTCCGTATATTTTTTTTGCATCATTTAAACTGCCACAGCTTTTGTACATATATAAGAGTGCAGTGACACAAGGATATCTGATCCCAATCCTAAAGAAAGAATCTGATAATGTATCTCTCTGGGTTTATGGGTCCAGGCATATTGCAAAGTTGGATCAGAAGGAAAAAACAATTTTTGGGTCCACAAAGAAGTGGGGCATATATTGAATCGGCCCATCCTGAGACAGCCCATTTTCACAAGCTTTCCATCCATTTGCTCGCTTGCTTCCTTTTCTGCACAACTGGCACATGCTTTCAATGCAGCGATATAAGTTAAAGCATCCAACGAGAAAGCTTCTTCTTACATCTGTCTAAAGAAACGCAATGTTAACTCAGCCTCCCTACTCTCAACATAGCCAAATATCATGGCAGTCCATGTCAGAAGAGAATGGCGCAGCATTTTGTCAAAGACACGACGAGCTTAAACTAGAGGTGCAAGGATGAGGATGCGATTGACAGAATTAAATGAAGCACGAAATGGGGAAATCACATTCTGCAACTTACAATTTTTTTCATACCTGTGCTAATAAGAGGTTTAGCAAGTTGAATCTGTTTTACGGAAAACATGTGTTGCCGCCGGAGTAGACGTCGGATTCTACGCACTCTAGCCTGAGAAGAAGGCACTCCATTCCATATCCTGATGATTCAAGCAGAAGATGCAAATCTTGCGGACGGCTTGAATCGCGGCCAGAGAGGGGTCATATCATCATATCATTTTTATTTTTGTTTTTGTTTTTTTATTTTTTAGAAGCACACGTGTTTCTTTCAAATTTTTTCTTGGGACGGAAATATTACATCAAACAAAAAATGAAGCTCACTTATATATGTTGTGATAATATGTGTACAATATAGCAAATAAATTGATCAGTACAATGTAGGAATCATATCAAGGATTAGGCAAATGACCAAAGCTCTTAAAAACCATGAATCCGAAACAATAGCAACCATATGCAAGAAGCTCGTAAAAACTCCACGACCAATGCTAGAGCCACATATGCGTCCATATCACAAAAATGTCACGAAACGTCTGGCATGTATCCCAAACCATGCAAACCACTGGTACAAAAAGTGACAAAGAAAATGCAAGAGTGAAAAAGACAAAAACACCCATGTTGTAAGGCCCATAGGAATAATGTGAGACCCATAAGGTAAACATACCTCCCATAATCTGACTTATGAGTCATGCCTAACTGCAATGATGAAACATCGACACATAGGAGCCATGTCCTCTACTACAGAGATGAAGCACAAATTTTCTTACCAATGTACACGCCACCCATTGAACTAATTGAAAGGGTTGAAACGAAAGCTCGAAAAAATCCATATGAGGCCCCTCCAATGATGCATGGGCGGCCGTTGGACCGGCAACAGAGGCTGCGGGCCTGCTCCTGGAGGATGTAGGATGCACACTGGATGGTCGCCACGTGGGTCAGAACCAATTGTATGAATGGGCCGCCAGTCTATCTTCTGGTGACCCCAAAAAGAGCCTGGCCGACCTGCACCTGGTTTTATCTCTACCAAAATATGAACTCAAATCTGCAAAAAACCTCTCCAGAGAGAAATCCTATGCAACAGAGCCAGTAGGCAAACAATAGACAAACAGAATGGCACAATTGGAGAGCCAAGCAATGCAGCCAAAAAGAAAATATCGAAAAAAGGCAAAGCCAAGAGAAAAAACAGAAGCAACACAGTTTACAGCCACTTATCTGGGAGAGGTCGCCCCGATTTGAAGTTGAAGGTGATAAACTTTTATAAAGCTTGTCCGAGACCGTCCGAGACCGTGATGTTGAACTGGGCGGCATAGGAAACACCTGGTCGTACCTTCTCTGCTGCAGATTCAAGTGATGATAAAACAGTGATGACGGAGATCCGGCAGACACCATAGCCCTGCCTAGGGCCTTGTGCCTGTAGGATCAAACCTGTGCCCTGCCATCGGATAACCACAAAAGGGGATGATCAAATCACTTTTTATATGCAATCAATTGATCAATATAGGTAACAAATAGAAGAAGAAAACTGTGGATGAGTTTCATGCTTATGCAGCCAACCACAAAAGCAAGCGGCACCATCCAGACTGATTTGGTTCTTGTGTAGCCAAACCGTGACCTCATGGTGTCCTGTGTCTGACCATAGCCGCCATACATCTGCAAGGATCAAACTCTCCCAATACTCACCATATCACAACTATGGGACGACCCGACCAAGATCCCCATCTGGGAAGCTAGATATATAGAGCAAAACCCAGGAGTAAGCAAAGCGTCAGAAAAACCCTTCTCTGTAGACTAAAAACAGAGCCAGTAAGTTATAGAAATTGAAGCAGCCATAGCATAGCATGGTGGCACCTATTCAAGCCAAATATTCGTGAGTAAACCAGTGCTCTTTGGAGCCCCTCGTGCCAAAACGACAAGGTCAGAATACAAACCAATCCAAGTCTATGCTAGTAATCCTGAGTGGGGTTAGAAAAAACAGAAATCGACAGAATCAACAAAATAAACCGACCAAAAAAGGTGCAAGCAAAGATAGAAGGCCTTAATATTATCTCATCTATTCAAGCACCGACAGACAGAGAAAGCAAAAAATTAATCTATGTTATTCCTGAACCACAGAGAAATCGAAAAGAACCAGAGCCATATTAATCTATGTTATTCCTGAACCACAGAGAAATCGAAAAGAACCAGAGCCATGACCATAACCAACGGGCAAGCACAGACCCAGAAAAATACCTAGGCTGCATGTGTAAGAAACCTGGAAAAAATCATGTTGATAGTATCCGCGGAGCCTATCCAGCATTCTATCAAGATCCGCATGATAGCCATGGTTGAGTCCGCATGATAGCCATGGTTGAGTCGGCAAAAAGGCAAGGAAATCTGGAAGAAAGAAAAGACATTCAAATGGTAGATGATTGAAAACCAAACTGCATAAACTTGTGGAGGCAAAAGAGAAAGAATGAAAAAGGAGCTCAGTGAAGTGGTGTTCTCATTGAGCTTTGTAAAAATCGTTGAGTACAAAATGATTCCCCTATTCGGGGTAGAACTTCTGAAAAAAAAAACTTGAAATTTGAGTGCCCCGAAACTAGACAATCATCGAGAGCACAATACACTAAAGACAACACGATAAAAGATGATTCATCCACGGCTTGGTCTATGCAAAAATGAGAAAAAATTGGCGACCGCTTCTCACCGGGATGAAAAACCCCGCCCTTTCGGGTTTTTGAGGAACACCCTAATGAGAAACGCTCTCGAAGAATGCCACTAGCAGACGTCTGCCGAGAAGTGAGGCAATAATACAACAAGATGGCTCTGACAACTGAGAGAATCGCGAGAAAATGACCTGCAATGAAAAGTCTGAAAAGAAGAACGACCCATTAGAAAGTTAGAAGCTATAGACATAGGCACGCATCAAAGCGCAATTTCAAGAATATAATAGCACTCGGAGGCTCCAGGGCCACGCCGAGGAAGAAACACAGCCGACCAGTCGGGAACCGTCCGCGGAAAAAGACCATCGCGGAAAAAAACATCCGACTAGTGCTGCCTCGGAGGCTACAGCGCCACGCCGAGAAGAAATTAAATAACAAGTACAGTCTCGGAGGCTACAACGCCACGCCGAGAGAGAATGAAAATGAAACAATAATCTCGGAGGCTACAGTGCCACGCCGAGGAGAAAATAAATGACAGATACAGTCTCGGAGGCTACAATGCCACGCCGAGACAAAGAAACTATGCAGACAAAGCCAACGACCACATCGTCATACCAGAGACGGAACAACCCGCCGATTGAAAAATGACTAAAAAATACTATCCCGGAGGTCATGGGGCCACAACATAAATGAATCATAACCAAACACTAAACACTCTGAAAAGTATGTACAACCAACAAGCCAGATATGATAGAGGGTGAGGGGGGCGGGAAACTTGTGGAGGCAAAAGAGAAAGAATGAAAAAGGAGCTCAAGAGAACGCCGATGACTGGAAAAGAAGAATGAAGCCATATAAATAGGAGAGGCGAGGAAGGGCGTCCCCATCCAAGGAATGTCGGTTCTATTTCTATCACAATAGAACCGTGGCATTATTGATTTCATGATAACTAACACAATTATGGAACTAGAAAAAGGCCAACTTCTAAATTTGCATCAAGGCATGACTTTAAATCTCATGGGAATTTTTGTATTTACTTCGCCTTTATCTCTAGATGAAGCTGAACTTGTGAAATAGAGTTCAAGTAGCCATAAACTTCAAGTAGTTGTATAACCTGTGTTAAAGATCCAACAAGTTAATTACTAGAAATACATAACAAAAAAAAGGACTTTTTACTGCTTCCAAGTAGTTAACTGCTTTGAAACTTTGAAACTGTATCTATCATTGAAGAATTGTATTTACCAATACTTTTATTTATTTTCATCCTGTTATGGGTTGCGGCTTTCCAGTTAAGCCAGAACCTGGTCAACACAGATACTACTTGTTATGGGTGGTGGTTTTCTAGCTAAGCCCAAAGCTGGACATGTAAATGGTAAATATAGTCGTAAACTACTGCCCATGCTAAAGAAAGAGCATGCTCATGCCTATGCAAAAGCAGAATCGTTGTACATTATTCCAAACTTATTGTACAAGTCCTGCCTGGATATGAAGTTTATGTAGACCACATATTACGACAAATGTGGCATGCTATCCGTTGGAAGCTCGTTTTGCCTCTCAATATGACTAGAACGTGTGCCGGCGATGCCGGGGCAAGTTAGTTGTGGACGGTGTGGAACAGATAGACATGATGGAGTTCGTAGGTGGAATGAAACCATGTAAATGCAATCGTATCCATAGAAGTAATTGAGTGCCAAGTGTGAAGGGTTTAGGGATATTGGGCATAATAAAATGCATCATGTGGAATTGAATGGGTAGAGGTAAAGGAATACATACAATTTAGGGTATTGGTTGGGGCTTGTGGTAATTTAGTTTGTTGAAGAATGCGTAGTCAACAAATTGCAATTGGAGTCTAGTGAAAAATTTGGATGTTGGTTGTGTCTGTAATGGGAGATGGAAGATGTGTGTGAGTATGGAAGATGTGTGTGAGTATGTTTTTAATTCTAAATTTGCCAGAGTCGCATGATATGATGAATCTTTTGACCCTAAACTCCTAAACACATGAGCCCTAAACCCATAAATACTAAACTACTGAATTCTACAGAGTTGCATGATATGACGATACCGAGCAATAACAGTTGTGCCTTGGTTTAGTAAATTATCCATATAACCATTCTTTAAAAGGATACAATTTTTGAGATCTTATAAATAGACACTTTGAGGTTCTGGTGAGTGCATATGTGAAGAGTGAGCATAGCAATGCCAGACATGTATAGAGGCATATGTTAATCTGGAAACCAATAAGGTTGGAAAGCATGACATTTTTTATATTGTAAAATCTCTTGGAAATGTTATAACATGTTGCGTTAAACTCTATCTCATATGGGCATATGTAGTTCCACGGGTTAAAAGATGTAAATAAATATTAAGTTACGGCAATTTGTATTCCTCTAACAGAGATGGGAGCATTGCTTGAATATCATTGAAGAATGTTGGCATCCTGCATGAAGTTAGATTAGGTTAGTTTTTTCAGTTAGGCTTGCCTTTCCTTACCATGCCAATTCCGGATGCTTAGGATCTAGAGAGGTGGCTAGAGGTGGCCGGGGTTGTGAACTGTGGCAAGTTTAAAACCAAGGATGGAACATCCATGCTTAATGAGTGTTGTTTAAAATTATTGTCATTAGCACAACTTACCAACAATAGTATCCATACAGCAGAATAGCAAAGGATGTCATATATTGATGGTGGATTGGCATGGACTCAAAAAAAAGTTTGCCACTCTTGAGCAAACATACAACTCTAAGCATGAATTAGAATCTGAAACCATTGTCAATCTTTTGTACAATTATGACTATCTCGAGTCAGAGTTTGCTCCTAAACCTTTTGTACTTTGAGGACATTGAGCTTCGTTCATTTTTTATTCTAAATCAGGCCAAGGATGCAGTACAATGCTTAATGCTTAAATTTGAGATAAGGTTTAAATTGAGTTGATAATAGATACCTCCATATCCTCCTCCACACAATGCTTAAATTTGAGATAAGGTTTAAATTGAGTGTGATAATAGATATTTCCACGCCAGAAAACCGTCTAGGGGTTCATTCACATATCAAGATGATAGAAAGAAGAAGAAAGCCCAAAGGTACTTCTATGGTGTTGCAATACATTTATAGGTGTTCTTTTTTAATATCTTCCATTTTTGTAGCGTGTGTTGAAATAAATCATGTGAATGACATCAGCGATTAATAAACAACATAAGAGGGCCTACATGCATCGTGGTCCCAGCATGGCATTTGCCATATTTTCCATTATTTTAATCATAAGACAAATCAATATCAATGCTATTTATTTGAGAAATAATCAGACAACTATTTCTTCCAAAAATTGTCTAGCTGTTTTTTCCAGATATGGTTGATCAACATAATGTGCAAGGTAAAATATCATGTCTCGAGGTTTCAAATGTAAACCGGATGAAGCCTTGATGCAAATATCAACACCGAAATTGTACCACGGTGAAAACCTAAAGGTATTAAACCTAAAGAGTTGAACTGAATAGCAATTATAAACGCAAGGGGACTTATTATGCCCCTACTGAGCATAAATAGAATGCATGCACCAAACCGTAGACGGCCACTACGATCTTCAATACGGGCGGAAATAACCCTTTTTAATAAACATGATCCGCAAAATGCCTTAAAATACCTCTTAGACAAAAATCCCTATAATCATTGTTCATGGACATGTATTGCGTTTCTAACAATAGGATCTGAATTTTATAGGTTAAACATGAGAAGAACAAACTTTTACTTTGAAGTCCTTGCTCCCAAAGCATAACGTGACCATCCTGTATGAATCTAGTCCAGATCCAATAGATGCATAATTTTTAAGAACAAAATTATGTCACTTTGCCTCAAGCACATGTATAATAATACTCGCAAATGAACACTAAGAAAACAAACTATGAAAAGATTGAAAGGGATTGAAGATGGAATAAAGAAATTGTTTCAAGAAAAAGAATGAGAATGAGTGGAGAAGATGTGAGAAACCTTCATAGACGTGAAATTTGGTCCTTGGCAAAAGAGAGATGCCGAGTCAAATGGCTTGTTATAATAGTATGAGCCCATCAAATACCAGAAATGAACAATAAGAAAAACAAACTATCAATATACCTAAGGGAATGAAGATAGAAAAAGGAAAGAATGAGTGGGAAAATTTTAGGTAACAGTCATAGACGTAAAAAATTGATTGCCCTTGCCAATAGATACACCACTCAAATGGCTTGTTATGATAACAGAGTCATCGATTATCAAAAGAATCCTCATTTGTTCTGTTACCCCCAACACAACAAATACAATATATGCATTGCGATCATGGTCCGGAAGTTCAGAAATCAGTTTTAAATCGTCACTAATTGATCAATGGTAGAAGTATTTGTGTGGCTTCATTTTCCCAATCCAATGGGCATCAAAGTTTTCGCGATGATCACCATAATGAAACCAATACTTATGAATCACGAATTGAAGCTCCTAACCATCATTTGTTGCAGCTAGATTTAAGGGAGGCAAAACAAACTATGGAAGAAAGCACAAAAAAGAGAAACAAAGATAAGCTCCAATAGTTATTTTGACCCAACTCAAAAGCAATAGAGATGAAATTGGAAGCCGTAAACTCGTTATAGCGCAGACTCGAATCTCGAATTTCGAACAACAAAGATCGAATGGAGATTTACTCTAAGAAATTTTAAGGAGATGAAATCTATTTTGTTGTCACCTCCGAATCCTTTTGGCTAATGATGTGTTTCACAAATTTCTCCGTGGATACCAATATTTAGTTTATATCTAAAAGGACAACTTAGAAATCCCTGCATTGAAATGAGTTTGTCGCGATGTGATCTCTACTCTGTATACGTTTTGCACAAACCAAACCGTAGGCAGCCCAGTTTTGCCATAGCCCGAAGCTTCACCATTTACCTCTATTTCGCTTCTTCAGATCTAACCCGCGATGCCGTGATATACTTCACTAAAGAAATGGAAGCTTCTTTACGTAAAAAAGAGAATTTTTAGAACATGTAAGAGGCATCGCAAAACCATTTTACCATTTTAGCACTTCCTTGAATCTCCAACCGGTTGCTATTTGGGTAACACCGCAAGGAAGTAACGATTAGCTTAAGAGCACGCTTCAAATGCTAAAACTACAATAGAAGAGAAAGAGCTGGAAAACCGCCTTCTTCGCCTAACCTATTCAAGAAATGTTGAAGCGGCTTCGTTTCTTAATATACCGAGTTCCCAAGAAACGGTTATCGATAAATAATATGATCCTCTCTTTGTTTTTGGGCGAAATAGTGCCAAACTAA
The DNA here is from genome assembly GCA_021234155.1 of Isoetes taiwanensis. NCBI lineage: Eukaryota > Viridiplantae > Streptophyta > Lycopodiopsida > Isoetales > Isoetaceae > Isoetes > Isoetes taiwanensis. The sequence continues at coordinate 1,065,598 of JAJEKV010000019.1, read as the reverse complement.
GAAATAGAGATGAATAAGAATAGAATAGAATATGATTTTATCGCCCACGGAGACCAACCGCCTATGGGACCCAAGTACAAAGAGAGAGCAAAGCAGGATACTACCGTGATAAAAACCCCCGCCAAGGGGTTTCGGGGGAAAACCTTAGTAGCAATAAGGATGCCGACATACCGCACGCTTATATACATAATCACAAGTACGCCTGAGGTTAATGCCTGGATGTGGGGCATAACCGAGTCCTACAGGATTCATTACCTCCCCTCGAGGTACGATCCCAACAAGCCTCATGAGGTCGCGGCTCAAGAGGCTCGCGTAAGGCCCGATGGGGAATTAACCAATCGAGCATACCGAGCCCTGATATGCTCAGACGCCCGGACAGCCCTCGGGAGGGCTGGACTTTCATCCTCACGGCCACACGCTGCTGATTGGCACTCGGCCCTCACGCTGCCCCGAATCCATCTCCCCGCCTCAATGCGGAGGTGGTGTGCAGGCAAGGAATGGAAGCAATCACCCAGGCTTTTTTCATGGGTAGATGGGTGCACGTGCAGTGGTGGGGCCCCTCGTGAGCATGGGATTAACTCGGTTGTCGATAATTTGCCACCTTTGACATGTGACAGGCCTCTCAGATCCCAAAGCTTGGCCATGAAGCAAGCATCCGCATAATCGCCTAAGGCCGCTCCTTCTGTATGCATGCCGGGTCCACATGTAAAGTGCTGCACATTCCATAGCGAGAACCACTGGCTTGCTTGTCTTTCCAAAGCAGTTTTGAGTCGCCAAGGGCCCATCGCCACCGCCAAAGCAAGGTTGGGCAGCCGGGCTTCATCCATAGCCCCCACCTTCCGAAGTAAATAATGTGACGCCCGGTAAGCAGCCCCTCAGAATGGAAGGAAGCCTCGCTCCCCGGAGCAAGATCTGATATGGGACCGGGATTTCACTCCCAAATGTTCGGGCCAAGAAGGCCTTCAGACTCGCTCTAGATCGCTCCAAGTGATGAGGGATATCACCGCCCCACACCACGCCCCCATAGAGGAGGACCGGTTCAACCAAGGCCCCTCGAACAAGTGTGCCTGGTGACCCCATGCATACTGCTGCCTTTGGACTTGTTTTGCATTGCTCTGTGGCTTTCAAAACCGCAGGACCTGCAGAACCTGATGGATGCATCCCGTTGTGTGGTAGTAGAAAACTCAATGCCCAAATACTTATAAGATCGGAGCCACCTCCACTACCTGCCCCTCGTAAGTGAATGAGGGAAGGCGGTGCCGGATGATGGGGACCAAAGCAACACTCTTTGTCTTGGCCAAGTTAACTCTCATGTCAAGAATTGGGCGTAAAGTGTCCAAAGCATCCGTGGCGCTGTGGTGTCCTCGGGTATATGCAGCAGGTCAACATCAAAGAGATATATGAGTTGCCGGATTATGTGGTGCATCAACCGAGCCCCCGCGCTCAGCCTAGCCATTCTTCTAGCTGGTCAATGTACCGTTTCTAAGAGCCGGGGTGATAGAGGGCAGCCTCCAAGCACCCCAACGCTACTACCAACGCTCCCGACAGGCAGGAGACGAATCGAGCAAGCCTCGATAGTCTCAGATATAGCATTCCCTCGCAAGTCGATGGGGGTCCCTATCGTCTCAATCTATCCCACAACTTATCCCAGGCATGCGGTCAAAAGCCTTTGGCGTAAATCCACAAAGCAAAAAGCATTGCATTTCAAGGCCGATTCCGCTATCCCTCTATGAGTGTTCGCAGAGTGAAGATATGGTCAATAGTAGAATGCCGGGTTGCCCAGTTGGTTAAGGGCATGTCGGTTAGGAACGCCACAGGCTTGGTATCGAGAGCGTGTCTCGAAGTTCGAGTCTCCATGGGTGCCTATGTGCATGGGTAATTTGCAAAGACTTGGTAATCATTGTGACATGGTATAGCTTTGGATGCTCGAGGACGAGCATAGTTCTAGTGGGAGAGACTGTAACGGGCCCATGGTAGACCGCTTGAGTATTCGAACCTTGAATGTGCCTGTGGGGCGTTCCCGAGACACCGGCATAAATGGGTAGAAGCGACTACTCATAAACGTCTAGACGGTTTTGCCCAGTTGGTTAAGGGCATGTCGGTTAGGAATGTTACAGTAAGAATGACTGAATGACATTTTAGTGCCAAACTAAGAGTCTGAGATGAGTAAGAATACTGAATCATGTTTTAGTATAGATGGGTCAGTGCATTTTACCTCTGTCTCTGCACGATTTTGTAAAGCTCCAACAATGCTCAGAAGACATGAAACAGAGAGAAATATGAGAAGAGTGCATATTCAAATGCTTGCCACAACTTGGCCTATTGAATAATAAAAATGCCTAAAAATTGAAGCCGATTTGATAACTCCATTTTTTTTCTGATCTTTCTAAAGCTAAGAAAGCACCGAAAGCCTCTTTTTCCGCTAAGCAAGCCGATTAAGCGATCTACGCGCCAAGCATATTGTGAACGTTGCACAAAATGTGTGAGCATATAAAATGCGCTCCATATTGTAAAAGTGCAAAGGAAGTTGAACTTGCAAATAAGAGCGAACATTGACGCCTTTTCGCAAGAAAATTGATCAAAGGAGGTATAGAGGAAGAAAGACCACCGAGATCAAAAGTTTTCCGCAAACCATCAGAGTAAACTTGTTGAGTTATACAATCTGGACTCACCATATGACGATCCAAACAGCTCAAGAATCGGCGATCCGATTGAGGCGCCGAAGATGAGAGAGCAAAAAACCGAGAGAAATTCGTAGGAGGGAGGGGCGGTTGCATCGAATATCTCGGCCAATTTGAATTGGCATTAATCTGGCAACTCAAGTTTGGGCAGGGGAGCCGCAGGGGAGCCGCGAAGATGAAAGGGAACGCCGCGATCTTGGCGTAACATGCGGCAAGCACCGCACGGTTCCCAACCCCATCCCAAAATAAAAAGAAGATGTGGGTGCAGAAAAATTTATGGAGATCTTCTAACAAGAATATTATAGCACATAGTTATTAATTAGATTTGCCTGATATTATCAATCTGAACATTGATATAGGAAGCTATTTACTCAAATTCTTTATAGGAGAAGTTTAGAGTGCTTATAGAGGCTTCGAGCAATCGAATGTATTGCCCGAGCAAACAGATGTAGTGCCCTGATATTCTGTTTATTCTGCAATAAAAGAATATTTTCCTGTATTGCCATTTTGTTTCGATTAGTATCATAGTTTATATTATCAACTTATGTGAGCATCTCTTTACAAGCTAGATCTTGAGTACAAGTTATGACACAAAGGCAATGGTCGGGCACAATTACTTTTGAGGCATCAAAATTACCTTAAAAGAAGAATTAAGTTGCGATATATTTCAAATTTATGACATAAAGAGATCCACTTAACTATAAATCACATTGTTTGTCATAGATTAAATGCGTAATTCCGAAACAATTCCAAATGCAATTTTTGTCATTACAATATCATGTATTCGATCATTCTTATATTTCATATGTTGATCAGTGATGATATGAATGGTCTAGTGCTCGGCATCCAAGGTTATGATATTATTAATATATAGGGCATCTATTCACTCAGAAAAAATGATTTAAGATGTGAACCTAGTTTTGTAGCGCCATTTTCCTTGACTCCATGAAGGTAACTTACAAAAGGAATGGCTTCAGATGACTTACGACGTGAATCTAATTTTTTAGCACTATTTTCTTGGATTCCATGCAGGTAACTAGACTCGCAGAAGAAATGGCTTCAGAACGATTTCAGGTTTGTGCTTGTTTGCAATATCACATTAAAGTATAATATGAATCTTAATTAGTTGTTTTATTATTCACAGTCTGCCTTTTCAAGCCGCACAACATTGTTTTGCATGCTTAGTATGTTTATGAAGCTTTACAATTTATGCCCAGTTTTTGAGAAAATGGCAGATTCTATCTCCCATGAATCAAAATGAGAAGTTTGCAAAGTAAACAAAAAGCATGAAAATATAGGGCCACCGGAGGGCAACCCATCGTGCGCAGCACCTTGTTTTGTTAGCCTTATATCATTCATCCGCTTCTTCCAACTCAAGGTGCAACTTATGTAAATTGAACACCCTCTTTGTTCCTGCTCAATATGCTCAATAATAATAATAATAAAAAAAAAAAAAAAAAAAAAAACTTGGAAGACGAGTATAGATGTTGCTACACTCAACTCTTACTGAAACAACTAATTGCATAATAAAGTTTTAATGTTCCAACTGCTTATTTCAAAATCTAAGCAAAAAAATGAGAGTGTATGGAGCAACTATCCTTATGCAAGAAGCATATTTAAACTATGTAAATCTTGGGCCTCATTCAATGGAAGTATGAAGGTCTCAGTAGGATAAAAATATTTTGTGGTCTCTGTATAAATAATTAAGAATGGAATTGAAGTAAATTACCTAAAGAACCTAAAACAAATGAGACTAAATATAAGATGGTGTGTAAAACGGGAACAAATTCTTCTATAGCAACATATTATAGACTTTTATTACGCCCATGATAGGTATCTTTTTGTTGTATATTATTATTATATATATAATCAAAATAAAACAAATTACTTACTATAAGTATATATATGTCTTATTTATAATCAAAATAAAACAAAATATTTACTATAAGTATATATGTATATCATAATAAGACATTTCTTGAGTTGTTGCATCAACAACATGGTGTAGAAACATCTTCAAGTAACAAGCCATTACTTATCTATTTACTTGCTTGCTTTTTTTACTTGCATTGCCCACAATTAGCTTGAAGTTGTGCAACAACAGTTTGCACTATTGAATTAGGATCATTTTTGCAACTGCATGTACTTCCAAAGTTTGGATTTTTTTTACTACTTTGGCTACAACACTTGCTTTTGAATGGAACGCACACAATTCTGAGAAAAAAGGCATCTTTGACACAAGCGAAGGAAGATGGGGGTGGGGGAGAGGGAGGTGATGGAGGTGGAGGGGTGAGGGGTGGCGATGGCGGTGGTGGTGGTGGGGATGGTGGAGGGGGAGGAGAAGGTGGAGGAGGTGATGGTGGTAGTGGGGATGGTGGAGGCGGAGGAGAAGGTGGAGGAGGTGATGGTGGGGGCGGTGGAGGAGGGGGTGAGGGTGGTGAAGGTGAAGATGGAGGAGGAGGTGAAGGTGGAGGGTGAGGGTGGAGGGGTGGAGATGGAGGAGGGGGTGGGGGTGGTGAAGGAGGTGGAGGAGATGGAGGTGGGAAAGGTGGAGATGGCGGTGGTGAAGAGGATACAGTTGGAGGGGGAGGACAAAACTTGGGCTTCTTCAGCTTGTGGCAAAGGGATTTTGCATGAGAAGGATGAAGGAGGAATGAGAGCATAAGCGCGAGGAGGACAACCTTTCCCATAGTGAATCCGTGCATAAAGCATACTCAAATATTCTAATTTATAAAGGAGAGCCTAAGTTTTAGGGGTCAAGCTTGGTTCCTAAAGTCTAGGACTTTATTAGTTTTGATTGACTCTGGAAGGCCATCTTCACAATTTTTAGTCTCAGAATAGACTAATGTTAAAGTCTTATGGGATGCATGTCTCTAAAGACACTTGTCATTTGATATAGTTTACAACTCTTCTCTTCATGTTAGAAGTTATCTTCTCCTTGTAAATCAACTTTTAGAATGACTTAATTATAATCGTAATTCTAATAAATTTCCATTTGCACCAATTTAGGTTAAGTTAAGACTATTAACTACATTCTATTTAAATGTATTTGTTATTTTCATACCACAATGCTCCTAAATTTAATTTCAAATAATAAATAACTTAACAGGAGACTTGATACAGTCTTTAACATAAGTTGCAATTGAAATTTTATTTAGTTGAATCACGAAGGGGCAGCTCATTAGGGGAGGGTGGGTTTTGGTATGTTTTGACATATCTGAAGATATTGAAAGATCCAATAGTAGTAGTTTTATCTAGGACTTTATTAGCTTGGATTGACTCTTGAAGGCCATCTTCATAATTTCTAGTGTCAAGATAGTCTAACATTTCACGCAATGCATGTCTCTTACAAAGGACACATGTCATTCTATATATCTTACAACTCTCCTCTTCATATTAAAAAGTTTTCTTCTCCTTGTAAATAATTTTTTATTGTCGAACAAACTATGTTATTCTCTAGTACGTCATAATTATAATAAGTTTCCATTACCAGCATGGTTAAGTTAAAGTTATTAACTATTCGATTTAACTTAATTGTTATCTTAATGCCTCAATGCACTTTAATTATTTTTTATAAATAAATAAATGGAGACTTAATAACTTCTCTCACATTTGATATAATGCTTCTATTCAGTTAAACTGTGAGCTGCTGCACATGTCATTGCAACTGTATTGTCAATCACATTTATTGGTAAATTGATTCTAGTTACAATTTTATATAGCTGTTTATTTAGATGAGCAGGTCCAAAGAGGTATATTTTTGAATTGCGTCCAAGGGGCAATTCATTAGGGGGATGGTGGTCTTTGGTATATTATGGCATATTCTTAACATATGTAAAGACTGATAGTTATAGTTTTCCCTTTTGTCCTATTTGCATCATCTATTTATATGGAAAGCAAAAAAAGGAAAAAACGAAAAATGACAAGTTGGACACAGTTGGATTATGTATAGGTTTGATGTTCGTTAAGACCTTGGTAATCCAAAAAGGAATGTTTTTCTCTTAAGGATAGAATTTGGTTATTTTAAATAATAATTAATGACTATTTTCCTACTTTCTCAATGACTCTACAAGTTTGTTGTGAGACTAGAGGCCTATACTTCACAGCCATAAAATAGGTAAAATACTATATGGTAGGAGTAGGCCCATTTGATAATTCTAGATGGGAGTAGCTACATGGGGCCATCGTAATATCACTGGTGCCGAGTAAGCACCCCATATTTCTACATTTCTGACTTCCTAGTTTTTTAGTCTTTCCATTATCAAGTTGAGCAATTGTGAAGATGAACTGTGTGGCTCTTGGTCCGGTCGAAAAGATGAGTGTCATTCTATATTGACAAGGATTTGACTATATTGAGAACCTAGCCATTGAAACTAATCATGCACAATACAAAGACTGCAAGAGAAGAAGTATTTGGAAAAGTTCAATGGCCAATAAGCTTTAAAACTTAGAGAAGTTATCTAAATATTTCTAGATATATTTCAATGGATAATAAGATTAGCCTCTACAAACCTAGAGTATTATCTAATCTGTATAGATGATAATTTAAATAGTGCCTACATTCAAAGATGTTATGTTGTCGTGATGGACTCACAAGAACACAGAAAATCGAATAGATAGGCTTTTCATTCACCACAACAGCAGTATCATACAATGGTATGGATAAAAAAAGGAGAGTGGAGCAATCAAAGACGGGGACATCATCGGACTATGCCATAAAAAAATGTGGAGGAAATGGAACAAATGGAATTGATGTTGCAGCGAGAAGTTATTCTGATGACGATGAAAACCCTGCCCTTACGAGTTTTCGAGGAAAACCCCAAGGAAAAATAGTCGCCAAGAAACTCGAAGATGATAAAGTTCCAGCAGATAAAGCAGAGAAATGTGAAATGGAAACAAGACAACAAACCAGCAACTAATGATGCAATGGCCTGCAAGAAAAACAGAACCTAATAGCCGACTTGACGATCCACCAAAAGCGGGGTCCTTTTTTTGGGTTTTGGGGGTGGGTCATATGACAGATAACCTCGTAAAAATAGAGGGGCAAGTCATGCAACCCACGTGACAAACATACCATATAAAATAAGAAATAAGAATTTTGATGATAAAATTTGAAAAGGGCGGGTGAGAAGAGAAAGTGAGACAGAAATAGAAGCTGTTGTTGGAAGACGCTGATAAGGCCTGAAAGCCAAAATGCATGTTATATATTATCCTCGTCCAACCTAAGAATGTCGATCTAATAGTTCACATCAATGCATTCTCGTGATGGATAGAAAACCAGGCCAACAATAAGAAGACTTAAGTTTACAAACCTAGCGAACAAGAAACCTGCAATGGCTAAGAAATATTGGGTCGAACATAATGAGCATGAGAAGAAAAAGATCACCAATGCCCGTAAAGTCGTGCAAAATCAGACAGCACATAAGAAGGTAGACAAGTTTGCCGAGACCCCTTATTCCTAAATGTAACCAATGTAATGCTAACATTTTTTTGGAAAAATAACTTAAAATGTTAGGAGCAAGCATACCTAATGAAAATAAATTAAATTGAATTGAATTTTCTCGTCCACGGAGACCAACTAGCCTATGAGATCTAAACAAGAAATGGAGAACAATGGGCCTATTGCTCTCCATAATTAAAGAACCCCCATCCGAAGAGTTTTTGCGGGATAAACCTTAGCAGTAATAGGCTTGCTGACAAAGTTGATGTATGTACATGGATGTGTGATGACTAGGGGCATAATTATACCCACATGTCCAATCCTGGATGTATGATGCCAGTGTTCCTACTGCAAACATGTTCATCATCATATTAGTAGCTGGTTAGGTGTCCCCTCATATCATGCCTGGATAGTTGCAAATGCCAGGCAGTTATGAAGAGTGTGGCTCGCATCTTCAATAACTCTCAGCTGCAGTATTGGCAGATCCTTTGTTCTCATTGTTCCTAAGCGCACCTTCCTATGTCAATTTTAAAGCGATGTGCTCCTTGCAGATGGAGGCAATTGCTCTACATGTTTTCATGGATAAATGCATTTGTAGGTACTGTCATGGACCTCTGCCAAGCGTGAGATTGATCTGGTCTTTGTAGTGTGACATTTTTACCAACTCAAAGCATTGTCTTTCCAAAGCTTACTTTGGAAACACATGTCCAGATACTTATTTTAGATGATTGTAATCCTCGTTGTTATGTAAGTGCATGCACCTCTGCTTTTCTGAAATGCCACCTGGATGATTGTGTGCCTTCTGAAATGTAGATGATTGTGTACATGCCACCTGGAGAACTATATGGCTCTTTTCTCCTTCCAACAGGTTTTATGGTGTTGTGGGCCCATAACCATTGTGTAGACAGGTATTGAAAGAAGTGTGTTTCCCATGCTTACCACTATATGGCAATAAAGGATGCGATGCTCCAGAGCAGCTCTTTAAAGAGGTAAAAACCCGATCTCTTGCAGAAGAATCTGATATGGAACTGTGGGCTTGATTCCAAGTGCTCGGGTACCTATTCCAAGTCATCCCAACTACTAAGTGATATCATTGGTCCCCATATATAGCACAATAACGGGGGGTTTCAGACGGATTTGATGTGGATGTAAAAATAACAATTTCTGAAACCATAGACCATATCCCAAAAACAATTGAGTGGGTTGTTTAAAAAAAAACATAGATTCTAGATAAAAAATAATCACGTTAGCTTATTGGTTATACTGGTCAAAGTTGTCTTATTAGGACATTGAGTTATTTTGGTTGAGGTTTGAGCCCCCGTATTTCAAGTTCTAAAACATTAAGTGAAGTTGTATAGAGGCTCGATATTCTATCAAAACCTTAGGCAAACTCGTATTTCATACTTCAAAATCGTAGGTGCCCCAATCATAAATGACTATAAGTGAAACGAGAGGCGCCCAGAGACTCCAACATACAATTTGGGCCATGGGATCGCCACATCCGACGACTATGGTAGTCTAGGGTGCACCTCGTTTAGAATATATAGCACAATAACAAGGGGTTGTTACAATTGGGTTTTTTTGGGATATTACATGTGCTTTTGGCAACCATATTTTTGGAAATATTTAATCCGTGCCATTGACAATAAATGGCCAATTTTGTAAGCTTATTCTCTATTATGTCTGCACAATTAAAGTAGCTTAGACACACGTTCTAATTTATGTGTATCTTAGAGCTCTGTAGGAGTTCTAATAACATGTTAAAGTTTGGCTTAATGCCACTTTACATATTCTGATTTTCTACTGAGTGGAGAATGGAGACTCTACCTTGTAAAACATTCCCTTGAACAAAAATTCTTCCTGTATGTTATCACTACATGTTTCTTATGGATTAAACATGGATAAGGCTTAATGTTTATGGATTAAGATTGAAATGTATTGATATGTTTTTGAACAAGTAATGCAAATGCTTGCTAAAATTAAGCATTATTTCATGGATTGTTGACCAGTAGGTACAATGACTTTGGAATTAGGATTCTAATTTGTTTGGTTATATGTATACCAAGAAAGAATGGTACCATCTTGGACTGAAAAGTTCTTGTATGGCTAGATAAGACAGCAAAGGGATTGACCAATGTTGATGTTTGTGCTAGGTTTAACTAGTTCAAGCCAGTTTTTTTTATGACACTTTTGTGCATTGGTCTTACCAGTGCTGCCAAACTTTCTTGATAGGGCTTTTAGCATGTGCTTTTTTATGGTTCGAGTTACTGTTATACACTTTTCATGTAAATGCAAGTCTTACGGCATGATTGTCTTATAGTGGTACATATGAATGCAGGCAGAATATGATATTCTTGGAAGCCAGAGTTCAAGAAGATCATTCCTATTTGGAATGTTGAACTAATGAATTGGGAATTTTGGCTGTAAAATTGAAGAGACCGAGGTTAAGATTTTCCATTTGTACGATGTGCCATTGGCATGTTTTATACATACATGAATTTGTTGTCCAATCACGCCACTTGGCCAAAAGTGCTACTGGGCTTTGCCACACGGCTTACATATTATATATCTCTTATGGGATCTATAATCCATATGACAGATGATAGAAGTTTGACTCCAGTGGGAGTTTGCAGAATATTGACTCAAAGGTTTTCACTGATGGGAACTCAAAGGAGAGTGCTTAAGCACGGTAGGGAGATTAACGTCCCAAGCATCGAATGAGTCTCAAGGTTTCGTACAAGAAAGAAATGAGAGTTTTTCAGGTATTTGATCATTTCTTTCGCACTTCTATTTTTTCAAGTATTGGCAAACAGTTCTCATAAGGTGAGGCATGATTCCTGCATTTATAGGGGTCTGCCTTCCCTATAAAAACTGTGTTGCAGGAAGTATATTTGCCTCTCCTTAGGATTTTTTTTTGTATGCATGCTGCTTGTTAGCATATCTTACAAACATGTTAATTATATTGTTCCCCATTGGTTATACTTGGGGCATGGGTAACCCCAAAATTAATTCTATTGGGGTGAATATTATCCACATAGGTAGAAGGGCCATTGCTATTATACTCATGGTATCCAGTCAGCTCATGTATCAAGTTAACTCAGGTTTAAATGTTCCAGCTTTGGATCAAATTGATGCCATGTCGTGTACAAGGGTGAGACTTGTTAATACCAATGTTTTTCTTAGAACTCTATTTCTATGGAGTTGCAGGCTTACAAAAGAGTATAACCCTCTCAAATATAGGATGCTAATTTCGTAGCCCATATTCTTATTTAGAAATCATCTATCTTGATGTTTATAATGGGAGGTTGCTTAATATCCGGTGACCTTAGCATAGATTTGCTGGGCTCTGCCCAGGAAGACCTTCTTGCAGACCACATTAAGGTAAGATTTTACCTTCACCTATGCTTAGTGAAGGTCGTCACCTTCTGAAATGATAGCATGTCTTGAAACCAAAGCATTGGCTTCTGTTCTGAAGTGACCAAGCTCTGCTACAAAATAGCATTTCGGCATTTGTGGATTGATTTTCAAAAGCTGGAGGTCATTGCTTATTTTCCTCTGCACATCATTTTGGCTTTTCCAGCATTCATCATTTCTGGCTTTTCCAGCATTCATCATTTCTGGCTTTTCCAGCGTTATCTGTCGACAACTATTTGATCTAAGGCACGGGAACTGGACGACATGCATAACTAGACATAAAGACAATTTCTCTCCTTAAAACTTTTGCACGGTTAACCTTTTCTGCTAATGGCAATATTTTACCTCTAGATTATGCAATGACAATGTTTTACAAGTCTTGAAATTGTACAAACTCATGAACCTAGCAGCAGAAAGAAGAAAGTCCTGAGAGGACACAGCAAATATTAAGAATACTGGCAAACATAGCTGAATCTGGTTCTTCTTCTTCCAGGTATTTTTATCTAAAAAGACCCAAGCTCATAATAGAATCTCTATTTTGGGCATACGCAGCAATCATTGCATTCCAAGATACAATGTCTCTATATGGGAGATTATCAAATAGCCTCCAGGCATACTCTATGCTCTTGCACTTTTCATACATGCTTATAATTCTATATATGCTTATAACGGAATTAACAATCAAAGGTCCATTTGAAGCTCATAACCCAATAATATGGGCATGGATGCATTTTCCGGCTGCTCGGAATTTAGGTCCATCAAATGCATTCAAGATGCTAATAAAGGTGACTCTAAGATCTTGAGTCTGATACTTGTTGTTGGTATAGCACTTGTGGATATGATTGGAAAGTCAGGTAGTTTGGAAGATGCACAAAGAATGTTTAATAAAATGTTGAAGAGGATTAATGTTGTTTCATGGAATGCAGTTATTATGATGTTCGTTCACCATAAGAACGATAAGGAAGCACTTATTTACTTCCATCAAATGCAACTAGAAGGTAAAGTTCCAAACAAAATAACATTTATCTCTCTTTTGAAATACGTGCAAACTTGGCTGCATTAACAGATGGGATGCAGACACATACTTCGATCATGGAGAATGGGTATGAAATAGATGTTCTTGTGGGAAATGCTCTATGTACAGCAGATCTGGGGACTTATAGAATGCACAAAGCCGTGTTTTATAAGATGCCTGTTAGAGACATGATATCATGGAATCTAGGCAGTGAAAGGTTGCAATGGTTTTGTAGCACTATTTGACTCTCCTGTTGGTGTTGGTGCAGAGTAGTGTGGAAATGACAAGTTTGTCAAGTTTATCAGATTCGGTTGATTATTCATTAGCTTTTTTTCTTTTTTCCCAGATTGTAACTTTGGTTTTAGATTTATATTCTCGAACTTGATCATATTTGCTCTTTGTTTTGCGGGGCATTCCTCATCACTTCCTTGACATTCTTGACTCGTAGATGGTAGTAATGTAATGCCTTCATTTATCAAGTTAATCAAAGTTGAAGACATCTAAGCTCGTCATTCATTTACGATCTGCGAGTACCACGGTTGGAGATTTTTATGATGATGCGGAAAAGCTATTGCTCAAGTTCTAGAAAAGCGATGTGTCCCTATTATTGTTGGAGGCCAGCGGCTTGTATTTGCCTTGGTATGTTCTAATTATGGCTATTCGACTTCACATATGAAAATAAACATGTACTTGAAAGTACAATTGTCCTGGCTTGTATTTACCATATGACATAGTCTTAATAATGTTTAGGCATTGTTTCTGCTAAGATCTAGACCTTGTATAAAAATGGAAGATGTAATATTCATGCCTAATGTCAGCCACATCAATCTGCATTGCTTTCTTAACAATATGTACTTGCATGGCAAGGCAAATACTCCAAAGACTGCCCCTGAAATCAGTGCGCTGGTTACTGCTGAGCTCAAAGGCCTGCAAGATCGTGGTAATTGGGATGCAGCCCTTGAACTACTTAGAATAGCAATATCTAAATACACGGCAATATATTCTAAATATGTATGGAAGGACAGGATGTCTGCAACAGCTTGAAAGCCACAAAGAGGAAAATGCTAAAAACGGAACATGCACCTATTGCACATGGCTATGGGCTAGATAACGTCTCCTGTATTAAATGCATAAAACGTTAGGAAATGGTCATTGCCCTGAATCTATGTGCATGTTTTTCAAATGCACATTTACATGTTTCTTTTTCCTTATTTCATTGATAACATTCAATTATATCTTATCTGTTATGAAAATCAGGCATGGAGCAGAGAACACATTTATGTCCGTCTATTATAAGATATCTAATTGTAAAACCAAGCCTGTGTCTAAACTGCAAAAATATAACAATCAACTTCACGTGACAATAATCATTCTCTACCTTATCATATCCTGCCCCAACCAGCTTACATAAATGCCACATAATGCTTTTCAATTCAAAAAATTTTTCTTTTATGCTACGAATATAGATGCAAACTCATTTTGTAATTTCATTCTAAACATCATATCTTATTTATATCTCAGTTAAAATCTATTATCTTCATTAGTCATTCAATTTGATATACGAGAAAGCGTAACAATCTTTGGGCACTTTTTCTAATGTACATAATAATTTTTTGCATTATAATACGATCGATAATTTTGGTGGTCGGTATTACGACTGAATTTTCGTATGTATCAATAATGTGGTATGATTTTGAGGCAATCAATAATTTTAGTGATGAGCTTAAGAAGTAGGAGAAATTACTACAGCTGAGCATATTAGCTATGGTCAAAATTTTCTATCGCATTATTCTCTCCAAATAATTAAATCATGCTTGAAAGAAACATCAAAGTATCATCAAACCCTACCCTTAAACTCCACGGTTGACCCTCAACTGCATTGAGAAAAACAAAATACAATGCTCTTGACAAAATAAAGTGTAATTCTCTGCATAGGTTTAATGATGAAGGAAGTATAAGAGAACAAAATAGGATATGGAAGAAGATGGAGAACATCATCATATATTATTTGTAATGTAATAAAATGTATATACAAAACACATGTTAGGTCAGTTATGGACTCGCTTTCCAGTACCCTGTTATGGATGGCAACGACCTCACCTTTCTATGGGCTGAAGAAGCGAGCCTTTTAGGAGGCGGCGTCTTGGCCATATCCATTTTCTGAAGGGATGGAGCAGCTAATTTTTGTTGGCAAAATGTTTTTGCAGCTGAATTTTGGGCTGAATTTTGGGCAAAATGTTTTCTTGCTGAATTTTGCAGCTGAATTTTGGGCTGCTACCATAGCTTTTGGAAGGGAATCCATAGTTTCAGCGTTTTCCTGAGAATTCAATGCCCTGGGCTTCTTAAACACTCGGCCTTGCTCTCCTTCATCAAATCGGACTGCTACCTTTCCCAGCAGAGATCTGTCTCCGTTAAATTTCACCCAAACTTCAACCGTCTGAAATGCTTGCGAAAATTCCTCCATAAACTTACGTGGCCGGCGCCTTCTGCGCATAACATTTCCTTCATCTTTTTCGCTTTCAATGCGCTCATTTTCTTGGCTACACATTTAGTGTTGGAATGTTGGAGCATGTGTAATGGGCACACATGAAGAATGATTTCGGTGGAGGAGTCTAGAAAGCCCATCAATGGGCGGTAGCTTCGGTGGTAGAGTACTTGGCTTGCAAGCAAGAGGTCACGGGTTCGATCCCACTGTCCACCCAATCATAGTAGGCTCATTTCTCAACATGGTATCGAGCCATGGTCCCAAGTAAAGGGTGCTTAAACAGACCGGGATAGTCCCAGTGGTGTGGGGGTGAGAATGAGCAAAGCTTGGCGATTGGAAAGCCCAACTCATGATGGTGGAGTTGCAGGAGGGGAGCATGTGGATTGTGGTGAAGGGCTGGAATGGATTGGTGTGCCCATTAAGGGGAATGTTGGAATGTTGGAGCATGTGTAATGGGCACACATGAAGAATGACTCAGTGGAGGAGTGCGAAAGCCCATCAATGGGCGGTAGCTTCGGTGGTAGAGTACTTGGCTTGCAAGCAAGAGGTCTGAGTTCGATCCCGGCTGTCCACCCAATCATAGTAGGCTCATTTCTCAACATGATATGTTGCATATATAGCCTTTACACATGTCATGTAGAAGCAGCATGAAGCAACAAATGGGAAACCATGCATGCGGGCATGGCATGCGGAATAGTTGCATGCGGGCATGGCAGATAGTATAAGAGGAGACTCACGGAAGCGGAAGAGGGTGGAGAGAAGCAAGGAAGCGGTGCATCTGGGTGGAACAATCCGGTGATTGGATTGAAGGTGAAGTGGCTGATTGCGGGTGGCTTTAGGTGGAGTCTTGTTTATGCTTGAAGGGATAGAGCTTGGGCTCTTTACCGTATATCTGGCCAGAAGAGTGCGGCTGTGGCAACAAGCCGAGTCTTTTGCTAAGAATCGAAGCGGTGGTCAACAGTGCACCACATACACCGGAGGCAGAGCACAAGGAGGTGCATGAGGCTCTTGGAGCTGATAGTGTGCCAGATGTGCAAGAAGAAGTGCATGAAGGAAGGCAAGAAGACATTGAAAGTAGAACAACCACACGCCGCATGCAGAGGTGGAGCGGCAAGGCGTAACTTCCTTTTTGATCACGGATGCTTATGGCGTGACAAAGCGAGTTCCAAACCAAGATAATATCTTGTGTGGTGGAGCCCAAGACGATAGAACAAAAGCTGTGATGGGAGCTGATTCCCTCAAATGGAAGGAGGCTATGGAGAGTGAGTTGAAATCATTTGAAGAAACTGGAACATATGAATTGGTGTCACGTCAGGAGCAAAAATGTGGTTGGCGATAAGTGGCTCTTTAAAATAAAGAGAAATGCTGATGGATCAGTAGAAAGGTATAAAGCTCGGCTAGTAGCAAAAGGATACACTTTCGGGAAGAAGGAGTAGACTATCTGAGATACTTTTTCACCCATAGTCAAGGTGACTAGTCTAAGGACCACGATAGCATTGGCGATTCGAGAATGATATGGAGATAGAGCATATGGGCGTGAAGGCGGCTTTCTTAAATGGAGAACTAGAAGAAGAGATCTATATGGAGCAGCTTTGAAGGATATGGCAGGGGAAGAATATGGTGTCGGCGAAAAAAGCGATATCTGACTTGAGACAAGCATCTAGGCAATGGTATGTTTGCATGAATAAGTTTTGCTTTCAATTGGGTTTAGAAAGTTGAAAACGGAAGGCAATCTATACATGTGGAAAGAAGGGGACAAGTGCTTGATTATGGCACTTTATGTTGATGATTGTGTCATAGTCAAGAATGACAAATCATACCTAGAGAGATGCAAAGTGTTCTTGAAGAGGCGATTAGAATCGAGAACTAGGTGAGCTCAAGCTGTTGGGTATGGAGGTCCGGAAGGAATAGGAAAAGGGGGAGCTTGCTTTGGCCGCAAGAGCGAGAATATCAAAAAGGCTTTGGTCCGATCACGGAATGGCAAATTGCAATATATCAAAACACCCCTTGTACGGGTACAAAATTAGCGATAAGATGTGCGAGAAACTTGGGTGAACAAAGGGAAATGGAAAAGGTGCCGTATCGTGCATTGATAGGCTCGCTTTTATATATTGCCAACGACACAAGGCGGATATCTCTTGCGCGTTAACTTGCTCGGTCGTTTTGCAACAATCGGGGCGAGAGCATTGGATAGCGACAAAAGGGTTTTGAGATATTTGAAGGGTACTTTACATGATGGTATTCACTTCACCAAGAGTGAAGAAAATGGTTTAACGAGTTATGCCGATCTGGTGGGGGAGGAGATCCGGATGTGAAGTCAACTTGGTTATGTGTGCAAATTAGGTATCTTTGCTATATCTTGGGGTGTAAGAAGCGAGGAATGTGTAGCCAAAAATCTAAGCGAGAATATGTAGCGATATCCGGCGGCCTCTGAAATAATTTGGTTACCTTGAGAATGCTCAAGGAGTTAGGATGTTTGTTGCCGAGTGCTACCAAGCTATCTTTGTGATAACAAAAGCGGAGTGGCAATGACTAAAAATCCAGTTCATCATTCTCGTACCAAACACATTGAAATACACCATCACTTCATACGGGATGAAGTCGAAAAAGGGGAGATCGATGTGACTTATATCCCCACAAAATTGCAGCAGGCGGACATGCTCACTAAGGCTCTATCTGAACCTAAGTTGATAGATGCTAAAACCCAGGTTGGAGTTGTGGAGTGTAAAGGCTAAGGGGGAGTATGTTGCATATATAGCCTTTACACATGTCATGTAGAAGCAGCATGAAGCAACAAATGGGAAACCATGCATGCGGGCATGGCATGCGGAATAGTTGCATGCGGGCATGGCAGATAGTATAAGAGGAGACTCACGGAAGCGGAAGAGGGTGGAGAGAAGCAAGGAAGCGGTGCATCCTGGGTGGAACAATCCAGTGATTGGATTGAAGGTGAAGTGGCTGAATTGCAGGTGGCTTTAGGTGGAGTCTTGTTTATGCTTGAAGGGATAGAGCTTGGGCTCTCGGCTGTACATACAGCAGAAGAGTGCGGCTGTGGCAACAAGCCAGAGTACTGCTAAGAATCGAACATTTAGAACATACCTTTTTGCTAATGAAAACCTTTTTCGTGATTTCCACCTGCTATTAGATCGAATACAGGCAATGATACTGCCTTTTTCTGCCTTTTTCTGACCTGCTATTAGAAATGGTCGAGGATGGCTTCTTATGACCATCGGGATGACCTGCTAGTAGATCGAATACAGGCGTCAATAGCTGCTAAATTGCTAAAGCTCCTTTCTCACCATAAGGGGTGACCATCAGAGCAGTTCCACAGATCAGATGCATGGCATCAGAATGAAGGGCAGAACGCATAGCGCTTGCTTAAAAGCAAAATTGGTGATGATTTTTGGACATTTTCTTTCGGATTCACTACTTTGTTGCAGATTTGTTCTGGATGATCAATTGGATGCATGAACAATGTCAAGTTTCCAAGAACAAGAGGTATTTATTATAACAATTCTTGCTTTTGGCGATTTCTTGCACCTATTTTTGTGATGGCATATAGAAATATATCTTTTAGAAATGTATCTATTCCAAAGCATATCTGTTTATTATTTCGATATGTTGCAAACTTCTATATGTGAGCTCCACCATGTTCATGCATTTCGATATATATGCAAGCTTCTATATGTGGGCTTCACCATGTTCATCATATTCTGCAAGTGCACCTAATGCCAGTGGCATGTAAATATTTCTGGTGCCATTTATCCTGTGAGTTTGATAAGAAGGTGTCTCCCCTGGTGACAGGCATCCCAGAGAGATAAAGCTGCAAATTTCCATCTCCAAGATGACCATAACCAAGCACTAAAACTTTCGTATTCCTAGTTCTCTCACCTTGTAAGCTTGCATGCAGATAGATCTGCTCTGCTTGTTAATGCTGGCACTGCATTCAGCAAATCATGGAACAGTTCAACCTTTCCTCTTCTCCACAAAGCGGGCCTCCTCGTCGGTATCTGGACTAAAGAGTGGGTTGCGCCATGGCAAAGCTTCGATGACCTCACACTTTGAAGACAACAAAAACCTAACCTGACCGTGAAATTCCAACTTGATAATTTTCTTCCTTGCAAAGTGAAGCCTTTTTCCTCATGGGGAACTCCAGTTATGCTCATGGAATCATACATGCCGGATCGAGCTGTATATTTTATTTGGTGATAACTCACATTCTTTGCATAGAAATTGTGATTATGTTGTGTGCAAAAATGGTCAATGTGCAGGATGTGTTAGCAATGATATTTTGTTCAAGGGATGCAAGCCAGCTGGTAGTAGCTACAATATGCAGTTAAAACAATAGAAGGTTACGGCTACTTTAGGTTCAAATACTTCTTCCATGAATAGAAATGTCATTGTCGGAGCAGTTTTAGCAAGCCTTAATGCAAATCTGTTATAAATCCTTCTGATACGTAGATTTGAACAAGAAGAACCACAACTTGCATGGTGATAATGATGATGTATTAATAGAAGATGCCTGCATTAAGTTACTAGGATTTCAAATTTTGTAACACACCGTTAATGCAAGTAGTCAATTTTTGTTTTAGGTTTCTGATCTGCAATCTTCTGAGCAGGTGAAAGCTTGAAGACAACTAATGGATGTGCAGGTTGGTAACAGTGCTGCTCATGATGGCAATGTATGGGCACTTGGCAATTAATTAGACTAACTAGAAGGTATGCCATTCTCATTGCTTTTACTGTTTTGTTGCGTTATTTATCTTGCAGAAACTTGTTGTTGGTATGTTGCGGTTCTTTCATTATGGAGCCTGATATGTCAGAAATGTATGGACAATATTGGCACATCTGAGACCATGCATATATGCTTGCAATAACACGCGGGCTCAACTTCCACATGTCCTAGCAGTGTTTCAGTTTTAGCAAAACTTGAATATGCATTATCTTAGGATAATAATCTTTGTGAGCATTTTCGGTTTCAGGTCTTGTGCTTTACTCCTTAGAGCAAGAACGTCACAGGAATGTCAAATATATCTTTTGCGTGAGGATAAGCCAGGTGGAAGTTTTGCCATTGTTGTGGAGGAATATTGATAGAAATCTGTCTAAGGGTTAAGCAGGTGAACACAACTAGTTTTAGCTGCGCAGGAGCTCTCAGGTACGCTTTCCTATACAGTTTCCATAATGCAAATGATTTTCATTAATAGGCTGAATATGTGCATATGTTGAAGGTTATTTGTCTTATATTGCCTGAAAAACGTATCTAACTAGAATACATGAGCAAGAATAGGCACGGAAAAAGCAGATAAGCCATTCTACCTGCAGTATGCAACCTAAAATGCCTAAAACCTGATGATAACTTTTAGCTAGATGCAAGAGACCAAATAGTCATATTTTGAGGGCAAGAAGGAGAAGGGCAGACGATATAACAAGGATCCAGCAAGAAAGATCCAAATTTTGTGCAAAGAAATTATATGGCACAGTCATTTGGCTGCTGAACACACTGATGCTAAGTTGTTATATGGTGCTAGCATAGTGGAACTTCCTATAGTGACTAATGATTTTTGACGTTTTCAAAATGTGCATTCTTTTTAATGAATACATGTTAAAGGCGCAATATATTTGTTGCATCATTTTTGGGATTCTGGGTCAGAATGTTCTGCTTTGTTTGCTAACTAAGGAGGTAAATGTTCAGTTCACATTTGAGGCAAGTAGAAGATCAGGAGGAGTCTTCCAGAAAATAAGCCTTATAACTTAGATTATAGTACTATTAGGCGAAGGTAGCAAGAAGAAGTCTTCCAGGCAATAAGCAACATAACTTGTTGGATTATAATACTATTAGAGGATGTAGCAAAGCTGTGAATGATGTGATTGTTACCACAATAAAATTATGCTCTATTTCCTTTATTAGGGCTCCTAGTTTGATTGGTGTTAAGTTGATGGATCATTTACCTTGTTGAAAGTTGATAAATGGCTGTAGCGCAATTGTGATTCTTCATAAACATCTGCGAAAAGGCCATCCTAGACAAAATGTTTAGAAAGATGTTGCAGCATGGAATGTATTGATATCAACAAACCTAGGAAAAATCACAATATAGGTGAAAATATTTCTAAGCATATGTCAAACAAATATATTTTCCACCATGTTTAAAGTCGAAAATGTCAATCTTTGCGGTCAGAACTTATTTATTTTGCATGAACTTGACTTTTAAGATTCCTGTATGTGAAATATAATTAGCTTAGGTGCTTATTGCTTAAGGGCAAGGATCAAATGGATATTGGACACAACCCTTGTTGCATAAATCGTTACACACGATAAGCATAACCCTTAAAAAGATTATCAATATACGACATAAACATAGATTGCAATTGGACATAAACATGCTCAGTAAACTCATGATACAAAGGACATCAAGATGGATGCCAACTTCGGTTTTATTGCTTATGCATATAAGTGTAAGCAACAAATGAAAGTTCATTCTCCCTTATCCCAAAAGGTCTAATTGTGAAGACCATTGTATGGCAAATTATGTATTGCCATTTAAAGGTCTAGAATTAGATTATGTTTTGTAACAATTCTTTTATCTGAATGAATTACTTCGATTGAGTTTGTTCCTTGTCCCTAATTGTCTATTCTATCCAAAATAGTTGATACATATTATTGAACATAGCATTACACAAAGTAAACATTTTTTCTTGGCTCGTTATTAAAATAAAATATAATCTCAAAGTAGGAATTTAATTGTTTAGAAAGAATAAATACTCACCTCCTCACACCTCCATACCCAAAACTGTCATACCCAAGACCACGGGTTCAACGTCTCGTTGTGAAAGTGGCCATGCATCATTGTAAAGTTGGTGGGGAAGGATCCACTTCAGCCATGTACAATGGTGGGGGCATGGTCCATCTGGTTATATTGTTAATTTTCCCATAAGCTACGACTTGACGTAAAATGCCATCCATCCATCCTCAACAAGTACTTACATTGTATCTTCCCTAGGATTGGGCTCGCATGATTGGTCATTGTAACTTGTTCAATGATAAAACGAGATCGAGGGCGGAGGTCGTGAGGGGTCACATCTTTTTTACTCAAACTTTCGTTTTATAAGTAGTTTCTTAGTGTTAGGACATACATTCCTAGCTCAAATTCAAGGTTTAAGGTACTCTGCACTATCAGACTGCTCTAATTATGCATCTAGCTAGGTCAACATGGGTCAACCACTCACACAGTGGCGGAGAAGCATTCTCAAAAGTTTTGGAAATGCCAGCGCGCACTCTGTGAAGGTTCACTTCCTAATGGCCATAATTTTTTAGGGTTTTCCTATAATTCTTTCTAACTTAGCATTACTCTACTTTTTCTTGCTCTGGATTGGAAATTTTTTTTCCAAATTTTCGGAGAGGTTCATTCTTGGGTTGCTATTCCCAAGGCGGGAGTCTACTGTTAGTTCTAACAGGGAATGGTCAGTGCCCGAACTTGGTCTACCAAGATCATGCTCTGATACTACTATGACGTCTCCTACTTCCTCTACGATGCTTCCATCATATCAGAAGGCGGAGTTCATCCCCTTAGCAGCCAAACTGACAGGGGCCATCCACCTGACACCAATCTTTGACAATGGATCGATGAGGAAGAATGGATGGGTCATTTGCCTTGTCTTCCCTCGGGACCGTCCTAGCTGCGGAAGCGTGAGTAAACATAAGCACATGACATCAATATATCAACAAAGTCACCTTGAAGGGTGACTACACCATAACATACATGTAATAGCACATCAATAACATCATCATCACATGGGGGATCCTACCTAATGGCTCGGACTCCAAGGTATGGACTAACGGCTTGGGCCTCCAGAAGTCATTGCAGACCGAATTCATAAGAATGGATTGGGCTGGCATAGAAACATGGCTGTTGGGTAGTCCACTCCATCTGTCCCTCCCGTGCACACTTTGCAGAGCAGGTTGAAGAGTCTTGGGACTGGACCATAGCCTGCCGGGTGCGTAGCCAAAGGGGCTACTGCTGGGTTGCATCTCCCCAGTCTCGATGAGGCAGGAGGAGAGTCTCCTCCCCTCCAAAGGCATGCATGCCTATCACAGGCGGCTAGAGGGCCACGCCCGTATTCGACTTGAACCCCATTGACGGTGACGCATCACCTAAGAGGTGTCCAGCTCATACCTTGCCCACACGCAGTGGAAAACAATTAAGCCTAGCCCGCTTAGATCCCCGATAGGCTTTACACACCAGAGGGATCAGTCAGTGATGAGACAAGTCCCCCTTATTCCACCGGTCTAGCCCCGCCACCCACAACCAGGCGGGCTCTTGTACACGGGCCGCATTAATTGGGAATTAATGAGGTTATCTAGGATCATCCCTTCTTGAAGGTTCCTCTTAAAGACCTATACAATCATTCCAAGCAAAATAAATTACGTATCTCATTATGCTTCATCTTTTTCTTTTTAATCGAGCCATACATGCCTAGCAGCAGAACTCCTACTCTTGTGGAAACGATGCCATCGAGTATCTCCATGAACCAACACAAGAGCAACTCTTTCAAACCGCTTCTACGTCGCGCTTCATCATCTTATTTCTCAATCTTAACCCTTCATATACATCAACGATCTATAATGAAAGTTGATGACATATACTCAAAATCCCCTTAGTATATATTTTTTTTTTTTTTTTTTTGGGAGGCATGGTTAGTAGGATTTGCAAGTTGCACCCACCCACATCTCCCACCTAATAAGTAGCCGGGTTTTGAACCCCTGGTGGGGATCACCTCAACCCAAGGCCTTACCACTAGACCATCACCTCAATAAGCGTAAACTTTTTTTTTTTTTGGTTCTTTATTAAAATAAAATATAATCTCAAAGTGGCAACTTATTTGTTTAGAAAGAAGAAATACTTCCCCCCTCACACCTCCATACCCAAAACTGCCATACCAAAGGTCACGGGTTCAACGTCTCGTTGTGAAAGTGGCCATGCATCGTTGTAAAGCAGGTGGGGAAGGATCTACCTCAGCCATGTACAATGATGGGAGCATGGTCCATCTGGTTATATTGTTAATTCTCCCATAAGCTACGACTTGACGTAAAATGCCATCCATCCATCCATCCATCCTCAAAAAATACTTACATTGAATCTTCCTTAGAATTGGGCTCGCATGAAACTAACAAAGCTCCCAACAAAAAGGAATTTCAAAGGATAAAAGCGAGATTGAGGGCGAAGGTCGAAAGAATTGTCCAAAGGAGAATAGAATGAAATAGAGTAGACTAGAATAGAATAGAATAGAGAAGGTTGAAAAAGAACAAGTTACAAATGGAAAGAGACACCAAAATGGCTAAGCCAAGCAGGGAGAAGCCCCTCCTCTGCATGATTTTAAAGAAATAAGAATCAAGGGTACTGCTCAGAAATGAGAAAGTACCAATGAGAAGCTGATGAAGAACCCTGCAAGAAATAATGATCTCCCCAATGAACCAGAGGCCCAAAAAATGCATGCAATGCATGCATACAAGGCATGCATGCTCGCCTATTCCAGAATCCTAATCCAATGGATTGGATCTATGGCATAAGATTAACATCTATATATATTACTAATGCTGAAATAGGAGGTTAGTCTGTGCGCGATTTTGACCGTTGGATGAAATGGAGGGTCGAGATGTATTTCCTCAATTTTCCTGAGCGGTTGGATCTCCTGCATCCTTCGGTAGGTTCTTCAAAAAGAGCTTATCTGGCCAAAATTGCTTGGTAGCTTGATAATTTGTTCAGCCAGTTCGTCGATATCTGAAGCTCTCCTGCGTTTTCTCACAAAAGTGAGGATTACCCTGCATGTGAAAGCAGCTGGAGCTCAGTCTTGCTTGAAGCTTTAACGAAATAGGTTTCAGGGATGACGGAATAGATTTTAGGGAAGAAGTTGCATGCTAAATGTTTGTTTATGGCTTCAAAATGCCCAATGAACTAAAATACAGCCTTTCCAACTGCTTTTTCTTCTAAAGATGCCCACATGGTTTCAACAGAGGCTTGCCTACATAAAAATCTGGCAAATTCTGGTAGAAGCTGCCTCCCAATCGTAATTGAGCAATCATCTCATATTAGGTTCCGCATAAAGAAAAAATGCTCTGCAACGACATTCAAAGCCATCGTAATAGCCTATTGCCTATTGCCTAGGGAGACATCGCTACTGATGGCATTTTGCCTAGGAGACATCGCTTCTGATGAGCATTCTCATCATGCAGCCGTGGAAAAATTCATGGAAAAAGAAAACGGTTTCTCTAACATGAAGGGAAATCAACGATTTAGAATAACCTAACGAAAATCAAAGTGTAAGATTGTGCACAGACTATCCTAAAACGGCTTTAGTATTAGATATAGATGTTCTTGTATGAAAATCAGGCATGGAGCAGAGAACGCATTTATGTCGGTCTATTATAAGATATCTAACAATAAAAACCAAGCCTGCTGTCTAACTGCAAAAATATAACAATCAACTTCACGTGACAATAATCATTCTCTACCTTATCATATCCTACCCCCAACCAGCTTACATAAATGCCACATAATGCTTTTCAATTCAAAATAATTTTCTTTTATGCTATGAATATAAATACAAACTCATTTTGTAATTTCATTCTAAACATCATATCTTATTTATATCTCAGTCAAGATCCATTGTTTACACTAGTCATTCAATTTGATACATGAGGAAACGCCGAGCAACGCTGGGCACTTTTTCTAGTGTACATAATAATTTTGTATGTACATACTTTCATGCACATACTTTCATGCACCATCACAATGTTCCTATGCCAGAGGGTTTGGCGGTCGTCTCGCTTCATGAAGTCTTTGATGGACAGTTGTCACTCCCATATCCAGAGACATAGATAGAGACGCTTTCTGAGGCTGTGGGTTTTTTTATTCTCTGGCACAAGGAAGATATCAAAGATCTATTCAAGGAGACACATGTCGTTTGCACCGCTCCATCACAGATTAAACGCATCAGCTGGCAATGCCAAGAAAAGGATAGGTCAAGAGACCAACACAGTGCAGACGATCTCGAGAGATGAGCTTGTGGGAAGCAATGTACTCTGTCGCATGAATGCTGCAATCTAGCTTAGGCAACTGGCATCATTATTTTTACGGATCCAAACCATGTTGTAAGTGACATGAGGTTGGGTGATTTAATGGTTAGGAGCTATTATTATAGCCATGTTTTTCTCGGCGGCAAGGATTACAATGCGTTGTCAAGCATGTGCGAAATGCCATAAATGCATGATCTTGTGAGATTGCCAATAGCATTGGTGCTTGTTGACGGCATTCCTGTATCCAGGTTAGTGGTAGCAGTCAAGGAGAAGGAAGTGGAGATCGAACCGTATAGTTTGAAGCAGGAGGACCATAGCCCCAAAAAGACTCTACAAGATGGTCAATCGGAGACCTAGAGCACGTCCATAACTTCGAAGAACGTGATAGGAAAACCAACATCGATGCCATTTTCGAGTTAGTCATCAACTATGTCTTTGCTGAGGAGATGTTGTGCCAATTTCACAACCAAAGGGTAGCCGAGATGAGGACTTTCTACTAACATGAAAAGCTTCGAGCGCATAACCTTTGCATACAATATGCTAGACCTTTGTTCTAAAAAATGGTAAAGTGAAATATATAATGCTAAATAACACAAAGTAATGCGTGAAAGCATGGCATAGAGCGTATGGCATTCCCATGTCTACTTTATACAAATGGAGGAAGCTCTTCATGGAGGGGCATAGAATTGCGAGAACATGAAAATTGTGGCTCTAAAAGCCGGGGTCTCATATTACTCGGCTGGTAATCTTTGCTATCGATGTATATAGAGGAAAATCGTGGAGAGACAATGCCACATTCAGAAATTACAGTGAGGGCATCAAACAAAATGTGAAGAGGCTACCTTCCATATTGACTAAAAAGGATATACACCAAGAGATAAATATTGCCGTTATAGAGATGACCGGGAAGCATGTAAAGCTTCTTCAGGAGGTTGCAATTGCCAAAAGAATATCTTTTCTAAGTGCGATAGTTGTATTGTGATAAAGGAGAAGCTTGCTAAGACAAGATAATGGCC
Source organism: Isoetes taiwanensis (assembly GCA_021234155.1). Classification (NCBI taxonomy): domain Eukaryota; kingdom Viridiplantae; phylum Streptophyta; class Lycopodiopsida; order Isoetales; family Isoetaceae; genus Isoetes; species Isoetes taiwanensis. The sequence goes on along the minus strand of JAJEKV010000019.1, from coordinate 1,038,476 downwards.
ATATCCATTTTTTGAAGGGATGGAGCAGCTAATTTTTGTTGGCAAAATGTTTTTACAGCTGAATTTTTAAGCTGAATTTTGGGCAAAATGTTTTTCTTGCTGAATTTTATATAGCTGAATTTTGGATTGCTACCATAGCTTTTGGAGCGGAATCCATAGTTTTAGCGTTTTCGAGGGAATTCAATGCCCAGGTACGCTTAGACATTGACCCTGCTCTCCTTCATCAAATCGGACTACTACCTTTTCCAAGGAGACTGTCTCAGTTAAATTTCACCCAAAGCTGGCGAGCTTAAAGACTGCAAGACTCTTGTGTTTTTAAACTTAGGACATTTGCTACTAAATTTTGTCCTTCCGGCTATCTTCTCAGTCAAGTGTGATGATCACAAAGCTGGTTTCTTCATTAAGATTTAAAATTTAAATGCTACGATATCAACATGCGACTTACGAGAACACACACAAAGCCGATTTTGCATCAAATGGTTTTATTGAGGTGGAAAGTCTTCCGTGGTGTATATATCTAAAGTCTTTGGTCGTGAGTCGATGCGCATTTCGGGGCACCTCTAGACATTTTTTGCAGCAACTGGACTTGTTTCTGATTGATAGTTCAAATTTTGGGAAGTGTACATAATAATTTTGTATGTATGTACAATCAGTAATTTTGGTGGTTGGTGGCCCACGACTGATTTTTTGTACGTATCAATAATCTGGCATGCTTTTGTGGCAATCAATAATTTTAGTGGATACTTGATTACTAGAGCTTGAGCATATTAGCTATTGTCAAAATTCTCTAAATCGTGTTATTCTCTCCAAATAATTAAATCATGCTTGAAAGAAACATAAAAGTATCATCAAACCCTACCCTTAAACTCCACGGTTGACCCTCAACTGCATTGAGAAAAAACAAAAATGCAACGCTCTTGACAAAACAAAGTGTAATTCTCCTGCATAGGTTTAATGATGAAGGATATATGGGAAACAAATATATCTTCCACCATGTTTAAAGTCGAAAATGTCAATCTTTGCTTATTGCTTAAAGGCAAGGATCAAATTGCATAAATCGTTACGGCAAGCATAACCCTTAAGTTATCACATAGGACATAAACATAGAATGGAATTGGACATAAACATGCTCTACGGAAGTTAAAATTAACTCAATTCAATTCATGTTTGAGTTCTATAAGTGAACTTATATTACGGACATCAGCGGATGCCAACTTCGTTTTTTATTGATTATGCATACAAAACTTTTGGCGGCCTAAACGCTTTTCTTCACCAACTCATCTATACGTGGTAGAACATGCAGGATTTGAACCTACACTTTTTTTTTTTGCCCTTATGTTCAGCGCCTGCACGATAGAAGGATGCTAACCATAACGACATCCCCAAGTCAAAGGTACATCCCCAAGTTCCTTTGAGTTTTTCAGATTCCTTCTAACTCGCGTAAATGTGTTATTGATCCTTTTAACGTGTGTATGTTTGCATTCTTAAAGTATGATTCTTCTTAATAACTACTTTTAAAGTTCACCATCTAGTAGTTTCTTACTTAGAATTAGTCCCTTTTAATTTTATTTGTTTATGCATGACCATGTGATCTTGATAAATTTCTAAGAGTTTCCTATATTTTGGATTATATTTTATTGATTTACCAAAATGTCTTGTTTTGCAGCAACGTCATTGTTTTGTGCTACTGAAGTTTCTTACTCTACGGTTTCCAAAACATTTAAAGGCAAATCCATTTGCATGACATTTCATGGCACTATATTGCTGAGAAGCGCATAGCCTGTTCCTAAGCTACTAGCTATGGCAGATTTCAGGAAACACAACAACAAAAAGATTCTTTTGCAAATCCTGACCTAGGCATAAGAGAGCAAGTGAGTTTGCTTCAAAGAAATCGCAATTTCTATCCGGAAGAAAGGAGGCGATGTCGGCTTGGAAGTTTGTTAGCCTCCTAGCTATCCATGCATTGATAAAAAATAATAATGTGGTTTATCTTTGATGTTGAATGGCTACTCTGTACCAAATTGTATTGAAAGCAGTTTGGCAGCAAAAATTGGCTCCTCCTATGACATGGCGCATGGCAGCAGAAATTGCCAAAAAGGTCATGATCCAGCCCCGCGCCTGGTTCTACAAAACAAGCGAGGGTATTTTAAAACATCATCCTAGTGGATAAGGCAGGTCTTGTATACTAGCATTTTGGAAATAGCAAACTGTATAGCTGATGCATGCGGATGAAGTGATTGAAGGGTTACAATAGCGCCTATTGCAAAAGAAAAAAGGTGGTCATAGTAAAACATATACCTCCATGACCCTAGCTTTTGAGCAAAATAAATTCTCGCATGAAAAGGAAGAAAAATATCATTTACCTAATGAAGCAGACCAAGTCTTATTAAAAATTTAGAGAGAAAAGCGAGGAGCTCATCCAAAAGATGTGGAGGCTTGTTGTCTTGCTAAAATATCCCCTCGGACAAATGAATTCACTGAAATTAGAATCTGGCGAACACAATGCAATTCCAAGAGTTATGCGGTGGTGGTGTCGGGGAGCTATAGCTATAGGCGTGCTCACTTTTGGGAAGTCTAGAGTGCATTGGTTTCCACTCATGGATGTAATGGGCCCAGAGCTGTTGGAGATGGACATGCCAAACATCCCTATTCCGCCACACTGTTAATGCTAAATGATGGACTTTGTAAACATACATTATGAACATACTGTACATTTAGCATCACATTTAGCATCGACAAAGGTCCAATGACACGCAAAAAAAAAACTATCACAGTTTAGCTCCAACACATATTTCTCCAGAAGGATTTCCTCATATCTGCTTACCTCATGGCTTTGTTATTATTTTTTAAGTAGGGCTTTGATATACTTTCTTTGAAGAGGGCAATGCTTTCATAGCGTTGAAATGTAACTTTGTCTTGATGATTCCTTCATCTTGCATTAAGTGGATATATTCGAGGCAGTATTGGCCTTACCATGTTGACCATATCTTTGCAATCATTGCATTCCAAGATATCACATCCCTACATGGTAAATTGACAAAGATATTATATGCCTCCTCAATCTTCCACATTTTGCATACATATCAATGAGTGCATTCCTCAACACAATATCGAACTAACCTCATTTGTTAATAATTTGGTCATGTATGAACCGCCCATGCTCAAAGGGGCGGATGATGTTATACATGCTTTTAAGACGACAATATACACAAACTTATCTTTTTTGCGGTCAATTTGAAGTATAAATCAAATGCGGTGGTACCTTCTCCAAGGGTAGCATGGGGGAAATGATTGCGCTCAAGTGTAAACACTTGGTTGCAAAACTGCTCAAATGCTTTATCGACCTCAAGCAAGCCTCGAGGAAGATGCAAACAAGCGGATGAGATGGTCACCCGAAGCTGCCGCAACCGGATTGAGGCCACTTTTAACCATGAGAGATTGCACACATCGGCACACTTTATATCCTTTGTTACGCCACATCGTTGCAAAAAGGAAATAAGCACTACTTTTCGGATATAGCGGCACCACTTCTCTCTATGTAATGCCTCGTCCGGGCCGGTTCTTCCGAGTTAATTCTCTTAATTCACAGGCAAGGCTGTGGATAATACAAAATCTATCGTAAACAATTGAGGAAATAATGGAGAATATAGTTTGGGATTACTCTACCTGTGACTTGCCCTTGAATTCCTAAAAAGAACGGGCCATCTTTGGATGTCGCATAATTGGGGATCTTTGTAAATTGTAACTTCCTTCAATTGAGACCTTTGGTGAACATGATGCACGGAGCATGTCTACAAATTTCTACCGCGGGGAATTCTTCAATGGTGTTCAAAATCGTCCAAGTATGTGCCTTTGGGTCTTTGGAATATTGGTTATGGAGGATTTACTTCTTTGGATTTTTGTTGGTTCTTGGATATCGAAAGATATAAGCTCCACTTCGTCCCATTCGCGCTGTCTTGATCTTCAAAATATTTCATGATTTATAAGACGATAGTGGCGATTTTGGGCGGAATAGGTAGCGAAAAATCAAAGGAAGCCATAGCCGAGCTTTTGAAAAAGGGATTAAAAAATGGGCGAATTTGGATAAACATGCCAGGGAACGAAGAGATTTCTCCCATAGCCAATAAATAAAAAGCACAGACCGTCAAATCTCTATCATCTCTATCATGGGCGGACCAAGGTCTTTCATGCTTGCTTCGAGGAAGAATCAAGACAAAACAAAGGCATCCTCATGGCAGAGACAAAAGAAAACGAGGCGGGGTGACTGCCGCTGAGCCCACAATTGAAGAATGCTCCATCAAATCAAACAGTCCGAAAGGTCCTTGCCCATCTTTCAAATCAGGGCTAAACTGAAGGATTTTGGTTTCTGTTCAAAAAAGAAGGCAAACTACGTTTTCTGAAGTCAGGGCTTAACTGAAGGATTCTTTTGGTTCCGGAGTCGATTTATCTGTTCAAAAAGAAGCGAAACTACGATTTCTGAGGTCGGATTTGGTATTGCGTGATTAAGAAGATGATTTTTGAATGATGGGTGTTAAGTTGGAAGAAAAATGATGAGTTTAGACCAGATTTGAGAACCAAAGATATCCTTTCTAAGGTCGAAAACCTTTTCAAAGACTATTGCAAAACTTGCTTTGCTAGCACGTAACTCCATTGGCCCCGCAATAAGCATCAAGCCTCCGCTCTTAGCAACAAGATCATCATGTAATGACCTAGTTCTGGATCATGCCGTTAAATGCCCATTATGGCCACTCACGTAAATTCGACCACAGACTGAAGGCGCCAAAGCATTTCGGCCAGAGCTTCAATATAAAACCAGAAGAAGGTCGAAGAAGAGGATTAACCCGAAAGGCATACAGGCCAAGTTCCGGCCTACAAAAGCGATGGATATGGAAGAATAAGTGGCTATGGCCACAAATGTGAGAACAAAAAAAATAGATGAAAACCCACTTACAGATTCGGTGCTTCCAAAATTGACGAACTCTGTTTCTAGAAGGAAGCTTGTGGAGGAACTGCAGGGGAAGAAAGAAAGGGGGCGTAGCAGCCACCGGAGAGATTGCTTGAAGAGCAAGAAAGAGAAATTTTGGGACTTTTTAATTTTTGCTATTTTTTTATGTAAACGTGTCATGCCCAGGTTTTGCCTCAAACGAAATATTGTTTGCATGCTACGTGTCACAACGACAATGCCTCAAACAAAAATAACCTCAAATAAATACCTTCAAACAAAAATTGAAACTGAATTATATATGAGTTGATAAGTGAAAGTTCATTCTCCCGTATCCCAAGGTCTAGAATTAGATTATGTTTTGTAACAATTTTACTTCGATTGTGTCCCTAATTGTCTATTCTATCCAAAGTAGTTGATACATATTATTGAACACAGCATTACACAAAGTAAACTCCACGGTTGACCCTCAACTGCATTGAGAAAAACACAAAGACAAAGTTGCTCTTGACAATACAAAGTGTAATTCTCCTGCATATAGGTTTAATGATGAAGGAAATATGAGAGAACAAAATGGAAGAAGATGGAGAACATGTATATACAAAACACATGTTAGGTCAGTTATGGACTGGCTTTCCAGTACCCTGTTATGGATGGCAACGGCCTCACCCTTCTATGGGCTGAAGAAGTGAGCCTTTTAGGAGCAGGCGTCTTGGCCATATCCATTTTCTGAAGGGATGGAGCAGCTAATTTTTGTTGGCAAAATGTTTTTACAGCTGCAGCTGAATTTTTGGGCTGAATTTTGGGCAAAATGTTTTTGCTGCTGGATTTTACAGCTGAATTTTGGGCTGCTACCATAGCTTTTGGAACGGAATCCACAGTTTTAGAGTTTTCCTGAGAATCCAATGCCCTGGGCTTCTTAGATACTCGGCCCTGCTCTTCTTCATCAAATCGGACTGCTACCTTTCCCAACAGAGATCTTTCTCCGTTAAATTTCACCCAAACTTCAAGCATTTGAAATGCTTCCGAAAATTCCTCCATCGCTCCCGTCGTCGACCGCTTCCTGCTGCATAACATTTCCTTCATCTTTTCGCTTCTGATGCGCTCATTTTCTTGGCTACACATATATATCAGGTTAGAACATACCTTTTTGCTAATGAAAACCTTTACCTTTTGGGTAATGAAAACCTTTTTTTAACCACGATTTTGAGTTTTTTAACCTGCTATTAGATCGAATGCAGGCAATGACACTGCCTTTTTCTGACCTGCTATTAGATCGAATACACTAAATTGCTAAAGCTCCTTTCTCACCGTTACCTCCTGTGGAGTTTAACTACGGTACAGGCAGATCAGAGCAGTTCGACAGATCAGATGCATGGCTTCCGGGACAGGCATCAGAATGAAGGGCAGAACACATAGCGCTTGCTTAAAAGCAAAATTGGTGATGATTTTTGGACATTTTCTTTCGGATTCACTACTTTGTTGCAGAATGATCAATTGGATGCATGAGCATGAACAATGTCAAGTTTCCAAGAACAAGAGGTATTTAAAATAACAATTCTTGCTTTTGGCTATTTCTTGCACCTATTTTTGTGATGGCATATAGAAATATATCTTTTAGAAATGCGGTATCTATTCCTAAGCATATCTGTTTATTATTTCGATATGTTGCAAGCTTCTATATGTGAGCTCCATCATGTTCATGCATTTCGATATATATGCAAGCTTCTATAAGTGGGCTTCACCATGTTCATCATATTCTGCAAGTGCACCTAATGCCAGTGACATGTAAATATTTCTGGTGTCATTTATCCTGTGATTTTGATAAGAAGGTGTCTCCCCTGGTGACAGACATGCCAGAGAGATAAAGCTGCAAATTTCCATCTCCAAGATGACCATAACCAAGCACTAAAACTTTCGTATTCCTAGTTCTCTCACCTTGTAAGCTTGCATGCAGATAGATCTGCGCTGCTTGTTAATGCTGGCACCGCATTCAGCAAATCATGGAACAGTTCAACCTTTCCGACAAAGTGGGCCTCCTCGATCGGTATAAAGTGGGTTGCGCCATGGCAAAGCTTCGATGACCTCACACTTTGAAGACAACAAAAACCTAACCTGACCGTGGAATTCAAACTTGATAATTTTCTTCCTTGCAAAGTAAAACACTTTGGAGATGAATACTTTGGAAATATTGGTGCGTCTGATTCAAGAACTGATCTAGCCAAGGCTCAATCTTATGCCACTTTTCTGAAGCCTTTTTCCTCATGGGGAACTCCAGTATACATGCCAGATCGAGCTGTATATTTTATTTGGTGATAACTCACATTCTTTGCATGGAAATTATGATTATGGTGTGTGCAAAAATGGTCAATGTGCAGGATGTGCTAGCAATGGTATTTTGTACAAGGGATGCAAGCCAGCTGGTAGTAGCTACAATATGCAGTTAAAAAAATAGAAGGTTACGGCTACTTTAGGTTCAAATACTTCTTCCATGAATAGAAATATCATTGCCGGAGCAGTTTTAGCAAGCCTTAATGCAAATTTGCTATAAATCCTTCTGTTACGTAGATTTCTATGAAGCATAGCAAGTGATTAAATATAACTTCTCACAATCTTTTGGTGCTGGAGGTTTTTAACCTTTCTAGAAGGTATACAAGTTGCAGTGGAGAAATTAGAAATCGGAGCACCATCGTAAGCAATTCTACACACAGGATTTCAATACTATTAGAAAGAAGCCAACGCCAAGATCTGGTGAGTTTATTAGGATTATGAACCAGTGCCAAGATGAGCCTTCTTGTTTATGAGTAAATGACAAACAGTATGGCTGTCGGGAACAAACCTCCTTTAAATTGGACACACAGATTTGAGATTGTTGTGGGAACTGCAAGGTGACTTGCATATTTGCATGAAAATGTTCAGTCAAGATCATTGTTTTAAATATGAAACAACATAAAACTCTTGTAGACGTGGTTAAAGAATGTAGATTTTGACATTTGTCAGCATATTGATAGAAAGCATGCATGCTCTTTTGTCCCAGATTTCTCGGCCTGACTCTGTTTTACTGTGCAGGCATATGTCATAAAAGTTGCTTAAGAAGATGCTTGCATTAAGTTACTAGGATTTCAATTTCTGTAACACACCGTTGATCCAAGTACTCAATTTGTGTTTTAGGTTTCTGATCTGCAATCGTCTGAACTAATGGATGAGCAGGTTGGTAACAGTGCTGCTCATGATGTCAATGTATGGGGACTTGGCGATTAACTAACTAGAAGGTATGCCATTCTCATTGCTTTTACTGTTTTGTTGCTTTACTTATCTTGCAGAAACTTGTTGTTGATATGTTGCATAATGGAGCCTGATATGTCAGAAATGTATGGACAATATTGGCACATCTGAGACCATGCGTATATGCTTGCAATAACACGCGGGCTCAACTTCCACATGTCCTAGCAGTGTTTCAGTTTTAGCAAAACTTGAATATGCATTATCTTAGGATAATAAACTCTGTGAGAATTTTCGGTTTCAGGTCTTGTGCTTTACTCCTTAGAGCAAGAACGTCACAGGAATGTCAATTATATCTTTTGCGCAAGGATAAACCAGGTGGAAGTTTTGCCATTGTTGTGGAGGTATATTAATAGAAATCTGTCAAGGGTTAAGCAGGTGAACACAAGTAGTTTTAGCTGCGCAGTAGCTCTCAGGTACACTTTCCTATACAGTTTTCATAATGCAAATGATTTTCATTAATAGGCTGAATATGTGCATATGTTGAAGGTTATTTGTCTTATATTGCCTGAAAAACGTATCTAACTAGAATACATGAGCAAGAATAGGCACGGAAAAAGCAGATAAGCCATTTTATCTGCAGTATGCAACCTAAAATGCCTAAAACATCATGATAACTTTTAGCTAGATGCTAGATGCTAGAGGCAGACGATATAACAAGGATCCAGCAAGAAAGTTCCAATTCTGTGCAAAGAAATTATATGGAACAGTCATTTGGCTGCTGAACAGACTGATGCTAAGTTGTTATATGGTGCTAGCATAGTGGAACTTCCTATAGTGATTAATGATTTTTGATGTTTTCAAAATTTGCATTCTTTTAATGAATGCATTCACAAGCATAATATATTTGTTGCATAATTTTCAGAATTCTGGGTCAGATTGTTCTCCTTTGTTTGCTAACCTAAGGAGGTAAATGTTCAGTTCATATTTGAGGCAAGTAGAAGATCAAGGAGGAGTCTTCCAGAAAATAAGCCTCATAACTTAGATTATAGTACTATTAGAGGAAGGTACCAAGAAGAAGTCTTCCAGGCAATAAGCAACATAACTTGGGTTATAAACTATTAGAGAATGTAGCAGAGCTATGAATGACATGATTGTCACCACAATAAAATTCTGCTCTATTTCCTTTATTAGGACTCCTAGTTTGATTGGTGTTAAATTGATGGATCATTTACCTTGTTGAAAGTTCATAAATGGCTGTAGCGCGATTGTGATTCTTCATAAACATTTGCGGAAGGCCATCTTGGACAATACTAGACACGCTCACACTTCTCTCTTTTGTTTAGAAAGGTGTTGCAGCATGGATGTATTGATATCAACAAACCTAGAAAATCACAATATAGGTGCATATGGGAAACAAGTACATCTTCCACCATGTTTAAATTGAAAATGTCAATCTTTGCACAAGAACGTATTTATTTCGAATGAACTTGACTTTTAAGATTGCCGAATGTGAAATATAATTAGCTTAGGTGCTTATTGCTTAAGCAAGGATCAAATAGATATTGGACGCAACCCTTGTTGCATAAATCGTTACAAGCACAAAACTATAATGGAAATTATGACTATTAAGAAGGTTATCACATAGGACATAAACATAGATTGCAACTGGACATAAACATGGTCTCGGTCTCTAAGGACGTTAAAATTAAATCAATTCAATTCATTTTTTAGTTCTATAATTTTGAGTTCTATAAGTAAACTTATGATACAAAGGACATTAAGACGGATGCATATAAGTGTAAGCAACAAATGAAGTTCATTCTCCCTTATCCCAACGTTTCTTCAATTGTGAAGACCATTATATGCCAAATTATGTGTTGCCATTTAAAGGTCTAGAATTAAATTATGTTTGTAACAATTCTTTTATCTCAACGCATTACTTCGATTGAGTTTGTGCCTTGTCCCTGTCTATTCTATCCAAAATAGTTGATACATATTATTGAACATAGCATTACACAAAGTAAACATTTTTTTGGCTCGTTATTAAAATAAAATATAATCTCAAACTAGCAATTTAATTGTTTAGAAAGAAGAAATACTCACCCCTCACACCTTCATCCCCAAAACTGCCATACCCAAGGTCACAGGTTCAACGCCTCGTTGGACACACAGATTTGAGATTGTTGTGGGAACTGCAAGGCGACTTGTATATTTGCACGAAAATGTTCAGTCAAGATCATTGTTTTAAATATGAAACAACATAAAACCTTGTAGACGCGGTCAAAGAATGTAGATTTTGACATTTGTCAGCATATTGATAGAAAGCAGAGCTTTTCAATAGAAATGTGGAAGCACATCAGGTTATCTAGCACCAAAATAGTTACCAGAAGCAGCAACAGGCTGAAGGTGCAATATCAAAAAAGGTAAAGCGTAAATGTTGGTGTTCGTAGACTAGTAATTTACTAAGCCTGCTTAATGAATTGGTGCATGTTCTACCATTCATGTATTGTGACACAGGAATGACCAAATCACTGGCTTCTTTTATAGAACACTATCTATTATAGCATGAGAGTGCAGAGCCAAGCCCGATTGATTTTATTTGTAGAGCGATTAGCAAAGATGACAAAGTTGTTCGTAGTTGAAATTTTTGTTAGTGTAACAGTTTCCCCCTATATGTTCCTAATTCCATCCTAAATAATCATGCATAATGTATTCATATTAATCCAAAAGCATATGCATAAACAAAAATTTTAATTTAGCATTACTTTGTAAGACGTAATAAATAGGAGGCTAAAATTAAATCATTATTACGTCAAAATTATAACGCATAATTTTGCGCAAATATTGGGGAGCGGCGCCGCTACCCCTGTTGTTGTGTGCCGCTCTTCCCCTGTTCTTGTGCGCCCAAAAATCTGCGCCCAGGTTTTCCGTTTGAGCGCCCAGGTTTCTTGTGCGCCCAGAAATCGGCCCCCATCCGACATGCGAGCGCCCCTATTCGCCCATCCGACATGCAAGTGTGCCTATTCCTCAAAGATCACTGCGCTCAATCTTGCTGTTGTTTACATGAATCATGTGAGCTGTGGTTTGTTTTGCGGTTTTGCTTCCTCTGTACAAGCCGGGTCTTTTAACAGTAGCTAATGGTCGCTGATTCAGGTACTAGAAAATGGAGAGTCCCTTCTTAACACAATGTGAGGACGGTAGCAAGTAGCGGGTAGTGCGGCAATAAGATTCTCAACAACGCTTGTTGTTTGTTGCCGTCTGAACTGTAAAGCTTGGTCCATATAGAAAAGCTTGCTCTCTCTTTACTTTTCAGTCCTTTGTCATAAAGGAAGCTCTCATTCTGGTTGTCTTCTTAAAGGAAGCTCTGATTGTGCTTAGATTCTTAAAAATGCATTTCTTTAAGCGATTAAGCCTTGTTTGTGATCTATTTATTCTGATTATTCGATCACGCAGAGGAGTTTGGGTGAAAATTTTAGCCTCCATGTTTTTACGTCTCGTAATCGATGGCAGGGGGCCATTCCGCCCTCGCAGGGTCTCTCGGCAGCGCCACCAGCCTCGGCGGCACTCGCGGCTCCGCCGCTCGTGCACTGCCTCGGCTGGCGGCACCGCCTCAAGGCCCTACGGGGCGCAATGCCATCCATGCCGTCGATTACATAGTCCGTTACACGAAAGTCCAATTAATATGAAGCAAACTTAATTGAAGCGAACGTTCATTACATCCAATTGCAATCTATGTTTATGTTTTATGTAATAACCTTTTTAAGGGCTATGCTTGTCGTAACGATTTATGCAACAAGGGTTGTGTCCAATATCTATTTGATCCTTGCCCTTAAGCAATAAGCACCTAAGCTAATTATATTTCACATTCTGCAATCTTAAAAGTCAAGTTCATGCAAAATAAATAAGTCCTTGCGCAAAGATTGACATTTTAGACTTTAAACATGGTGGAAGATATATTTGTTTCCCATATGCTTAGAAATATTTTCACCTATATTGTGATTTTCTAGGTTTGTTGATATCAATACATTCCATGCTGCAACATCTTTCTAAACAAAAGAGAGAAGTGCGAGCATCTAGTATTGTCCAGGATGGCCTCTACAGCCATTTATCAACTTTCAACAAGGTAAATGATCCACCAATTTAACACCAATCAAACTAGGAATCCTAATAAAGGAAATAGAGCAGAATTTTATTGTGGTGACAACCACGTCATTCATAGCTCTTATATGAACCAAACGTTCATTACGTTAGGTAATTCATGTGTGGGGGCCCTTTACGCCCCATAAAATTCTCGACGGCGCCACCAGACTCGGCGGTGCACTCGTGTCCCGCCTCGTCTGGCAGGGCCGCCTCAAATGTTATGGGGCGTAAACGGCTGCCACACATGAATTACCTAATACGTAATGAACGTTTGCTTCATATTACCGTCAAAATCTACCACTTTTATACCACGTAATTCCTTCCAGAATTAGTGGACCGGCGCCGCTTAGCCCCCCCTGTTTCTTGTTTCTGACCGATTTTGGAAGCATCAGTCGCGACCTGTTCCAACGGAGCAATTTCTGCCGATTTTAGATCTTCTGTGCTCAGAAGATTAGAAGATTTTAGTCTAATTCGGTGCTCAAAAGTTTTATTTCTGCATTTTTAAAGCTAAAAGGCCCTGAATCTTGCAAATGAAGGAGCATCCTGTCCATTCTTTCGCAATGATCCTAATCTTTTAGAGTTCCCTCTGTCGTCTCTTTGGATATAAATTTAAAGCCCTGCATCTTCAAGAGAAGCTCTGCGGGTCTTGCTGGATTCAAGAAATCAAGATTTATGGACCTACTGGATGCATAAATTTGTTCTAAAAGGGGCAAATAATCCACAGAAACACTGCATCTACAAAGGGGGCCTTCGGACTTTCAGTATCAAAAGGCTTTTGAAGATTTAAGCAGCAGCAATGTATGAGAAGCAAAATGCCTATTTCTTGCAGAAGTGGCATCAAAAAGAAACTCCACTTTGATCTGCATAACAAAATCATGCATAGATCAAAAATACAAACAATAGTTGCCAGCAATGAAGCACTAGCCATAGCCAGATATTGAGTGTAATATGAAAGAAACGTTCATTATGTTAGGTAATTCATGTGTGGGGGCCCTTTACGCCCCATAAAATTCTCGGCGGCGCCATCAGACTTGGCGGTGCACTCGCGGCTCCGCTGCTCGTGCCCCGCCTCGTCTGGCAGGGCCGCCTCAAATTTTATGGGGCGTAAAGGGCCCCCACACATGAATTACCTAATACATAAACATGCTTTATGGACGTTAAAACTAAATCAATTCAATTCATTTTTTAGTTCTATAAGTAAACTTATATTAAGGACATCAAGATGGATGCCAACTTCATTTTTTATTGATTATGCATATAAGTGTAAGCAACAAATGGAAGTTTATTCTCCCTTATCCCAAGGTTTCTCCAATTGTGAAGACCATAGATGATGCCAAATTATGTGTTGCCATTTAAAGGTCTGCCGCGAGTGCACCGCCGAGTTTGATGGCGCCGCCGAGAATTTTATGGGGCGTAAAGAGCCCCCACACATGAATTACCTAATACATAAACATGCTCTATGGATGTTAAAATTAATCAATTCAATTCATTTCTTAGTTCTACGGGGCTTTAAACAGATGTTACTTGGTCAGGGAATGTAGAAGAAGATGCAGCTCATTTCTCAAATTTGTTACATACAGCAGCCATGAGTACATTTGGATGCACGCGGCAAAGAAAGCCAAGTCAAAATGGTTGGTGGGAAATGGAGTGTCATTTGGCCAGAGCTAAGCTGCCTGCTGGTTGTTTGCGCAAGCCAAGGTGGTATAAAAACCTTTTAAGCGAGAAGAAAAGAAGTTACTTCCAGCGAAGGCAGGAATTTTAGGCAGTGGTTTTGCGAGCATCCTAAAAAATTCTGGAAGAAAGTATCAAGTAAGCCAGCACACACAAACTTGGATACATCGGCATTTTTACATATGGTCAGAGAGATATATGAGGTACCTAATGTTGAAACCATGCAATCTGAGGCTGTACATGAAAATATGTTCATAATGAGTGATATACAAAACACACTTGAAGCTATGTCCAATGGTAAGGCGACAGATTTGAAAGGTTTGAGCATAGAATTGCTAAAGTGGAGTGGGGATAAATCCGTTGAGATTATCATTGGGTTAGTAAACCAAGCTGTTGTGCAAGGGCTGCCACGGGATTGGAAAGAGAATAAAGTCTTGTCGATCCATAAAGCTGGAGATAAGAATAATGTGCGCAATTACAGGACAATTCTGATAGGTAGTATGTTCTCAAAGTTGTTGGGAAGTGTGCTGGAGAGAACACTAAGCTCTTGGGCAGATGAGAATGGTAAAAGGGCCATATGCCAAGCAGGCTTTAGAAAACACCATTGTACTCTTGATCATGCACTCAGTCTGAGAGTGCTAATTGAGAAAGCTAAAGGTCCCAGGCGGGCTTTATTTTTAGCTTATATAGACTTTACAAAAGCGTTTGATACAGTCCATCGAAAATATTTGGGAGCCAGAATGGAACATATTGGAGTACCTCAATCAATCAGGGGAGCTATTGCTCAGCTTTATTCTGAGGTGCTAGCAAAGTTGTCGGTAGACTTGGATGAAGAGATCCAAAGCACAATAGGTGTCCGGAAGGGTTGCCCATTGTCTCCAACTCTGTTTGGACTTTACATAGATGAGCTAGAAGAATGGCTGAGGCCATGCTTTCTCTGAGGCACCTGCACCAATACATAATAACTTTTGATCTTTTATATGATCTTCTCCCTTTTGCTAAATACCAATACATTTTCAGAGACCTTGCCATCAAATTGCTTAAAAAGTGGGGTTCTTCATGCGAGAACCTCAGAAAAGGAAATAATGGTCATAGGCATTTATGTAATTAGCATGAATCTTTGGCTGGGAATTGCATGAACTCAAATTTTGCTTTTCCCTCAAGAAATTCTAGAGCTCTTTGAGAATTTTACTTGCATGTGGATTGCATATTTTCTCCTGCCATTGTGCATATTTTTGCTTGGATGTATTTATTGTTACAGGAAATGCAACGATTATGAAAAAGCTTGCATATTTGATCCCGCCATTTTGTAGATAGTTTTGCTTGGACATATTTATCGTTCTAGGAAAAGGACGACGATTCTCAAAAAGCTTAAAAAATGGTTCGCGCCACTTGACGATTTCATTCTAGACTACACTTATAGTTGCAACTTATGTCTCATAAACTAAAATCATGGACGGATTTATGCTCGAATTTAGTCCGACAATGAAGAATCGTAGGTAAATTACTAGATCGTTCTGAGTTCATGGAGCACGGAGTCTTATCCTCTCAGCTATGGGGATATGTACATGCTTCCGAAGCTTTTGGACAAAAGAGACCTGGTCCGTTACATAATGCCCTCTCCATGGATAGGCTATTCTAGCAAATGTTTTTAGTTTCTAGAGGTTTATGCATATCTCTCACATTGCTTTTATGATATTATTCAAATTCTTTCTCAAGTATTCAATTATGATCTAAGTGGATGGCAAATTAGGTGACACGTTTTTATGATTTATAATTGATTTATAGAGCCAGATCTTGCATATGTATACATCACCTCACTATGGAAATATAGGCTTTGAAAATCCTGCAAAAGCTACTCTTAAATGTATACCATCTACAATTTGTTCTTTGTTCTTGAGAGTCATGCTATTTCTGATTTGAGCCAGAATAAACAGGCTCTGTCTATTTGAAGCCCAATAAGTATAAATATATTGAAGCCATTATATATTCTACCTTATTTTTAGGAGATCTGTGGCCTTGCATTACCTTGATTTTGCTCGAGGATACCATCGAGATGCACCCTTAGCAGTAACGGCCGCATGGACACACGATTTGCCATGGGAAAAGGTAGCTCCAGCACTTGAAGGACACTCGACATGGAATATGCTACGAAACGTCGGCCATGGCCTCAAACTCAAACACATCAAGGAGCACTTCAACCCAAACATCGACCTCAGCATTAGAGCCCCAAGGGCCTACAAACTTTAGATACACCTTAAAATTATGTTTTTAAACTTAAATTTTGAGATCAAATATGTAACTTTCTTATCATGAATATAAGTGTTTTTGCTATACTTTCTTCAATGAGTAAGATAAATACAACAACAATAACACCATAGTAACCATAGTGCATAATGGTTCGTAACTCCTCCTCAGAATCAAGGAAGTCAAGGCCAACCCTCGAATTGGGTGCCATGAAACTTATTTGGCCGAGAAGCACAAGAAGTCGAGATGATACCCGCCGAAATAAACAGGTGCCTAGTGGAAATGGGCAGGAAGATGCAGGAGTTAGTACAGATTATCACCCCACTCATTCGAGGGTAGGCGTATGGGCCACAACAGCCACCTCCTCAGGAGGAGGAACACCAACCCAACAATCAGCCAGAACAATAACCCGCCCCATGGTCGTCCGGACACAACAAGAGAAAGAGAAGAACCAAAAGATATTAAATCTCCTTGAGTTCAAGCTCGAATGACAGCTCAGATAGTAGCTCAAATAGTGCCTCTAACAGTAGCTCGGACAACTCACATCGCAGGCATAAGCACCACAGGGCAGAGAATTATCAAAAGAAAATAGACAGTGCAATGAGCAATGTCTGGAAAACATGCAAGCTCGAACAATTTTCAGGGAAAGACAAATCGGACATGGAAGTTGAAGCCTGGCTAGATGGAAGAATTTGGCAATTCATATAGCTTGAAGGACAAAGATATTGGCAAGGTAGCAACTGCCAACTTGATAGAACCAACGCGCATATTGTGGAAGGGGTACGCAAAGTCAAATAGGCTAAGGAGAAATATTTGCAGATTCAAAACCTTCAGCAAGGCTTTCCGTAAACATTACGTGCTACGCGCGCATACCAGCCATTAGATATAGTAGTTCTACCGCCTAGGTCAGAAGAATCTGTCTATAGCCAAGTATACAGAGGAGTTTATGAGGCTATGTTGAACGTGCCTGGGATATCAGAAAGGCAGGCAGTTGGATGGTTATATAGAGGGGCTTAATAGCAACATCAAAAGACTAGTCCGTGCAATAAACCCCAGGACAGTAGAGGAAGCAGAAGATAAGGTTTTGACCCTAGAGGACCCCACTACAAAATCCAATGTAGAGACAGTCGTATTACGACAAAGGGGAAGCAACAAGTAGTTTCAATAAAAAAGCACCAACCTCTGCACGAGGAAGAACACAACAGTACCAGGGTAAAAATGACAATAAGACACCCTTTAAGGAACCTTATACGGTGGGTCCCTCGGTGGGCAAGTCGGTGAAGCAATTTTTGAATAGCATACCTATAGGGATGAATGTATAAAGAAAAAGTTATGCTTCAACTGTTTTCAACTAGGTCATCGCACTCACGAATGCCCTTTTGTCATATAAGCAGCTATGGCAGATTTTGAAGGATAGAATTCCCCAACAGACATAGGCGTCGACGAGGAGGAATTTCATCGAAGGTGAGTGTAGAATTTGTGCAGCCATCGAAAACGAAAAATGTGGAGGGATTATAGATGATAAACTCTATCTAGTCCTAATAGACACAGAGAGTTCCCACAATTTCGCATCTCCTAGGATGGCAGGCTGCTCAAAACAAAGACCCTCAAATCTAAGCCCAGGCCAGTGAGCATGGCAAGTGGGGCAATTCGCCATACAAAAGGAAAAAGAGTGAACTTTGATATAACATTGAGCGGGGCAAATATAAACATGGGGGCTGAAGTCATGGATATTGGAAAATACGATCTCATAGTCGGCATGGAATTCTTAAAGCCAGCTAAAGCAATGATCGATTGTGATAAACATGAGATATCAATCATGGTGCCTAATGGCAAACATTTTTTGGTCAAAGGTAAGAAAATTGCCTCAATAATACAATGCATATCATTAAAGCAATGCTGCGCATGGCCCCAGGCTGAGGAATGGGATTTAGATACAAGGGGCCCTAGCTATCATGCAGCGACAGTCCATTGAATTCGACAAAAAGATTGAAGAGGTTTTGCCTTCAAGCAAAGAATTCAAGGAAGTATGGGCTACTCTTTGCAAAGAAGCAAGGACAGATAAAGAAAGAGAAGCTTATAAAAGATATAAAAAGGAAGGTAATATTTTATACCACAAGGACAAACTTTGCGTCCTAGAGGCATCCGGAGTAAGGAAGTTAATTCTACATGATACTCATAATAGCCCAATAGCTGGCCACGCAAGGTTCATGAAAACTTACTTGAAGATAAGATATAGTTACTTTTGGCCTGGCATGAAGAAGGACATTGCCAACTACATTCACCAGTGTCATTTATGTCAGCAAACAGAAGCAGAGAAACTCCGAATTCAGGGAACTTTAGAACTCTTGGCAGTAATTTGGACAATATATAGCTGAGAGGATAATACTACGTGCTCCATGAAAGAATGATCTGGTGGTTTACCTACGATTTTTCATTGTCACTTTACCTACGATTCTTCATTGCCAATTTACTTCAACTCATAGTAGAGTTGAGAATGTAGAACATTGAAGTGCAGAGCGTATCTAGATAAAACTTGGCAGGCACCAACCTCTAACAAACATCCAAGTTACTTGAGTTGTACTTAAAACATAGGTAGAAGCCAAGCAAAATCAATCTCTGCATCTTCTAATATATGCAAGCATATTTCAAGTTGATTAAAATGGATAGAAATGTACATTTTGGAAGCTTTGGATTCATTCCTGAATATATACTTTATTCACATATTGTGTGGAGCTTACTGCCTGTACCTGCAAAAAACTCATGCCTATGTATTAATTTGAGCGAATGCATCATAAAAAATAAGGCAGAATATATAATGGCTTCAATATATTTATACTTAATAGCATGACTCTCAAGAACAAAGAACAAATTGTAGATGATAATACATTTAAGAGTAGCTTTTGCAGGATGTTCAAAGCCTATGTTTCCATAGTGAGGTGATATATACATATGCAAGATCTCGCTCTATAAATCAATTATAAATCATAAAAACGTGTCAGCTAATTTGCCATTCACTTAGATCATAATCGAATACTTGAGAGAGACTTGAATAATATCATAGAAGCAATGTGAGAGATATGCACAAACCTCTAGAAAGTAAAAATATTTGCCGGAATAGCCTATCCATGGAGAGGGCATTGTGTAACGGACTAGACCACTTTCGTCCAAAAGCTTCGGAAGCATGTGCATATCCCCATAGCTGAGAGGATAAGACTCCGTGTGCCATGAACTCGGAACAATCTGGTGATTTACCTACGATTCTTCACTAGCGGGCTAAATTCGAGCATAAATCCGTCCATGATTTTAGTTTATGAGACATAAGCTGCAACTATAAATGTAGTTTAGAATGAAATCGTCAAGTAACGCGAACCATTTTTTTAAGCTTTTTGAGAATCGTGGCCTTTTCCTGGAACGATAAATATGTCCAAGCAAAACTATCTACAAAATGGCGAGATCAAATATGCAAGCTTTTTGAGAGTCGTTGCCTTTCCTATAACGGTAAATACATCCAGGCAAAACTATGCACAATGGCAATATCAAATATGCAATCCACATGCAAGTAAAATTCTCAAAGAGCTCTAGGATTTCTTGAGGGAAAAGCAAATTTTGAGTTCATGCAGTTCCCAGCCAAAGGTTCATGCTAATTACATAAATGTCTGAGACCATTATTTCCTTTTCTAAGGTTCTCGCATGAAGAACCTCACTTTTTAAGCAAATTGATGGCAAGGTCTCTGAAAATGTATTGGTATTTATCAAAAGGGAGAAGATCATATAAAAGATCAGAAGTTATTATGTACCGGTGCAGGTGCCTCAGAGAAAGCATGGCAAGCTTATGGTGTGATCAGGGCAATGCAACCTGGGGTAAAAGATAGACCCTTGCAAGAGAACCGACCGAAGGATGCAGGAGACCTAACCGCTCAGGAAAATTGAGGAAATACATCTCGACCCTCCATTTCATCCAACGGCCAAAATTGCGCATAGACTATCCTCTTATTTCGGCATTAATATTATATATAGATGTTCATTATCTTATGCCATCGATCCAATCCATCGGATTGGGATTCTGGAATGTCTTGTATGCAGGCATTGTATGCATTTTTTGGGCCTCTGGTTCATCGGGGAGACCACTATTTCTTGCAGGGTTCTTCATCAGCTTCTCATTGGCACTTTCTCGTCTCTGAGTGGTAAGGCCTTGGGTTGAGGTGATCCCCATTGGGGTTCAAAACCCACTGGCTACCATTGGGTGGGAGACGTGGGCGGGTGCAAGTCACACCAACCATGCCTCCCAAAAAAAAAAAATGTTTACTTTGTGTAATGCTATGTTCAATAATATGTGTCAACTATTTTGAGTAGAATAGACAATTAGGGACAAGGCACAAACTCAATCGAAGTAATGCATTGAGATAAAAGAATTGTTACAAAACATAATCTAATTCTAGACCTTTAAATGGAAACACATAATTTGGCATACAATGGTCTTCACAATTGAAGAAATCTTGGGATAAGGGAGAATGAACTTTCATTTGTTGCTTACACTTATATGCATAATCAATAAAAAACGATTTAATTTTAACATCCATAGAGCATGTTTATGTCCAGTTGCAATCTATGTTTATGTCCTATCTATGTGATAACCTTTTTAAGGGTTATGCTTGTAGTAACGATTTATGCAACAAGGGTTGTGTCCAATATCTATTTGATCCTTGCCCTTAAGCAATAAGCACCTAAGCTAATTATATTTCACATTCGGCAATCTTAAAAGTCAAGTTCATGCAAAATAAATTTGTTCTTGTGCAAAGATTAACATTTTCGACTTTAAACATGGTGGAAGATATATTTTTTTCCCATATGCTTAGAAATATTTTCACCTATATTGTGATTTTCTAGGTTTGTTAATATCAATACATTCCATGCTGCAACATCTTTTTAAACACAAGAGAGAAGTGCAAGCGTCTAGTATTGTCCAGAATGGCCTTCCACAGATGTTTATCAAGAATCACAATTGCGCTACAGCCATTTATCAACTTTCAACAAGGTAAATGATCCATCAATTTAACACCAATCAAACTAGGAGCCCTAATAAAGGAAATAAAGCAGAATTTTATTGTGGTGACGATCACGTCATTCATAGCTTTGCTACATTCTCTCTAATAATATTACAATCCAAGTTATGTTGCTTATTGCCTGGAAGACTTCTTCTTGCTACCTTCCTCTAATAGTACTATAATCTAAGTTATGAGGCTTATTTTCTGGAACTTATTTTCTGCAAGCAAAGCAGAATATTCTGACCCAGAATTCTGAAAATGATGCAACAAATATATTGCGCCTTAACATGTATTCATCATTAAAAAAATGCAAGTTTTGAAAACGTCAAAAATCATTAGTCACTATAGAAAGTTCCACTATGCTAGCACCATATAACAACTTAGCATCAGTGTGTTCAACAGCCAAATGACTGTTCCATATAATTTCTTTGCACAGAATTTGGAACTTTCTTGCTGGATCCTTGTTATATCGTCTGCCCTTCTCCTTCTTGCCCTCAAAATCTGACTATTTGGGCTCTTGCATCTAGCTAAAAGTTATCATGATGTTTTAGGCATTTTAGGTTGCATACTGCAGGTAGAATGGCTTATCTGCTTTTTCCGTGCCTATTCTTGCTCATGTATTCTAGACGTTTTTCAGGCAATATAAAACAAATAACCTTCAACATATGCACATATTCAGCCTATTAATGAAAATCATTTGCATTATAAAAACTGTATAGGAAAGCGTATCTGAGAGCTACCGCGCAGCTAAAACTACTTGTGTTCACCTGCTTAACCCTTGACAGATTTCTATCAATATTCCTCCACAACAATGGCAAAACTTCCACCTGGTTTATCCTCGCGCAAGAGATACCTGTGATGTTCTTGCTCTAGCAGCACAAGACCTGAAACCGAAAATGCTCACAGAGATTATTATCCTAAGATAATGCATATTCAAGTTTTGCTAAAACTGAAACACTGCTAGGACATGTGGAAGTTGAGCCCGCGTGTTATTGCAAGCATATACGCATGGTCTCAGATGTGCCATCAGGCTCCATTATAAAAGAACCACAACATACCAACAACAAGTTTCTGCAAGATCAGTAAAGCAACAAAACAGTAAAAGCAATGAGAATGGCATACCTTCTAGTTAGTGTAATTAATCGCCAAGTGCCCATACATTGCCATCATGAGCAGCACTGTTACCAACCTGCTCATCCATTAGTTGTCTTCAAGCTTTCACCTGCTTAGAAGAATGCAGATCAGAAACCTAAAAAGAAAATTGAGTAACTTGGATCAACGGTATGTCACAAAATTTGAAATCCTAGTAACTTAATGCAGGCATCTTCTTTAGCAACTTTTATGACATATGCCTGCACAGTAAAACAGAGTCAGGCAGAGAACTCTGGGACAAAAGAAGCATGCAAAGAAATAGTCAAGAAATCGTGTAACGTCTTACAAAGTAATGCTAAATTAAAATTTTTGTTTATACATATGCTTTTTGATTAATATGAATACATTATGCATGATTATTTAGGATGGAATTAGGAACATATAGGGGGAAACTGTTACACTAGCAAAAATTTCTACTACGAACAACTTTGTCATCTTTGCTAATCGCTCTACAAATAAAAGCAATCGGGCTTGGCTCTGCACTCTCATGCTATAAAAGATAGTGTTCTATAAAAGAAGGCAGTGATTTGGACATTCCTGTATCACAATACATGAATGGTAGAACATGCACCAATTCATTACGCATGCTTAGTAAATTACTAGTCTACGAACACCAACATTTATGCGTTACCTTTTCTGATATTGCACATTCAGCCTGTTGCTACTTCTGGTAACTATTTTGGTGCTAGATAACCTGATGTGCTTCCACATTTCTAATAAAAAGCTCTGCTTTCTATCAATATGCTGACAAATGTCAAAATCTACATTCTTTGACCGCGTCTACAAGAGTTTTATGTTGTTTCATATTTAAAACAATGATCTTGACTGAACATTTTCGTGCAAATATACAAGTCGCCTTGCAGTTCCCACAACAATCTCAAATCTGTGTGTCCAATTTAAAGGAGGTTTGTTCCCCACAGCCATACTGTTTGTCATTTACTCATAAACAAGAAGGCTGATCTTGGCACTGGTTCATAGTCCTAATAAACTCATCAGATCTTGGTGTTGGCTTCTTTCTAATAGTATTGCAATCCCTGTGTAGAATTGCTTACGATGGTGCTCCGATTTCTAATTTCTCCACTGCAACTTGTATACCTTCTAGAAAGGTTAAAAACCTCCAGCACCAAAAGATTGTGAGAAGTTATATTTAATCACTTGCTATGCTTCATAGAAAATCTATATTTTTTTAGAGAGCTTTCTATTAATACATCATCATTATCATCATGCAAGTTGTGGTTCTTGTTCAGATCTATCTACGTAACAGAAGGATTTATAGCAAATTTGCATTAAGGCTTGCTAAAACTGCTCCGGCAATGATATTTCTATTCATGGAAGAAGTATTTGAACCTAAAGTAGCCGTAACCTTCTATTTTTTTAACTGCATATTGTAGCTACTACCAGCTGGCTTGCATCCCTTGTACAAAATACCATTGCTAGCACATCCTGCACATTGACCATTTTTGCACACACCATAATCATAATTTCCATGCAAAGAATGTGAGTTATCACCAAATAAAATATACAGCTCGATCTGGCATGTATGATTCCATGATCATAACTGGAGTTCCCCATGAGGAAAAAGGCTTCAGAAAAGTGGCATAAGATTGAGCCTTGGCTAGATCAGTTCTTGAATCAGACGCACCAATATTTCCAAAGTATTCATCTCCAAAGTGTTTTACTTTGCAAGGAAGAAAATTATCAAGTTTGAATTCCACGGTCAGGTTAGGTTTTTGTTGTCTTCAAAGTGTGAGGTCATCGAAGCTTTGCCATGGCGCAACCCACTTTATACCGATCGAGGAGGCCCACTTTGTCGGAAAGGTTGAACTGTTCCATGATTTGCTGAATGCGGTGCCAGCATTAACAAGCAGCGCAGATCTATCTGCATGCAAGCTTACAAGGTGAGAGAACTAGGAATACGAAAGTTTTAGTGCTTGGTTATGGTCATCTTGGAGATGGAAATTTGCAGCTTTATCTCTCTGGCATGTCTGTCGCCAGGGGAGACACCTTCTTATCAAAATCACAGGATAAATGACACCAGAAATATTTACATGTCACTGGCATTAGGTGCACTTGCAGAATATGATGAACATGGTGAAGCCCACTTATAGAAGCTTGCATATATATCGAAATGCATGAACATGATGGAGCTCACATATAGAAGCTTGCAACATATCGAAATAATAAACAGATATGCTTAGGAATAGATACCGCATTTCTAAAAGATATATTTCTATATGCCATCACAAAAATAGGTGCAAGAAATAGCCAAAAGCAAGAATTGTTATTTTAAATACCTCTTGTTCTTGGAAACTTGACATTGTTCATGCTCATGCATCCAATTGATCATTCTGCAACAAAGTAGTGAATCCGAAAGAAAATGTCCAAAAATCATCACCAATTTTGCTTTTAAGCAAGCGCTATGTGTTCTGCCCTTCATTCTGATGCCTGTCCCGGAAGCCATGCATCTGATCTGTCGAACTGCTCTGATCTGCCTGTACCGTAGTTAAACTCCACAGGAGGTAACGGTGAGAAAGGAGCTTTAGCAATTTAGTGTATTCGATCTAATAGCAGGTCAGAAAAAGGCAGAAAAAGGCAGTGTCATTGCCTGCATTCGATCTAATAGCAGGTTAAAAAACTCAAAATCGTGGTTAAAAAAAGGTTTTCATTACCCAAAAGGTAAAGGTTTTCATTAGCAAAAAGGTATGTTCTAACCTGATATATATGTGTAGCCAAGAAAATGAGCGCATCAGAAGCGAAAAGATGAAGGAAATGTTATGCAGCAGGAAGCGGTCGACGACGGGAGCGATGGAGGAATTTTCGGAAGCATTTCAAATGCTTGAAGTTTGGGTGAAATTTAACGGAGAAAGATCTCTGTTGGGAAAGGTAGCAGTCCGATTTGATGAAGAAGAGCAGGGCCGAGTATCTAAGAAGCCCAGGGCATTGGATTCTCAGGAAAACTCTAAAACTGTGGATTCCGTTCCAAAAGCTATGGTAGCAGCCCAAAATTCAGCTGTAAAATCCAGCAGCAAAAACATTTTGCCCAAAATTCAGCCCAAAAATTCAGCTGCAGCTGTAAAAACATTTTGCCAACAAAAATTAGCTGCTCCATCCCTTCAGAAAATGGACATGGCCAAGACGCCTGCTCCAAAAAGGCTCACTTCTTCAGCCCATAGAAGGGTGAGGCCGTTGCCATCCATAACAGGGTACTGGAAAGCAAGTCCATAACAGCAAGTCCTATCCATTATTCTTCCATTATCCTATTTTGTTCTCTCATATTTCCTTCATCATTAAACCTATGCAAAACCTATGCATGAGAATTACACTTTGTATTGTCAAGAGAATTACACTTTGTATTGTCAAGAGCACTGTATTTTTGTTTTTCTCAATGCAGTTGAGGGTCAACCGTGGAGTTTAAGGGTAGGGTTTGATGTTTACTTTGTGTAATGCTATGTTCAATAATATGTGTCAACTACTTTGGATAGAATAGACAATTAGGGACAAGGTACAAACTCAATCGAAGTAATACGTTGAGATAAAAGAATTGTTACAAAATATAATCTAATTCTAGACCTTTACATGGCAACACATAATTTGGCATACAATGGTCTTCACAATTGGAGAAACCTTGGGATACGGGAGAATGAACTTTCATTTGTTGCGTACACTTATATGCATAATCAATAAAAAACGAAGTTGGCATCCGTTGATGTCCGTAATATAAGTTCACTTATACAACTCAAACATGAATTGAATTGAGTTAATTTTAACTTCCGTAGAGCATGTTTATGTCCAATTGCAATCTATGTTTATGTCCTATGTGATAACTTAAGGGTTATGCTTGTCGTAACGATTTATGCAACAAAGGGTTGTGTCCAATATCTATTTGATCCTTGCCTTTAAGCAATAAGCGCCTAAGCTAATTATATTTCACATTCGGCAATCTTAAAAGTCAAGTTCATGCAAAATAAATTTCTCGTGCAAAGATGGACATTTTCGACTTTAAACATGGTGGAAGATATATTTGTTTCCCATATATCCTTCATCATTAAACCTATGCAGGAGAATTACACTTTGTTTTGTCAAGAGCGCTGCATTTTTGTTTTTTCTCAATGCAGTTGAGGGTCAACCATGGAGTTTAAGGGTAGGGTTTGATGATACTTTTATGTTTCTTTCGAGCATGATTTAATTATTTGGAGAGAATAACATGATTTAGAGAATTTTGACAATAGCTAATATGCTCAAGCTCTAGTAATTTCTCCTACTTCTTAAGCTCAAGTATCCACTAAGATTATTGATTGCCACAAAATCATGCCACATTATTGATACGTACAAAAGATCAGTCGTGGGCCACCAACCACCAAAATTACTGATTGTACATACATACAAAATTATTATGTACACTCCCCAAAATTTGAACTATCAATCAGAAACAAGTCCAGTTGCTGCCAAAAACGTCTAGAGGTGCCTGAAATGCATTACTGACTCACAGCCAAATACTTTAGATATATACACCACGGAGCTTTCCACCTCAATAAAACCATTTGATGCAAAATCAGTTTGTGTGTGTTCTCGTAAGCTGCATGTTGATATCGTAGCATTTAAATTTTAAATCTTAATGAAGAAACCAGCTTGTGACTGCATCACACTTGACTGGAGAAGATAGCTGGGAGGACAAAATTTAGTAGCAAATGTCCTAAGTTTAAAAAACACAAGAGTTGTGCAAAGTCATTGCACATGAAGCTGAAAGAGTTTAAAATATGTGACAAATTGAACAATTATTAGATATAGATAAATAGATATGCACAGATACTTGTGTGACTAATGCATATTATCATTTCAGCAGACCCTGAAAATGCTACAACCATCACCCTGCATGCAATAGAACAAAGAAAAATCATGTATAAGAAGGCAACTACGCAAAGAGGAGTGCAAAAGCTTCACCATAACATCATCACATTGTCTTTCTTGCCGCACATACAATACAGAAAATGAATAATTTCAAGCTGCTGCAGACATCCTGTCGTTCCATACATATTTAGAATATATTGCCATGTATTTAGATATTGCTATTCTAAGTAGTTCAAGGGCTGCATCCCAATTACCACAATCTTGCAGGTCTTTGAGCTCAGCAGTAACCAGAGCACGGATTTCAGGGGCAGTCTTTGGAGTATCTGCCTTGCCATACAAGTACCTATTGTCGAGAAAGCAATGCAAATTGATGTGACTGACATCAGGCATGAATATTACATCTTCCATTTTTATACAAGGTCTAGATCTTAGCAGAAACAATGCCTAAACATTACGGAGACTATGTCATATGGTAAATACAAGCCAGGACAATTGTAATTTCAAGTACATGTTTATTTTCATATGTGAAGTCGATAGTTTCTCAGAATTAGGAACATACCAGCGCAAATATAAGCCAGAGCCTCCAACAATAATAGGGACACATCGCTTTTCTAGAACTTGAGCAATAGCTTTTCTAGCATCATCATAAAAATCTCCAACTGTGTACTCTGCAGATCAGAAATGAATGACGAGCTTAGATGTCTTCAACTTTGATTAACTACCATCGGTCGAGTCAAGAATGTCAAGCAAGTGATGAGGAATGCCCTGCAAAACAAAGACGGAGAATGTGAAATCTAAAACCAAAGTTAAAATATGGGAAAAAGGAAAAAAAGCTAATGAATAATCAACCGAATCTGATAAACTTGACAAACTTGTCATTTCCACCCTACTCTGCACTAGCACCAACGGGAGAGTCAAATAGAGCTACAAAACCATTGCACCCTTTCACTACCTAGATTCCATGATATCATTTTTTTTTTGAAGAACTATGTCATCGATATATTAAAAGAATGGTAATGTTACAAAGCAAGTGAGGAGGAAGGAGGCGCCCCTAAAAGAGGCAATGATACCTCGACACTCCACAACAAACTCACGAAAAAGCGCAACTCTACTTCATTTGTACAAACCGAGCCATCACCATCTACAACACCTAAGAAGTCATGCCAAATGGCAAACTTCCGCTCTATTAATCCCGGAACAAAGCTTTGAAATACCTTGTACCCGAAGTCGAGGAATCGGAGAGGTTTGCAGTGGCGAATCTCTGAAAGATCCACAATTCTTTGCCGCTTCCAAATCAGCCACACCAACCAAGCCACGCGACGGATGCAAGGCTTTTGCTGCCGCAAGAGCGCCAAGCACCGAGGATACACATGAAGCAAAGAATCTGGCGGCTAGTCAATCTCACCAAAGCGAGCCCTAACCCACCGAGGCTGACGCAAGTGAGGGGCATAGAACCGGACAATGCTCCACAGATCTCCACGATGAAGGCCACAACAAGGGCAAGAGAGGGCTCACACGGCCTAAATCGACTCACAAGGGTATTCACCACGATACAGCGGTGCACCACACGCCACGAAGCACCATAACCTTCGATGGGGGAAGTGAGCTCCATGTCCACGCCCAAACCGGCGCCATCGAGAACCAGGAAGCTGCAGAGACCACTTGCACCGGCGCGGTGTGTCATGAATAGCCGGCCTGCATTAACAAGACCGCACAAAACAAGAAGACACAACATCCGGATGAAACACGCATCTTATTAAACACGCCTTGTGCATTCTGTAAGTCCCCATATCTGCTGTACATAGAGCATTTCCCACAAGAACATCTATTTCATACCCATTCTCCATGACCGAAGTATGTATCTGCATCCCATCTGTTAATGCAGCCAAGTTTGCATATGCATTCAAAAGAGAGATAAATGTTATTTTGTTTGGAACTTTGCCTTCTAGTTGCATTGATGGAAGTAAATAAGTGCTTCCTTATCGTTCCCATGGTGAACAAACATCATAATAACTGCATTCCATGAAACAACATTAATCCTCTTCAGCATTTTATTAAACATTCTTTGCGCATCTTCCAAACTGCCATACTTTCCAATCATATCCACAAGTGCTATACCAACAACAAGTATCAGACTCAAGATGCCTATCAAGGACACAAGCATGGAGCTTTGGTTGCAACAAATATTAAGAATACTGGCAAACATAGCTGAATCTAGTTCTTCTTCTTCCAGGTATTTTTGTCTAAAAAGACCCAAGCTCATAATAGAATCTTTATTTTGGGCATACGCAGCAATCATTGCATTCCAAGATATAATGTCTCTACATGGGAGATTCTCAAATAGCCTCCAGGCATACTCTATGCTCGTTGCACTTTCCATACATGCTTATAATTCTATATATGCTTATAATTGAATTAACAATCAAAGGTCCCTTTGAAGCTCATAACCAGTAATATGGGCATGGATGCATTTTCCTTCTGCTCGGAATTTAGGTTCATCAGATGCATTCAAGATGCTAATAAAGGTGACTCTATTAGGACTTTCTGCTTTCTGCTGCTAGGTTCACGAGCCTGTACAATTTCAACATTGTTGTTGCATAATCTAGCGGTAAAATATTGCCATTAGCAAAAAAGGTTAACCGTGCAAAAGTTTTAAGGGGAGAAATTGCCTTTATTTCCAGTTATGCATGTCATCCAGTTCCCGTGCCTTAGATCAAATAGTTAAATGATGAATGCCTGGAAAAGCCGAAAATGATGTGGATCCTTGAGTTACACTGTAAAGCTATCAAATAAATGATCTTCATAATTATTAAGAAACTAACTACAACTGCAAACAAGCAGAAAGAAGGAAAATAAGCAATGACCTCCAGCTTTTGAAAATCAATCCACAAATGCCGAAATGCTATTTTGTACTGGAAAGCGAGTCCATAACTGACCTAACATGTGTTTTGTATATACATGTTCTCCATCTTCTTCCATATCCTATTTTGTTCTCTCATATTTCCTTCATCATTAAACCTATGCAGGAGAATTACACTTTGTATTGTCAAGAGCACTGTATTTTTGTTTTTCTCAATGCAGTTGAGGGTCAACCGTGGAGTTTAAGGGTAGGGTTTGATGTTTACTTTGTGTAATGCTGTGTTCAATAATATGTGTCAACTACTTTGGATAGAATAGACAATTAGGGACAAGTACAAACTCAATCGAAGTAATGCGTTGAGATAAAAGAATTGTTACAAAACATAATCTAATTCTAGACCTTTAAATGGCAACACATAATTTGGCATACAATGGTCTTCACAATTGGAGAAACCTTGGGATACGGGAGAATGAACTTTCATTTGTTGCTTACACTTATATGCATAATCAATAAAAAACGAAGTTGGCATCCGCTGATGTCCGTAATATAAGTTCACTTATAGAACTCAAACATGAATTGAATTGAGTTAATTTTAACTTCCGTAGAGCATGTTTATGTCCAATTGCATTCTATGTTTATGTCCTATGTGATAAGGGTTATGCTTGTCGTAACGATTTATGCAACAAAGTGTTGTGTATTTGATCCTTGCCTTTAAGCAATAAGCAAAGATTGACATTTTCGACTTTAAACATGGTGGAAGATATATTTGTTTCCCATATATCCTTCATCATTAAACCTATGCAGGAGAATTACACTTTGTTTTGTCAAGAGCGTTGCATTTTTGTTTTTTCTCAATGCAGTTGAGGGTCAACCGTGGAGTTTAAGGGTAGGGTTTGATGATACTTTTATGTTTCTTTCAAGCATGATTTAATTATTTGGAGAGAATAACACGATTTAGAGAATTTTGACAATAGCTAATATGCTCAAGCTCTAGTAATTTCTCCTACTTCTTAAGCTCAAGTATCCACTAAAATTATTGATTGCCACAAAAGCATGCCAGATTATTGATACGTACAAAAAATCAGTCGTGGGCCACCAACCACCAAAATTACTGATTGTACATACATACAAAATTATTATGTACACTTCCCAAAATTTGAACTATCAATCGAGAAACAAGTCGATTCTTTTAAAAAATGTCTAGAGGTGCACGAAATACATTCTTGACTCCTGACCAAAGACTTTGGAGATATATACACCACGGAGCTTTCCACCTCAATAAAACCATTTGATGCAAAATCAGTTTGTGTGTGTTCTCGTAAGC
The DNA here is from genome assembly GCA_021234155.1 of Isoetes taiwanensis. NCBI lineage: Eukaryota > Viridiplantae > Streptophyta > Lycopodiopsida > Isoetales > Isoetaceae > Isoetes > Isoetes taiwanensis. The sequence goes on along the minus strand of JAJEKV010000019.1, from coordinate 1,007,019 downwards.
TGCATGTTGATATCGTAGCATTTAAATTTTAAATCTTAATGAAGAAACCAGCTTGTGACTGCATCACACTTGACTGGAGAAGATAGCTGGAAGGACAAAATTTAGTAGCAAATGTCCTAAGTTTAAAAAACACAAGAGTCTTGCATGTCTTTAAGCTCAGCAGTTTGGGTGAAATTTAACGGAGATAGGTCTCTGTTGGAAAAGGTAGTAGTCCGATTTGATGAAGGAGAGCAGGGCCGAATGTCTAAGCAGCCCAGGGCATTGAATTCTCAGGAAAACGCTAAAACTATGGATTCCGTTCCAAAAGCTATGGTAGCAGTCCAAAATTCAGCTATAAAATTCAGCAGTAAAAACATTTTGCCCAAAATTCAGCTTAAAAATTCAGCTGTAAAAACATTTTGCCAACAAAAATTTGCTGCTCCATCCCTTCAAAAAATGGATATGGCCATTATCTTGTCTTAGCAAGCTTTTCCTTTATCACAATACAACTACTGCACTTAGAAAAAGATATTCTTTTGGCAATTGCAACCTCTGAAGAAGCGACATGCTTCCTGGTCATCTCTATAACGGCAATATTTATCTCTTGGTGTATATCCTTTTTAGTCAATATGGAAGGTAGCCTCTTCACATTTTGTTTGATGCCCTCACTCGTAATTTCTGAACGGTGTGGCATTGTCTCTGCATTTTCCTCTATATACATCGATAGCACAGCATTACCAGCCAGTGTATGAGACCTCGGCTTCTTAGAGCCACAATTTTCATGTTCTGCAATTCTATGCCCCTCCATGAAGAGCTTCCTCCATTTGTATAAAGTAGACATGGGAATGCCATACGCTCTATGCCATGCTTTCACGCACACTTGCTGTTATTTAGCATTATATATTTCACTTTAACATTTTTAGAACAAAGGTCTAGCATATTGTATGCAAAGGTTATGCGCTCCGAGCTTTTCATGTTAGTAGAAAGTCCTCATCTCGGCTACCCCTTTGGTTGTGAAATTGGCACAACATCTCCTCAGGCAGCACAGTGATGACCTGAACTCGAAAATGGCATCAGTGTTGGTTTTCCTATCACGTTTACTGAGTTATGGACGTGCTCTAGGTCTCTGATTGACCATCTTGTAGAGTCTTTTTGGGGCTATGGTCACCTCCTGCTTCAAACTATACGGTTCGATCTCCACTTCCTTCTCCTTGACTGCTACCACTAACCTGGATACAGGAATGCCGTCAACAAGCACCAATGCTATTGGCAATCTCACAAGATCATGCATTTGCGGCATTTACGCACATGCTGACAAGCGCATTGTAATCCTTGCGGCAGAGAAAACATGGCTATAATAATAGCTCCTAACCATTCGTCACCCAACCTCATGTCACTTACAACATGGTTTGGATCGTAAAAATAATGATGCCGATTGCCTAAGCTAGATTGCAGCATTCATGCGGCCAGTACATTGCTTCCCACAAGCTCATCTCTCGAGATAAATGCACCTTTTGTGTTGGTCTCTTGACCTATCCTTTTCTTGGCATTGCCAGCTGATGCGTTTAATCTGTGATGGAGCGGTGCAAACGACATGTGTCTCCTTGAATAGATCTTTGATATCTTCCTTGTGCCAGAGAATAAAAACCCACGAAAAAGCGTCTCGGACTTTGTATTGTCAAAACCTTTGTATTTTTGTTTTTTCTCAATGCGGTTGAGGGTCAACCAAGTGGAGTTTAAGGGTAGGGTTTGATGTTTACTTTGTGTATCTTTGTGTTCAATAATATGTGTCAACTACTTTGGATAGAATAGACAATTAGGGACAAGTACAAACTCAATCGAAGTAATGCGTTGAGATAAAAGAATTGTTACAAAACATAATCTAATTCTAGACCTTTAAATGGCAACACATAATTTGGCATACAATGGTCTTCACAATTGGAGAAACCTTGGGATACGGGAGAATGAACTTTCATTTGTTGCTTACACTTATATGCATAATCAATAAAAAACGAAGTTGGCATCCGCTGATGTCCGTAATATAAGTTCACTTATAGAACTCAAACATGAATTGAATTGAGTTAATTTTAACTTCCGTAGAGCATATTTATGTCCAGTTGCAATCTATGTTTATGTCCTCTGTGATAACTTAAGGGTTATGCTTGTCGTAACGATTTATGCAACAAAGGGTTGTGTCCAATATCTATTTGATCCTTGCCTTTAAGCAAGAAGCGCCTAAGCTAATTATATTTCACATTTGGCAATCTTAAAAGTCAAGTTCATGCAAAATAAATTTCTCGTGCAAAGATTGACATTTTCGACTTTAAACATGGTGGAAGATATATTTGTTTCCCATATATCCTTCAAAATTAAACCTATGCAGGAGAATTACACTTTGTTTTGTCAAGAGCGCTGCATTTTTCTTTTTTCTCAATGCAATTGAGGGTCAACCGTGGAGTTTAAGGGTAGGGTTTGATGATACTTTTATGTTTCTTTCAAGCATGATTTAATTATTTTGAGAGAATAATGCAATAGAGAATTTTAACCATAGCTAATATGCTCAGCTGTAGTAATTTCTCCTACTTAAGCTCATCACTAAAATTATTGATTGCCTCAAAATCATGCCACATTATTGATACATACAAAAATTCAGTCGCTGGCCACCAACCACCAAAATTATCAATCGTACATACATACAAAATTATTATGTACACTAGAAAAAGTGCCAGCGTTGCTCGGTGTTTCCTCGTGTATCAAATTGAATGACTAATGTAAACAATGGATTTTGACTGAGATATAAATAAGATATGATGTTTAGAATGAAATTACAAAATGAGTTTGTATTTATATTCATAGCATAAAAGAAAATTATTTTGAATTGAAAAGCATTATATGGCATTTATGTAAGCTGGTTGGGGGCAGGATATGATAAGGTAGAGAATGATTATTGTCACGTGAGGTTGATTGTTATATTTTTGCAGTTAGACAGCAGGCTTGGTTTTTATTATTAGATATCTTATAATAGACCGACATAAATGCATTCTCTGCTCCATGCCTGATTTTCATAACATATAAGATATAATTGAACGTTATCAATGAAATAAGAAAAAAAGAAACATGTAAATGTGCATTTGAAAAACATGCAACCCCATAGATTCAGGGCAATGACCTTTCCTAAAGTTTTATGCATTTAATACAGGAGGCGTTATCTAGCCCATAGCCATGTGCAATAGGTGCATGTTCCGTTTTTAGCATTTTCCTCTTTGTGGCTTTCAAGCTGCTGCAGACATCCTGTCCTTCCATACATATTTAGAATATATTGCCATGTATTTAGATATTGCTATTCTAAGTAGTTCAAGGGCTGCATCCCAATTACCACGATCTTGCAGGCCTTTGAGCTCAGCGATAACGAACCTTTGAATTCAGGCGATCTTTGGAGTATCTGCCTTGCCATGCAAGCACCTATTGTTGAGAAAGCAATGCAAATTGATGTGACTGACATTAGGCATGAATATTACATCTTCCATTTTTATACAAGGTCTAGATCTTAGCAGAAACAATGCCTAAACATTATTAAGACTATGTCATATGGTAAATACAAGTCAAGACAATTGTACTTTCAAGTACATGTTTATTTTCATATGTGAAGTCGATAGTTTCTCATAATTAGAAACATACCAGCGCAAATACAAGCCAGTGCCTCCAACAATAATAGGGGCACATCGCTTTTCTAGAACTTGAGCAATAGCTTTTCTGGCATCATCATAAAAATCTCCAACTGTGTACTCTGCAGATCAGAAATGAATGACGAGCTTAGATGTCTTCAACTTTGATTAACTTGATAAATGAAGGCATTACATTACTACCATCGGTCGAGTCAAGAATGTCAAGGAAATGATGAGGAACGCCCTGCAAAACAAAGAGACAAATATGATCAAGTTCGGAGAATATAAAATCTAAAACCAAAGTTACAATCTGGGAAAAAAGAAAAAAAGCTAATTAATAATCAATCGAATCTGATAAACTTGACAAACTTGTCATTTCCACACTACTTTGCACCAACACCAACGGGAGAGTCAAATAGTGCTACAAAACCATTGCACCCTTTCACTGCCTAGATTCCATGATATCATGTCTCTAACAGGCATTTTATAAAACCGCGGCTTGTGCGTGCAGAAGTCCCCCATCTGGCGTACATAGAGCATTTCCCACAAGAACATCTATTTCATACCCATTCTCCATGATCAAAGTATGTATCTACATCCCATCACATTAATGCATAAGTTTGCACATGTATTCAAAAGAGAGATAAATGTTATTTTGTTTGGAACTTTGCCTTCTAGTTGCATTTGATGGAAGTAAATAAGTGCTTCCTTATCGTTCCCATGGTGAACAAACATCATAATAACTGCATTCCATGAAACAACATTAATGAAAGTCACGCCCTCAGGGCACATCCGGTGATACAAGCATATCAGGCTCGGTATGCTCGGTTAATTGTGCCCCCATCGGGCCACGTGATGAGCTCACGAGACACGGCCTCTGTAGGCTTGTTGGGATGTACCTCAGGAGGTAATGGATCGTGGACTTAGTGATGCCCCCCTGTCGACATTAACCTCGGTTTGTACTTGTGATTATGTATATAATTGTGGGGATATTCGAGCATCCTTATTGCTACTAAGGTTTTTCCCAGAAACCCTTGGTGGGGTTTCTTAATCACGGTAATGTCGCGCTTGCTCTCTCTTTGTACTTGGGTCCCATTTGGTCTCAAGTGGATGATAAAATCATATTCTATTCTATTCTATTCTATTAATCCTCTTCAGCATTTTATTAAACATTCTTTGTGCATCTTCTAAACTACCATACTTTCCAATCATATCCACAAGTGCTATACCAACAACAAGTATCAGACTCAAGATGCCTATCAAGGACACTTAAGCGGACACATGGGTACGCAACAAAATAAGAATCTTGGCAGAAACATATTTGAATCGGTTTCTTCTTCTTCAAAGATATTTTATACAAAAGACCCAAGCTCATAATAGAATCTTTATTTTGGGCATACGGCAATCATTGCATTCAAAGATACAATGTCTCTATAAATTATCAAATAGCCTCGGGGCATACTCTATGCTCTTGCACTTTCACTTGCTTATAATTCTATGTGCTTATGAATTAACAATCAAGGTCCATTTGAGCTCTGCTCCCAATAATATAGGCATGGATGCACTTTTAAAATCTGCTGAGATTTGGTCCATCAAATGCATTCAAGATGCTAATAAAGGTGACTCTAAGAAAAAAGAAACATGTAAATGTGCATTTGAAAAACATGCAACCCCATAGATTCAGGGCAATGACCATTTCCTAAAGTTTTATGCATTTAATGCAGGAACGTTATCTAGCCCATAGCCGTGTGCAATAGATGCATGTTCCGTTTTTATCATTTTCCTCTTTGTGGCTTCATGTTTGCGGTGGCTTGCTGGCACAGTATGCCTAAATGGACTAAAGCGTTTAAAGTTTTGATTACCATTCCACGATAGCACCTTGTATTGCACACATTTTGGACATGTGATGTGGTTTTTCTGTGAACAACTTACAAAGCTTTTTTCATAATTACACATAAGCCCCTTTAGAGGCATTATAGACGAGAGGCTTAAAAATACGAAACTATAGAGAAGAGACACGCTGCCCATGGTATGTGTTGTGGGGAGGCCTTTTTGGTAATTTTAGGGTCATTAGCCCAGTTAGCCAGAGTTTTCCCTTAATGAAACACTCCCCAATTTGAACTATCAATAAAAACAAGTCGATTCTTGCCAAAGCGTCACGGGAGGTGCCTAAAATGCATTGGTGACTCCACATTGAACTTTGAATATACTTCCCCTGCAGACTTTTCACCTCAATCTAAAACCATTTGATACAAAAATCGAGTTTGTGTGTGTTCTCGTAATTTTGCCGTAATGATATCGTAGCATTTAAATTTTAAATCTTAATGAAACCGATACGTGACTCCATCACACTTATTTGGAGATAATTTGGGAGGACAAATTTAGTAACTAAAATGTCCTAAGTTTAAAAAACCTGAGAGGCATGCAAAGCCATTGCATGGAAAATTTGAAAAGAGTGCAAAATATATGACAAATTCAAACTCTACTCATTTTGAAACAATTAATGAATATGAAATAAATAGATATGCCACGGATACTTGTGTGACTAATGCATATTATCATTTTGAGACCACTGAAATCTACAACCATCACCACCGCATCTGATAGAACTTAAAAGAAAAATCATGTATAAGGAAGGCAACTAAGCAAAGAATAAAAGGTGCAAAAGGTTACTAAGTAACATCCTTCATTTAACATACTGTATGACACATGAATAATTTCAATACCTTTCTGGGACACGTCATCCTTCATATCATTAAGAGGAGTTCACCGCCGCTTTCGCAGTGGTTGGTGGCTAGAAAAAGAGCTTGTTCTTATACCGGTCTTGAGTAGCTTGACTTGGTGAGCATCTCTTCTAGTTGGTCAGGTTGGGTGGTAGTCAGTACCTTGTGTTTTAACCTAATAAGTTGATGATAAATTCCAGAAATACATTCGTAACAATTGGTATTCGAGGCCTAGGTTCAGAGCAGGTGGAACACATGGGCAAAGGAACTTTGAAATGTTACATCCTGTCATTATAACCAATTTGGGCCCAAGATTTTTGGAGACTTGCAATGGGGCAAGGGAAGCTTCCAGTTTGAATTATTGTAGAAGCGGGCATACCGCTAAAAGACTTTGCTATAAACCGAGCTTTGAGAGGGTCGGCCACTTCCCCTAGATTTTACAGTTTGTGGTGCTCTTACTACTGGATAGATCCAGCCTTAGCTATCTAGTATGCCATAGTTGATGAAGATCAAAGAAGATTTGACCCAGATTAGAAGTGGACTAGAGATAGCAGGTTTGGTCTTGTAGCTTTGCAGAGCTCTATAGCAATTATTCCACGGAGTTAGATTGCCGGTAGGCTGCAAAAATTTGAGGATGGATTATGTGAGGTGAGGTATTGGCATCGTTGGAATAGATGGGCGGTCGCAGCAAAGGCGTCGCCTTTGTAGCTCGTGAATGCCAATTTATCAGCCTTGTATCAGTTGGAATAGGTGACACGACCCAAAATTATAGAGCGAAATTAATAGCTAAAACATGACTGCGGATCAAAGATGGTGTTGAAATTTGAAATTGGGCTAGAAGGGTTTTCAAGTAGGTAGGTGGTAAAATTGGTTGAAGTATGGAGATCCTTGGTGGAATATCGGTGCTTGGAATCACTTGAAAATTGTATATTTAAAAAGGTTGTCGACCAATTTAAAATGGACAAACAAAATATTAGAATCTAGTTTCCCGAGAATTCCTCCTTTGGATTATGAAAATGGATACATACCCAACTTATAGTATAGTATAAATCTGGTGGTACCCTTTGCTGGGCGTGTCTACGGCCAAAACATCTTTGAGTTAGAAACGCCAGCCCATTCCTCGAGGAAAGCGTTGAATCTATCGCAGGGCTATAAATCACCATTCATCTCGCACAAATACAGGAGGAATGGAGTAAATTAGTAATTACATCAGAAGGGAGGTTTATAACGCCTTTAGAGGATACTGGCCTTGTCAAATTTCCAGAGGAACTTTGGACGAATGGGATAGTCAGGGGTTTTGTAGAAGGAAACACGGAAAATGCAAATTACAAAGCTGCGCAGATTTGACTGGAATAGAAGTCATGGATAGTTCCAAAAGTTTTTAAATTTATTGATATTAAGTAAATGCTACATGACTAAATAGCAAAGAGATGCCCTCCTGCACGAGTTTGAAGAGGGGTTAATTAAAGAGTCAAACGTCAACCTTTTACATAGTAATGAAGACCTCTAACTGCTAGAGTTTGATGAAAGTTCCCCGAACTACCTCTTTCAAGGTAGTCTCACAGTCGTGGGATTTGTATTTTCTTAAACACCTCTCCAGAGCATATCGCAATTGTGTACCAGTCGTGTATTCTTCATGAAATACAATTGCTCTTCTTCTCTTCCATATGATCTACACCATCGATGCCCTTACTATTTGAAAGGCAATGCATTCAAGGAAAGAATTAATCATACTATACATTTTTTCATAAAAAAAGTTTTGGCTATTTTTGAAAATCTCAGTATTTTATGATATACATTTGGCTAAAGTTATTATTATCATTATGTTACATTTATATGTATTTGAACTTGGCGAAACTTTTGAATTCAAGTATTTTTTTGAACTTCCACTTGGCTATTTTTTTTTTCTAAATGGAAAAGCAAAAATATAAATTTTGTAGCTTTAGACCTTTTTTTTTTAGTAAGAGATGGTTTTATCATTAATTATAAATCCTCAAGTACATATAAAGAATATACTTTTATTGATAAGCATACCAAAAGATAGAAATTACATGGGGCAGTCTGAGCCTCATGTCTGATGAACTATGACCCCTTGAAATTATCCAAAAAAACTATAAAGTGTATGTGAAAAAGGGAAATAAGGATGGATTCACTGAATGCTCATAATGCCGGAATGTCAACTTGCTCTAGAAGATCATGTGAGTAAATAACCAAGCTGCTATGTAGGCTCTTAGATCCACCATCAGGTTAATAATCAAAATAGTGAAGCTAGATCAAAATTAGACAAAAACTTCTAAGTATGTTTACAAGGAATAGCAAGAAGGATGGGTATTGAGGAATCATAGAAATGGAGTTAAAATAGGCATTGAAGGCATCGGTAGTTTCCAAAGATAATTTCGTGAGACCAAACATTGTTATAGAAACAGGGGCGAAATTTGTCTGTCCACACTCAAAGAATCGAGAGGATCATACATATCAACGAGCGCTTATAGTTATAATACATGGATTTTTTGTATCTTGATAAGCTGTCTCTCAATGCAGACCAAAGGTTATTGTTCACCAAAAATGTCCACAAGCGGTAGTTTTGGCTGCTACACCTCTGGGAGATGGCCCACAGATCTTGCATTGTACTACAATTTACGCCAATAATCAACAATTCGGGAACATGGTAGCATTAAAACCTTTAGTGAGCTCTGACATATGCTCCCTGAGCCCTCACATATGCCATGGCGTGGGTGCACACCAGCAGCCTCAAAAGAACTGTTGGAAGGAAAGCAGGCTAGTGGTTCTCCCAAATGGATGCTGCAGGGGCATAAGCGTGCTCTGAGGTAGAAGCAGGGAGATCACAGTGCAGAGGCCCCTTATCTCATGCTTCCTCGACAAGCTTTAGGACGTTGGGGCTTTGGAATAGGTAAAAACTGCACACTACAAAAGCCAGGTGAATTCTTGCTTCGGGGCAGGGGTTTTTTAATCTTGGGCAGTAATGCTTTTGTTGTGCTCTTTGTTTTGGTCCCATAGATCTAGTGTTCGTCGTGGACGATAGAAACAATTTAGTTTAATTTTATGGGATAGATGTTTTCTTTTTTATCTCTTTTAATGCAGCGTGACAATCCATGAATCTGTTTACCTAACTCGTTCCGTCTTGAGTAGTAACTCTTCCTTTGTTGGGTGGCATATATCAAAGCGGCATAATGTCATAGCAGTCTGTGTGTGCGATTATTCAAATGATGGAGCTTTTGAATCTTAGTATGATATCGTGATCTCACTATGACATCGTTTCTCAATGCAGAATTATTGGGACATTAACGCCACCAATTTTGAGGCATAATAGACTCCTTGCAGTATCAACATTATAAGATTATGGGAGATTCAAATGTTTATCTTTGGGTTGCAGCAAGTTATTTCGACAAGGTTGGTGTTTGGCTATTACTAAAAGCATGATTGCCGACCCATATTAAAGCAGTGCATATTAGTCAAATCAATCCTTCAATACTCAAACGGAAGGTAAATAAGACATGTTTATAATATGATATATTAACATGCATATCCTAGGAGTCCACACTGGAGCAATGCCATAACTATTATTTACCATAGCAGTTTTATAGAAAATTCAATTATCTTTAATGTTACATTATATGATGTGCAAGAAGGTTTAATATCTGATTCTATGCTATACAATTGTGTCCTATCATCTTTGATACCTCAGTTACCATCTTGGAACACGCCAATAAAAATCTCTTCAAATTTGTACTTCATAAGCACATTTTGACCAATTGAAAAATGTTCATAACAATAAATTCCCTCATCGATTGATTCATAACTTCTTTTTGTGTTGGTTTTATGTTCTTAGATGGAACAAAGAAATAATATAAGGTCCTATTTTTGTACCCGCGAAAGAGAGAACTCTTTCATAGTCATTTGGAGTATTGTTTGTTATGTACATGATATTGTGTCTTATCCATATAAAATGTATGTCCTTTTCCATGTTCTGCATTCTTCAAGCTGCTTAAAATATGTGGTGACATCTGGAAAAGGAATAGTTGTTATCTTCAACAAGGATGTTCATGTTAATAATCTTTGGTCCATATGTTGGACTCAACTTCCCAGGATATGACACTTAAAGATTAGGAGGTAAGAACTCTATTATTTATGCTAAGGATGTTTTTTTGAGTCCAAAGTGTGGTTCCATAACTGGAACATGTTCTTGCATGATGTCCATTAGTGAAGACAAATAGTTTGTTGAAAAGGTGCATCACCCATTGTGACTACAAATCTGAGGATGGAAACTCCAGTTCAGTACAATGATAGAAGTTTGTGTAGGAAATGAGGGTGTAAGTGCACTTTATAAGTTGTTACATTGCTTTTTTTCTAATCTTTAGTTTGTTACCTTATGCCTGCTCATAACGTTGAGCTTATGTGTTCAATGTAATGACAAAGCTAGGATGTGGTTCCATAGCTGGAACACGTGTTATAATGTTGCATACTACTTGGATGTTATCTATCTATGTACTACTTGGGCGTTGTTCATCAGCGACATCAAATATTGGGTTGAAAAGGTGCATCGCCCTGCAACTGCAGATCTGAAGTGCCAAACTCGAGCTCAGTATAATCATAAAAGTTTTTGTAAGAAATGAGGATTTTAATGCACTTTACAAGCAAGGGGGGTTCACTATCATCTGAGTTTATGCTAAGGGATTTTCTATTGCCTATTTCGTACTTATAATAAGGAATAATTACCATTTATTTTACTTGTATAGTTGTATTTTAAGGAGTATAAGGGTATATCAAGCCAATTTTCTGCTTATAATAAGGGGTTTCGCCTAACCCTAGGAATGCATATGCCATATCCAAAATACATATAGGTGAATCCCCTAGGTTTACAAGTTACCACCTCGTTTTCTAATCCTTAGCCTATTATTTTCGATACTCTGTTACCTTCCTTATGCCTGCGACACGAAGGATCTTTTTCTAAAATTCAGTACTTTTAATAGATCTTTTTTTCTTAAACACCATTGGAATAGCTTGAATTTAGCATTGTTGCCTCTTAAGTTTGCTATATTATTGCAATTTAAGCTCCGTAACAGATTTCAAGGCAAATTTGGACATATTTCAACTGAAGTTCCTTATTAGAGGATCTAATTCTAAATTTGGTATAATATTACAATTTAAGCTTCGTATATATGGTACTCCGACAAGCCCATCTAAAAGGTGCCACTTTAATGACCTCATACCTCCCATCTCTAGCATAATATATCAATACTAATCATTTCAAAATTATTGATCTTTGGACAAATTTACAAGAATTTTCAAAAATTGTGTAATATTGCAATTGAAGCGAATTTTGAGATACTCAGCAGGCCATCTAAAAAATGCCACTTTAGTCACCTCCGGCCTCCCATCTCTGAAGGGACCAACATAATATTAAACGTTTCAAATTTATCGATCTTTGGATAAGTGTCCACCAGAATTGTCAAGCTATAACTTCTCTTTCATAGATAAATATCTACCTATAGTGGAACTATATAATAGAACAAATATGTACTTTGGAACCAATAAACATATCGCCTCCCTTCTCCGGCTTCTATACATCTCCGGATCCCTTTCATTTAGCAAGATCATGTCTCATGCCCACAACCTCATGTATACTATAGTAGACTATGAAAGAACTGTACTACTAGTTTATTTATAAGCTTTTGTATTGAGAAATGGATTTCTTTATGAGGAACTGCACAACACGAACACAAAAAGAATAAGATTGTTAATGATCATCAGATATGATGCATCAACTTATATCTTTGTCCGCCAAAAAGTAGTGGACCTTCAAGGATATTTGGATAAATTATATCTTTGTCCACCAGAAAGTAGTGGGCCTTCAAGAATTTTCTAAAAGTAATGAGGATATTTAGGTAAATAGAAAAGGTGTGTATGTGTTTATACTGCAAGACCAGGTGCTTTTGGTAATTTTTGAACTTTGGGGCCAATTTGATCTAAGTAGAGGCATTTTGGTAGTTTTCCCTATACTTTACTAGATAAAATATAAAGTGATTCAAATTAACACATGCTTTAAAAAATGACACATAAATTCCCCAAAATTTTTTTCCCAAAAATGTAGCTTCAAGTAATGAATTAGTTTTCGTTCAAAAGTTTGCATGTTGAATTTTAGGTTGTTGAACCCCATACTCTATGAACACAATGGCAAAACCGTATTCGGGTCTATTAGTATTGCAGCTGGATCTTGTAGCAAGTATGGACCTTCCCCAGGAGAGGTGCTGATTAAATATGCGATTTCGCCCTCTTTTCTTGACAGAAGGCTCTGATTGGTTAACTCTGGTGGGGGTAAAAGATGTTCCACATCTTTGCTTGATCTTATTCCTGATGATGCGAGCAACTTGCGGTCCCCAACAACATAACTATTCGTTGGTGGCAATGATTAGACAAAGTTTAAAAACGTATCAAAACATTTTATTGACGGGATAGAAAAAAAACCTTGACATATCAGTTCCTGGAGGTGGAGGAAACTGGTAAAGCAACCGTTGCAAGAGACACTTAGCACTTCTCTCCCGAACAAATAGTACAGCATTAGGACCAGCATCGAAAGTATAGGCCACCTAGGTAGGTAAGAATAAATAAACACAGGTCTTTAATGGTAGTCTATATAGTATAACCATTTGGATTTATTAAATTCGATAGCATGTTCCCAAACCAATCATGGACAAAATAATCCAAAAGCTATTAGAGCAAACTGAATTTTGTAAAACCTTAATAGACATGGAGAACAAAATCAAAGTTTACTCACTTGGGGCGTTCCTTCAAATTGATTCCAACGCTCAACTAGATTGATAATTCTGAAACCAAAATAATCTCTCAGATACCAATTATTATAAATCTCTTTAATTTCAAATAGAAACGTACTTCCGTGATGTATCATTCAAATAAAATATTGGCGGTGAGGTATCGAGGCAAGTTGCATGAAATTGATTGCTGTCTGCACAAGTGATTCGAGCAAATGTATGAAAATCATGGTTAAGAATAGCTTGTTCCATGGCTTCCATGCGTTTTGGTACAACTTCCTGTTAAATTATAATACTATAAGATGTATTGCCTTGGAAATCCACAATGCCCTCATATTACTAAACGTTATTGAGAGCTTTATACTGTAATCATTGTCTTGGATAAGAACTAAGAGATGGGAATATCATACTGAGGAAATCATTAAAACAGCAGTAACCCCACTAATTTTCTTGTCATACCAGATGTTCCTTCCTGACTCAAATCTGTTGCGTCACACCAAGGTTGTGGAGGAGAGGTAATAGATGAACAAAGGATCAAAATAATTTGCTTCCTCCTTTTCATGAAAAACTAGAAACATCTAAGAATGTAATAAAGATACAAATAATACCTTTGCTCGATAGCTTAGAAGTGAACTTGTTTTCACCGTATCTTGCATCCCTGATGTGCTGCTGACTTCCTTTTGCTTTGAACTCACCTATAATGGAAAACAATTAACCCTTTATGCAGATTCAAAATATGAAATTTCAGAAAAACATGGACTCACCACAGCAATAATAATACGAAGATCATCCCAGGCAGTATGCTTTGCAATTTGACTTGCTATACTATCCCGTCCGTCATCCTGGGTCCTAGATTGCAAAATTCATGAAACTTATGTTCGAAGCTATTGCAGGATACTATAGGCAAAATACCTACCCCATATTCCATTTTACATATCCACCATAAAGACTGCGGCAAGCACTTCCAGACCCAAGTCTGCATAATATTCATCACATTACAAATAGCAGGATAAAAAAGTTATGTAGAGCTATGATGTCTGCTAAAGAACCCAGAATTTCAATAATACAAGACCCCCTTTGGTCTAAACCCTAGGATGACTCTATTCTTTGGGCTTCAAAGGAGGCAGCAACCACAAAAGAAAATGCAACTAGAAGATGCCCACAACCATTCCATAGTTTAAAATTTGATATATTCCGTATTAGTACATTAGTAATCAAGAAACAAATTCTAGTTAAAGTGAAGTCAAATCTCTGAAAATAACTTTCAGTGGACAACATGATCACTCATGCTCTAGCTGAGTTCTTGAATTGGTATTGAAACGTACCGTGCAATTGCTGAGAGTTCCCCTTCATAAGTCTCTTCAACCGCCATAAGCTGAGCTATCGTGTACACTGTGTATCCAAACTATAAAATTTAGTCACTTGCCAGAAGTAAATTGTATTTATGCAGGTATGAAAACTATAAAATAGGAATCATTAAGAGATGTCCCTATAGTATATCGTGGTTCACAACAGACTTATGAATGAGACACTAGTATGCTTTGTACTCGTATTCTATCAGATGAACATGCTTAAAAGGTATAGCCTAAAACAACTGGATGCTCTACCAGCTTTATTGCAGAAAATGCTCATCAATTCAGATGCTCATGTATAAAGTTCCTCTTAAGAGTCCTACTACAGGAGCAACCAGGGTCCATATACCCTTGAAAACAACTAGGATTCAAAACTGAAAAGCCCAACATACTAAACAATGTGACAGCCTGCTGAGACAAGATTATAAGTTGTAGAGAGAAACACAAAAGCAAAGAACTGATGTCAGAAAAGGTTGATGAGAAACTGTACAGTCTCAGACCCATCATACTCAGATTGTCCAGAAGTGTTGATGAGAACTGTAAGGTGTAAAGGCCCCTTAGACAACATAAGTTATTAAGATTCTTGTAGATCACTAGGCTTTAGCTATCTGCGGTTTAAAAAGTAAATGAAATGAACAAGACAGTAATGCATCAATCATCAACTTTAAGCTAAGATTGAAACCAGTCAAGCCAGTTTCTTCACATAATCATGCATTCTAATCATTTAACGACATGTCAAGAGATGTGGGCTATTGTTGGCTCTGACTTGGAAGTAGTACTATCCCAGGTACGGCCGGATGGAATATTTCATTGATAGTGCTTTTGTCTAATCACTTTGAGGCTCCTGGTTACAGGTCAGACCTGCTTTTTCCTCAATACCTTAAAGGCGATCTGGCCATGCTCGATCCGCGTGAACATTATAAGAAAAAGGCTTGGAGCTAGCATCAAGAACACTGCGCCATTTCTGTTCTTTGTGAGGTACTATAAAGGTGCAGCTTTTTCCTGGATTTCGCTTTGTTTCAACCTCTTTGACTATTAGCCGGCAACAATGGACAGCCTTCAGCGTTTGTTGTTTTGCAAACTCTTGTATAATTTCCTCATGGGAATTGTCATAGGAAGCAGAAACCAAGGCCAGCGTAACCTCAGTCCACAATGGCGCACTGCTCTGCAAGATCAGGGTTCAGCAGTCCCAAGCAAGTTCTGGTGGCTGGATTTTCCAGTCGCCAAATCGCTTGCCAAAACCCATATAAAATATCTTCTGCCACACATTGGCTTCCATATGTATGGTTTACAGGTATTATATTCATCAATGGCATGGTCATTTATTGCCACAACTGATTCATGTTGAGATAATGAGTATGATTTCATAGGCCTAAATTTCAAAATCAAGTAAGAGAATTTAGCAACATTCTGGGGAATGCTATTTAACATGACAGTTAGAAGAGTCTCAAGCCTGAAGACAATGTAATTAGCAGAGAAAGTACCTAGACAAGCAAATCCAGCTGCAGAAGAAGCTAAGCCTGCAGCTGTTGGGAAGTTATTTCACAGAAACAATATACGCTTTGAAATCTGCCAATCAGCCTTGGCGAAATTTGAGCCGCCAGTCTTTTCGTCACCTGTCACTGCCTGACGCATCACGTAGGCAGTTTTGATATCGCTGCATTGTGGGCAGAAGACTTTTCTAGAAGCGTAAAAGGTATATGATATCGCAACACAGACATATCAGTTATGAAGATACAGTTCTACCAACATCAAAAGAGATGACCCAGATTACAGAAACCTAGGCCAGACGGAAAAGGCACGGCCTTGTCATTGGGCTGAGGGGGCGGAGTGAGAAGAAAAGGATGGACTAACAGCCACAGTTGTAGTAACGAATGGGTCCTCTGGATTAAGCCATGGCTGGGGATACTTGGGAATTGCACAGAATCAATGATTTCTCATTCATTTCCCAAATATTTGATTACACATGTGCTGAGGCCTACCCACAGATTCTGCAAGCTGCCTGACATTTGAGGATCAGCCAGACCTCCCATTTTTCTTAGCCCACACGGTTGGGAATGCTGATCACGTATACTCCTCCCAGGATACAGTCAACTTTACCTTGCCCGGAAAATCCTTTTCAAAAATTCACACTCGAGGTGGAAAAAACTGAAAAAAGGGCAGGAGGGCAAAAGATATTACAGCTAATTTGACCATTTAACATCTTGAAGGACCTTTTTCAAATAATCCTTTCTGGAAGGATTAAACTAAATAATTAATATAAAAAAAGGGTTGACGACTTTGGGTATTATGTTTTTATGCAATGGTTTCCTTGGTTTTTAGCTCCAGTAGTATTATTTTAGATTGCTAGGCTTTAAGGCGATCTTGATTATAATAAAATGAAATGCCGGAAGAAATTCAGGACTATAATTTTAGTAGCAAATGTGTACGTGAGTATTCAGCCATTAGCGGAGGGATGGGGTACGTGTGTTGACTGACTATGGCGGACGGGAGATGCTTCACGCCATAGGCGACTTGCATGTCAGAATGGCCGTATGCTTGATTCTGGGCAAAAACCATGTTACTCTCTGGATCACAAAGACGGGATGGCGGCTTGAGACGAATTGAGACGGAAGAGGCCCTCTGGAAACTAGGGTCTTGAGACACCATCTTGCCATGTGGTATCTTGGAGGCTGCATCGCCCACGTAAGCTCTATCTTGAAGCTCTGTCTTGAATCTTGAAGCCCAATCATGTGTGTGCAGCTGCGACCCCTCATGTTTATAGTTTTATAGTCCAACAAGTAAATTGCTAGGCTTAGATTCTTGTTATGTGAAGAACTTAACAGTATATAGCCGAGAGGAAGGAGTTCAAATCAGCAGACTCGGTGATGGGGACGTTATGGTTGAGCCAGCATAATCCCAGGTGATTTTCGATGGATGTATCAGCGGTTAGAATTAGGCATCTAGTACGTGACAACCTCTGATTCTTAATTAGAATCTACTCAAATGGGCCAGTTGGGGTTTGCTGTTATATCATTAGTTTAGGCGAAGGTTCTATTTGCATATTGTTTTATATTGTGCTGGCTATTACGGGTGCATTTGGCCAGTAGATTACTAGGGTTTGGTTAATGGGTGATTTTGTCTTCTATTTTGCCAAGTCAGAGATACCAAGAATGGAATGACTAGGCATGGGTCGGATGTAAAATTAGCTAGAATCCAATGCCCAAAAGTAGAAATTCGGGTCGATCTGGAGTAGATAGATAGATGAATGGAAGATACTGATGAGCCAGATGATGAGATGATGAATGAATGAATGAATAAAATGAATGAATGAAATAGATGAATAGTGTTTTTCGTCTTTGATGGCATCAGGACATATGGACTGGAAGGGTTTCCGGCTCGCGAGGAAGTTGAAAAGCCAAACTAACTAACTTCACCTCTGCGCCATAGAAGCATTATTCGCCAATAAAATTGATTCAGTATAATAATAAAACATGCTAACGTTTATGGCATATTAAAACTCGGTTTTTGGAATCGCCTTTACCATGGGTGATCGCTCCTGACCATTACTCAGACATGTTGTGTTGTTGTATTGTGACCCTGGATTGATGTAGAGCTTTAATTTATTGGGTTGTGGATCTATCAATTAAGGTATTAGTCATGTGATCCTAATCCTTAATATGCGATGGCTAGAAGAGCTTTATAATTGATCTAATCTTTGGTGACGTCATTGCCACGTGGCCCATTAGATAAAGTTTGACCCTCTAGAATTGGCTTAGCCATTGTCACGAAACTTGAAGATTTATTATTAGTTTGCAAACTGCCCTTTCTAAAATGGGGCACATTGGCATATTACTTGTGAGAGCACATTAAAATCATGGACACGATCTGCGACCATGGTCATGGATTTGCCAAACTGATTTGAAGAATTCCAGCCATTATTTTGGCCAACAATGTTCGTGTACATTATTGAAAATATATATATATGGCATGCATCATTGTTTTGAAAGTAAATTTGTAAATACCACTTATTTTTAAGGATCAAGTTAATTAATATATAATGGATAGCTGTGCTCAGGCGTAGCTGCCTACCTAGGAAGGATATATACTACATGGTGCCTTAGATTGCTCCTTACGAGGGTAGCAAGTAAAGGAGAATATAATTTGTGTACCTCAATTCTGCAGGGATCAACGCAGTGCGCACCTCCTCATTCCTGAACACCTTGAGGGCATCGCCAGCTTCAAATGAACCCATGATGTAAAGCCTTACACAAATGATAGAGCCAGATATTTAATGAGACCATGATGGATACACCCAGGGAATCTCTTGACCACCACTTTTAAAAGCTGCTTTACAAAAACAATAGCCACCAAATTAAAGTAATTTAACAAAAGTAATGATGCTAGGTTATTCTATTGATGGAGCCTTTTCCAAATAAACATGCAAATCAAAGTGTGACAGTGGTCATTTTAGGCAAGAGAACTACAATTGGCATTTCAAACCCGACTTACAATGTGTATCTATATTATACATGGAAACCAGTGCAAATTGTTTCGCCAAGTCCAAACTCTAGCCACCATGCGGAAAATACGTCTGCCGAATTAGCTTATTTGTGATAATGATAAAGAAACTTGGAGAATTATTATTAGTTTGCCGACAACTCTTTCTAAAATGGGGCACATTGGCATATTACTTGTGAGAGCAAAATCATACACACAATCATGAAACCCATGATCATATGTTTACTTGACAATTATGAAGAATTTAAAGGCATGACTACATATGTTATTTGGAAGTATAATTTATGAAACTACTAATTTTTGGGTTGCCCCTAGAACGAACCCT
Organism: Isoetes taiwanensis; assembly: GCA_021234155.1. Classification (NCBI taxonomy): domain Eukaryota; kingdom Viridiplantae; phylum Streptophyta; class Lycopodiopsida; order Isoetales; family Isoetaceae; genus Isoetes; species Isoetes taiwanensis. Next base: position 987,684 of record JAJEKV010000019.1, on the reverse strand, counting down.
GAATTTATATGGGTATGTGGGCATATTGAGTTATGCTTGGCATATACCTAGCATATCTTGATATTTGCTAAAAAGCGTGCTTTTACTTTTAATAATAGTAGTCGATCATCCGGCCCCGATCTCCCTTCGCGGTAAGTAGCTATGTGACCTAAACCCTATTCGGACTCCTATCTCCTAAATGGGTGCCGGCCAGTTTTTGTTTGTAGTACCATAGCGTCTTACAGCCCCCTTTGTCATGTATACCTTTGTTTGTGCGGTGATGCATTTTTTTCTTTCTTTAGTTCTGTACATCTCTTTGCCTTTATGGAATTATCTGGTTTGATCTTGTTTTCACGGAGCTCTGCTAAATTGAGCCATATGCCGAATCGTTTTTCCATGCCCGATCAAGTTTGAAAATTGCCCCTATCGGATCCACCGACTTTTGCTTTTTATCGCGAGGGGTTAAATACCACTTTGGCCTCACACTTTCGGCATTTGAGCCAAGGGCATGTAGTGCTTGAGGTAATGCGAGGAAGAAATAAGGCAAGGAATGGTGGCTCCAGTTAAAATGATGAAAAGGGATGGTTGGAGGCTAGCCTCTACCTATTAATAAAACTCCGTTCTGGAGTTTATATAATCGGATTCTCTAGATTTAATTGCATACGCCATTTTCTAAATTACAAAGCTTGCATTTGCATCTCGGGATTACACCTAGTTAATAACGCGTATTCTAACTCTAAGCTTCTTTGTTGCAAGAATATTTGAAGCACTTTCTGTTGCATACATTTGCATGTTTTCATAGATGGTGCATAATGCGTTGGCAACAAATATATTGATAGCGAATGCGGCATCATGGACCCACTAGGTATTGGAGCGAGGATGCACATCAACTTCTCTGACGTTACTTTGCAGTGGTTGCATTACCTCTGATAAAAACAAGAATTAGATTCGGTCGGAATTTATGGGGTCTGTAAGTAGACACTACCATGGAATCTTTAGAAGCCAATTCAATCATGAGAGTCGCTTATGGGTTTGGGAAGTTGGAATTTTGGCCAGCTCTGAAGATACTTTGTGGCAAAATGGAGTTTTGCAAATATTTAGCATACAAAGGGCTTCTGGTTGCAGGGCAGATCTGCGACGCGCATCTAATCCATTTGGGAATCCTCCCGCCATTTCGTTCCTCAGGAGCTTCATTAGACCTAACCGTTTATGCCTTTGTTCTCAGAATATCGGTGCAGTGCCTTTGTTCTTGGAGTTTTCTGGCTATGGCAGGCATCAGGGAGGAGTTTTGCATGGCAGCTCTTAGCCCTTGTTCTCACTTTTTTTGTTATAGCTGCCATTATCCATGGATTCCTGTGCCAAAGGAAATCATCGTTGGTGGATCTGTTGCTTATGGAGCCAAACCTCTTATTTTGTTGGTGATCTGTTGTTTTTGAGATTGTTTTGGTATTGTTTTCAAACTTTATGCTGCGGGGTATGGAAATTTGACATGTTATTTTTAAACGCCGCTGCGAGGGGTATGGAAATTTGGCATGTGTCCCAGCGACATCCATATGCGAAGCGTCGAGATACGATCATATAGTTTGTGTGGATAGTCATGATGAATCAACGCCAACCTTTGTTAAGTTGAGTCGATGAGTAGAATATACTGCTTACAAGTTGAGACAATATGTTTTCTTCTTACTTAGAAGATTTCTCCTTCTCTCAAGAATAACGTCGGTGCATCTGCGCATAGGTTTACCCTTTCCATCTCACTATTACTATTTTTAAGGGCTTATGTTCTTATTATTATTTTGTACTTGATGCGGTCTGCGGATGTGCCATCCTCAGTGGCTCTTAAGCACGGCAAAGGCGGCATGTGTTATTATATTCGAGAATTGATTCATTTATATTTGGAGGTCAAACACTCTATCCTGAAACCTCACTTATATTTTAATTATTGGAGAATTTGTGCTTTCGACCTATTTCTTAGACAAAGGATAGCAACTTACTCATGCAATAGTGTCCATCATTTAGGATGCCTTTTGAAATTCATTGATAAGTCATTTAAAGGTATTCTTATTTTAGTTACTTTACGAGATCATCATTTAGCATACATCTTTTACTTTTTGCTCTTGCTTTATGCTTGGATCTTAGCACTCCCCGTTTAAAAGATAAAGGCTATACGATTGTTATTTACTATATTGATTTATCAAAACCTACTTGGATCTACTAAACCCATTCTGCTTATATAGTTGTTTCGGAGTTGTAGTAAACACTTCAGCTGACAGAAAAATTTCTACAGACGACACTTATAAACTCACCGGAGGAGCGCGGCATAATAAAGAATAGCAGTTGGATATAGCAACACTTTTCAGCCGGATGGCTGAATCGTCTTGTGCATGCATGGTACCATATCGTCCTCTATAGCACTTCATTAAGACCTAGCCTTTTGTATGCATTCAATGTATAATTGTTAAAGAGGTCCATTTTGTATTTGGATCTCTCAATTGTAAGTGTCTTAGCGAGAAGGCAAGTGTGTGGGAATTGTAGTCATAACCATGTGCTTTTATTACTAAAGGTATATTAAAGCCTCGAGGAGGCATTGTGGGTTGATTCCACAAATAAATATTTGTCGTTTCTGGACCTCTTCCGCCATGATGGCAAACCCATAAAGTGGTGAGGGTTTTACATTCTAGTTGATTTACCTTGGTTCACATAGTGTCCGGTACATTACTAAATGATTTGACATTGGATTGAAGGCTAGAATCTTGAGACAAAACAGTACGCCAGCAATTGAAGTATCCATTATAGCTATGATTTTAGCTTTAATGTAGCCTCTCTCTTTGAAAGCCATGACACTTAAAGTTCTTGTTTTCTTTAACTTTAGTGCATTAGAGCAGAGATTTGGAACTTTGTCTCATTGCCATTTACATAATATGGAAGAGGATGTTTGCAAATGGGTGATGGGTTGCTAACTTGATTTACTAACTTGATACACAGTATTTGTGTGTTCGAACTAGAACTTACATTTTTAAAAGAAACACCATGAAATCATCATTCCTTGCTTCTACTGATATGTTCAAGGTTTAGATGGAACCAATGGATTGTGTTTCTTCCTCTTTTCAACATTGATTTGTGAGTTATTATAGCGTGTTTGGATGCACCTTATGAGTTATGAATTAAGCGCCGATAGCATTAGCGATATGTTTGAGTCCACTTTTTTGAGTTTGCTAAGGGAAAACCCTCCAAAGTAATGATTTATGGCATATTGAGTATATATCGTTATATGCTCGGCTGTATTTATATTTCTACAGCCACTCGTTTCACCACCTGATCTCTCACCACCAGTCCACCACATTTTGTCACTACCACCACACCACGCCAACTTTTACCCATCTATCATACCACTACATATCCATACCGCATTTCATCCACCATAGACTTACCACCACATCTTTGCCACCCATACACACATTTCAAACACACCATCTCCACCACCACGCCCTCGGGTCCACCATATCCCACACCACACCCCACCATCTCCCACCACGACCTCTGTCTCCCACCACCACCTCCACCGGCTCCCACACACACACCCCACCATCTCCCCACCACCACACACACTCCTTTGTCCCTTCCACACTCACATCTCCCCACCACCACTCCACCACCACCACACAATGTCCCACCACTCCTTGCCTCTGGCCGCACATTTAGTATATAGTATGTGTGTGGTGGATGGTCTATAAGCGTGTAAAGTGTGGTGCATGGTATGTGCTCATAATGTGTGGTGTGACGCCCAGGTTGGTATCGTATGTTTGATGGTTGCCAGTGTGTGTGGTGCATGGTGTGGTGTGGTGGCGTGTGTTAGCATTGCACATCACTAAGTGCTGGGTGCAGTGGTGCCCAGTGAGTCAGCAGGGCATGGTATGAATTACTGGTGTAATACCACGTCTAACAGTTTAGTATTAGTTTCATCGTTCAAAATTTAGATTACCGTTTTTTGGATTCCCCGAATAACGTATCGGTATGACTGGGTGGCGGATGAGATTATCAAAGAAACACATTACTATATATCGGATCATAGGGAACCGATGCTTTTTGTTGGGTACAACCTTTGCTTCATGAGCACCTGCGAATATATGGGCCCAGGAAAGGGAAGGGGTGCCAAAAGGACATTATGTGTTTTCGGATGGTCACATCTAGATTCAAGGCTTTTATACCATTTTTACTTTGTGGCTAGGTACTAAAGCGACCTTTGATCTATATGATATAAAAATTTTTTCGGTTCAATATATACTTGGGCCCATGGTGAACCCGCTCTAAATAATCGAACCTTTGAATATACACATGGGGCGTTCTACGAGACTTTCTGCGGCATAAATGGGTGGAAGTGGCTACTCATAAGCGTCTAGGCAGTTTTGCCAGTTAGTTAAGGGCATGTCGGTTAGGAACATTCAGTTGGTAGCAGGCGGTCGATTCGAGTCTCCATGGGTGCCCTATAGCCATGGGTAATTTGCAAGGAGCGTAGTGTAACCATAGACGCCAAGTATAGACTTTGGATCCGAGGACGAGCATAGTAAATTTATGTGGGCCCATGGTGATGAGTAAGCTCAGTGTGCAGACTTGGATCAAACTAGGGGCAGAGGCATAGTAGGCTATGTGAATGACCCATGGTAGGCCGCTGATATTGAACCTTGAATGTGCACAGCAGAAATTCACGAGTTTCTGAAGCTTTCAAATGCGCATTTAGAAGTGACTTCTTTCATAAGCATCTAGATGGTTTGCGGTTAGTTAAAAGGCATGTCCAGATTAAGGAGCGTTACATCTAACTCCCTGTGGAAAAAGATGAACCACGATGGCAGATTTGTTTAGTTAAAAGATGGTTAAGACAAGCTTTAATTAAAATCTGACTCCAGGAGGTGGGTAATGCTCATGAAGTGGTAGAGGGTACATAAAGAGATATTTACTTGTGGAACATCAGGGTGGATGAACACATACAGAGGAGAAATCGACAAGGAGGAGAAAAATAAAAAAAAAGGTTCTTTGGGAAATCAAAGATTTGAAGGATAGAAAGAAAAGAAAGCATAGGGGTGCGAGAAAAGTTTTCCAACACTAGCGAGATCCATTGTGTACATGCATTTGTTCAATCCACAGATCTCTCGTTCTGCGATTTACACCACGGGAACTTTCATACTTTCTGTTGTGCTTGGATGGCATAATGGACGTTATGAACAAGAACTATGTTGATGATTGAAAACTTCAAGTTATTGTACCATCCTCGATGTGCATTGACATTGAGAAGAGGTAGTAAATCCGGCCTGTCCTTGTTCTTCTCAATCCTCGATGTTAGCAAAGGCACTTAGAGTTGGTGATAATTTTGTTGTCGATGTAGAATGGGAATGATGCGAGGGTGCTGAATTTTGGATTATGATGAAATCAAAGGAAAATGGATAATTGGAGAAAGACTTTCCAATTCAATGGAACATGGTACCTAGCTTTGGTAATAATGTCGTACAGGAAGTATGTATTACAAGAAGGGCACGAGATAAACCATCGGCTACAATCTTTGCGGTAGAGATGTCTTGGGCACATAATATTGCAACACCCGGATCTGGCTGCAATCGAGGCTTCACATGCCACCAAGCCCGAGCGTCAAAACGGAAGGTTGTATATAGAATTTGGATCCGCTTTAGATGAGGAGAAAATTTTCTGAAATTGCAGAAGTTCTTTTCGATGAGAATGAAATGTAAAACCATTCCTATAATTTTAGAACTCATCGAGTTTTATTAACCGGTTGTGAAAATGAGTTTGTCTTGATTTCTTTTGAAGACTTGAATTTTTGAACACTTGATGCCTTATTTTTGCTGACATAGAACATATAATTGAATACTTGAATTTTTCATTCAAATGAATCGAGGTTACAATAACAATTATGTACATAAGAAGATTTGAAAGTCTGAGAAGTAGCTCATGTACACCTACATACTTTCCTCAATACATATGTTTCTCTCGATTCCGGCTTTTTATTGCTTCTAATCTTAATTTCCAAGCATAGATAATGCTCTAACATCAACTAGATCCTGATACGAAGTGTCCTGGCTGCGATTAACCACACTTTGTCAATAACGAGTTTGGTTTGTTTTGCTTTACATTGGTTTCACTTCTTAGATTAGGCAACAATATATTCCTCCTTTCAATTACCCCTCCACGATTTGTGCATACATACGGTAGGGCCACGCGAAAGACCATCGGTTTGAAGGTGTGCGGAAATTTTCACAACATCCCGAGGTTGTAGAGCTAAATTTAGCCAATAATAGAAACAATTTTGGGTCTGCATTCAAAGTTTGTTGTCATTGTCTTAACAACTAAAATCACGATGAACAAGCACTAACCTCTCAATAACATGCCTTACGCCGCACGACCCGCATCGCATCAAGTGATATATTCACGGTTTACATATCTACATGCGAGAAACACGTCTTTGCTCACGATCAAAAAGCAAGATCGATCGGTATCCATCACAAGTGAACAAACATGTCTGCTTACTTATTGATTCGCATGTTTAGAGTATTGTTTTGTAACTATTGTCCTTGGAAAAAAGAATTAAAAGAAATGAAAGGGATGGCTCGACCCTTAGAGCATCAAGTATTCATGTCTGCAAACATATGCATGTGATGGCACAATGCAGTGATCCACCGTCGATTCGATATCACCTTAAGAAAAGGAGGATCAATTGATCATTGAACCACTAATACACTCCACATCTTTCAAAATTTTGATGTCGGTGGAGCTAATCATGGCGGTTTAGGTTCCACTCGGCCTTACTTCGAATGTGTATGTGGCTTTAGATAGGCGAGGTGCAGCCGAGAGCTCTATCATATCTGAGTTCTAAAGACACATGAGAACATTTTGCTCACAATCCATTCTAAATATTTTAAATTGAAAAAATTACAACACATATCATAGAAATTTTTACTTATATTGACTTTCAAAGGTTTCAAGATTCATTTATAAAATACTTGTCGAGTATTTCATGCGTTCAGCGACTCTTGATTCCACATATTTCACATTGATTTTCGCCTTCGCCATGAGCACACTTTACCGCGACTAGAAGTCCTTCACCAGCCAAGCACAGGCGGCACTTTTGAAGAGGTTCAATTTATGGAATATACAGCTTTCGGCCAAATCACGAGGATCCTCTCTTTCAAGTCCCATAAAACTTGCCCAAAACTGACTAAAATCGAGAACAAAAGGAGAATTTCAATTAACCTCTTGGTTTTTACTTGGTTGAGGAGGTATTGGACTTCATGAGCGGGGCTACATCTTGTTCGGGATCAGGTGTTTCTTCCTTCGACTTCATCACTGCCTTTGACTCATACTTTCGATAGCAAAACTTTGTCGATGCGGGATCCGTGTAGAATGAGTCTCCACCAGAATTAATTTCCCCTCTAAAAACGGATCTGCGAGGCTCTCTTCATGATGGCTTAGGTAGCATTTATCCATAACATAATTGAAGCTAGGGGAAGACCAAAAAGAAAAATACAAAAATAAATCACGTATGTGGCATTGATACTTACTTGACCATTTGCATTGAGTTTACTATCAAATTTTGTTTTGGATTTATTTATCGACAGGATTGACTTTTGAAGTATCCAATGGGGTGAATTCTAGATGCTATGCTGGCTACTTTCTCTTTCTAGAATTTTGGCTTCTGGCACCCCTCTCTTATTGGAAGTCACAAACAATGCGAATATTGCATGTCCGAACATTTTCAACAAGCCAAAATTGTGGGAATATACCTATCATTTCCAACAAGATAAAGACAATATTTGCATGATTAAAGCTTGTTGGAAATGTTGGACAGATAATATTTGCACTTATATTACCTATCCGAACATTTCCAACAACTAATCGATACATCTTAAACATTTCCAACAGAGTTGAAATCGTTGTCTCAATGAAGCTTTGAAAGTTCTTTGCTTTTGGACGCACCTTTCTCAGGTCTACCCTTGTAATGGCCACTTTACTCTCTCTAATCCTTGCCTTTGGGACACTTTCTCTCTTTATTGCCTTGGCTAGTGGCCACTTTACTCTCTTCCTTGCATATCATTGATCTACACAATATCCATACTCTAGAGGGATGGTTATCACCTACGATGGAGGTTGCACAAGCACTTGAGGGAGGGGTATAAAGGTAGAGCAATTGAACCAGATATATCCGGCATGTCTTTTGTTTGTGGAGCTGCATTTGCTACATCTTTCCTTCATCTTCATCTTTTTGCGGGTTGGAACATGGTGTTCTGCTACAGATTGATGCGGTTGCCATGGATTCTTGCGTATCGACTCTCCCCTTTTTTTTATTTGGAAATTTCTAATGGTAGGGAGAATCAATGGTCCATTTTTTTGGATTTTTTTGAAACATCGATTAGGATGGGTGTTACTAGGAATTCGTTCAATAATGTGTGCACTATCAAAAACCGTATGGACGTTACATAAGATTGTTAGTGGTTAATAGAGGTATGCAAAATACCATCTGTTGATCTTGATGGTGGCATTTGGGTTTATGAATAGAAGCTGAGGTTTTGAAGGTCTGAGGTCGGATTGGAGCATCGTGGGCTGTTGTAGATGGCGTCAGTCCTCGGCCAGCTGTCAAGCGGATCTGAGGATGTCAACTAAGTAGAGCAGGTTGGTATTTGCTTGCCGGCCGATTGGCTTCTGTTACATTCAAAATGGCTGACTTCATCTTGCCATTCCATTTGTGTCGTCGCATGGGTGAAGCATGCGATATGGAGATAAATCGAGAAACGGGCATCTAACATCCACGAGCAGATAGGTCGGAAGAAGCGGACGCCAGGCATTATTGGGAGCTCGATATTAACAGATTTCTTTCTCTTTGAAACAGTTAATCCACTTGGAGCAAACAAAAAAAGCAAGCATCGGTTGATGAGATTGCTGATTTTTTATGATGTAGAGACTTCCCAGTTCACGGCCTTTGCTTTGTTTTCTTGGGAGCAAGGGGCAACATGAACTAATATCATGTTATGTGCGATAGTACATATATTATATAACATGTATCACGAGCATCCCTTTAGAAAAGTTGTTGCGAGGAGCATGAAGGCGAGAACAGTCCAGGCGGGTTTGGAGCGAATTTGACATCATATCTCGGTGTCCAGGGTCCTTTTAATTTTCTTTCCGGGAATTTATACATTGACTCAAAATTCATCAAGTATGCAAAGTTATAGCTGATAGTGATGGTCGAGGTGGGCGCATGTATGTGTTCTTACACTTTGATTCTTGGGTTAGAAGATGATGCGAGTGCAATCCTAATTGCAAAGGGGTCAGTCTATGCATGAAGAAATTCTCGGTGGGGTTTTGCTATTGATCAATTGAAGTGCTATGAGTTGCCATGATGAGTACATCACTTGATTTTTGCATGCAAATATGATAAATTATAGTTATTGGAGACTCATAGGGCTAAGAAGGTAATCAATGATTAGAAACATCTACTGTAAGGGCTGATTCAAGCCAAGAATGGCAGGTGCTTGAAGCGATTCGGCATGAAAGTCGAGAAAAGTCAATTGAATTGGATCTAGTCGACGTCGAGCTTCGCCAGCGCCATTTGTGTTACTGTTATGTTTTTGTCCTCTTGTGTCTTGTGTTTTCTTGTTTGACTTGTATGTTTAATACTTTGTAATTTAATTGTGTCATAAAATAAAGTTAATTACCCGAGGATGGAATTGGGTTGCATCCCAGGCTTAGCGGCGGAGGAGATTTAGACATGAAGGAGCCTGCATTAACACTAATAGATCTTGCATTACATGGATGGATTTGAAGTCATATTTAACTAAGGAGAATACATGATATAATTATACGAATAATGAGCTAATTGTAAATTTGGCTCCTGATTGAAGATGAGTATGAGCTTACTTAATCACTTTCATGGGATAGGCGATTTATGGTCATGAGGACAACATGGGTTTTTATGTTGAGCCAATGGCTTTGAGGTTTCACATTAGTTGTGCCAATTGAATGCATAGCTAAGGATGTGGATTTTAAATATACGAAATTTGCTCATGGCCGGGCACGCCCTTTGACCCAGTTCAAACTGTGCAATTGAAAGACCTTTGTTAAGTCCAGCGTTTGACAATGCAATGCACCACTTAGAAAAAAGGAAGCCAACCCACGTAGCGAGGCACATCATTGTTTTGTTTATCTGAAAGTTAGAAGCAAATACTTGATATATTAAACTAGGAAGGACCGACTAGATTGCCAGAAGTTTATGGTTTGTGAGAGAGAGTTCCATTTGAGCCCTTAATCAAAGGTTTGATGCCTCATAAAGGGGCTTGTTAGAAGATGGGCGATTTGGAAGCTTGGCCACATTAGAGAAAGAGACTTTACTTTATTAAGCGTTCATTAATGCAATTGAACAATAAAACAAATTAAAAAGACACAAACATTTTTTCTAAGGATTCACGAACAATAAATATGAATCTATGTACAATTACAAATGAATTATTTTACGGGCAAACCTCCGAAATCTTTTGTATAAAAACACAGCCCGCAACACTCACGTGCGGCACTCGAATACCACTATAAGCAGCATGTGATATCTTCTCAATCTTTGTTTCTTGATCTATGTAGATCTAGGCAATCTTTCAATAGATTTAATGCATCTTGAAGCTCTCGATGTAGGGATTTTTGTGTGTTAGCTGGCGACTTTTGATTTTTGGATTACTGCCCGAGAAGAGACCCGAGCAATGTTTATCTTCATTATCTACGATAATATTTCTTTTACGATCAATGCCTTGGGGCGATGAGATATGGATACGCATTTAAAGGTACGCAAAACTTATATCGGCAAATTTAGAAGCGAGGGAGAAATTTAAGCATCACAATGCGGTGCCAATAAAACCCTAGAAAAGAATAATAATAAAAGCGAGACTCACCATGATTGTATATTTACGATTGACTTTGGACTTTTTCCAAAATTAGTTTAGGAAGTGGACATTTCCACTAGTGTCGTCGAATGAATTTATCCGAAGAACATGAATGTAAGGTTTCTCATTACATTTTCATTGCAATTTCTACATATTCTGAACCACGGTAAGTTTTAGCGGCGTGCCGACATGGAAGAAAACAGCCTTGGCATTTTATTCACCATCTCATTTAGCCTCTGATAAGAGAAACACAGTTCTACGTATTGGCGGAATATTGACCGAGGATATAAATTATTTAACTTGTTTTAATCAGCGGGCAAAATGTAGCTCATCACTTCTTATTTACAGCAAGCAAAGCTGCGGCCATGGTTCATCGAAATCAATCAATGACCCGATTCGCATACTTGAAACATGGCGGTGTAACTGGATCAACTATCGATGAAATGCTAGGCCACAAACAAGATTCTCATACCTATGGCCCACATTCGTCATGCCGCAATCAACAACAACGTTATTACTAAATGAAACATGCCTTGTTTATAATCAAGATGCTTGACCTAAAACACCATGGCTTAAATTTTAAACAAAAGATCTGATAAATATCTCTATGAGCTACAGATAAACAAACTGGCATCACCAACAAAATGGGTTGGTACCGGCATCTGTCTTCGTTATAACTTAAAATGCCCTTCAAGGATCCTCGAAGCACTCTACGATGAAAGAACCCAACAAACATAGAAAACTCGTATTAATGGAAGTCTTGTAGAAAGCAAAATTAAATCAACAACAAGGACATTTGGGAATCCAGCTGGGAAGTATTCCGGTCCCGGAAACACATTTAGAGCGGGGAGTACACTTCTCTGGCCAGAAAGTGAACCTAGAATGAGTTACAAATGTCAAGGAAAGATGAAACATTCATTCCCCATTACGAACTTTTCCAAAGTGTTGAAGAACTATGAGGCATAAATGCCCAGGCTGAAGCTGTACTTGGCTGCACCGGGTTGAGCTAAGTTATATTTTGTCAGCTACTCTTCTCCACCCAATCTTTCGGATGGTCATCAAACATCTTGTATAGTACGCAAAATAAATCTGATTTAGCCATTCTTCCTGGGTTCTTGACACGGGATGTTAAGGTGCATACCAGTACAGCAAGATTAGCGGGCAGGCAAAATCGATTTTAGCACTTCACATTTCATACTCTTATGATTCAAGGAAGGGCTGCGCCCTAATCAAGCAAAGTGCAAGCAAAGCGATTATAGAAAGCAGACAATATTGTTTGGAATATTTGGTAGAACATTTTACAGTATTGCATTCGAGTTCACATCTGATGATAAGCGAGACCCGGAAGAGCTGCTTACCTTTGGACAAGCCCGAAAGAGCTTGCAATTGGGTAAATACTCAAAACCCACAAAGAATATACAGCGAGAAGAGGATCACTTTGTCACGCTTTGAAAGCTATACTCAAGAATATTTTGGAGCCAACTAATTTATCAAACTCGGTTCAGAAAATTGGAGCGGAGAAAGACCAGGATCCCAAATAGATGTAGAAGCTTTGTGAAAGATAAAGAAAGTATGCTGGGAGGAGCTATGCAGACCATCCATAATCTCTGCTCCTTTGGTATCTTGAAGTAGGCCTGATGATTTGGAAGAGTTTTCCCATCTTTGTGTTACCACAGGACTTCTCGATTAAATTAGCATTGGGTGGCGGCGGGGCGCAAATCTTGCGGAATGACTTGAATCGCGGGCGGGGTCATATAATTATTTTTAATTTTTTGATACATGTGCGCTCAAATTTTTTCTGAGGCAAGGCATCATCAAACAAAAAAAATCATGACTTTTATATATGTCATGAAAACTTATGAGCCAACCCATAGCTTCCAGTAATTTATTACATGATAGCAGGACTCTAAAACCCAGACGTGGAAAATTTTTGGAGTGAAGTTCCGCGTTACTAGGGTAGAGAGAGGTATCTGAATATGAAGCTTATATGGTCATGTGGGGTCTCATTATGGCAATGAAACTTTATTAATATAACTAGTGATGATATTGATATGAGTATTTGGATCTTATAGGAAGCCAGATTGATAAGCTTTTATATTGGAGAATCTTTAGATCTCTATTTTGTTCAACAACAAAGGTACACAGCTGGTTACATCGGTGTGGTAACATGATTTGATATTTCTTCATCTTTAAATTGTTGACTACTGATGCTTCATCCTTTGGGGCTCGCTTCAACATGAGTGGGTTGTATGGGCAACCTCGTGAGGAACTAAAAATGTAGGAGCATGTATAGTAAATATCTAATGAACTTCACATGTCTTGGTCTTTACCGTTTGTTCAACTGCATTTGTTTGTCATAGTATTTGATGTCACTTGGATCCTGGGGTTGGGCTTCTAGGTTTGGTGGCTGATTTGCTCGGGACTCATGTTCATGCATTCTATGTGGTATTTCTTGTGCTGTGACCGGGCAGCAGTTCTGTAGCAAGAAAATATTTTTTTTTGAAGGGACTGACAGAGCTTTGTTCTGACTAAAACTAAAATGGCTATAAAATGGAAAAGGCAGGATTATAACGATGGACAAAGCAAGTCAATGAGCACAACCACACTATGCAAAGAATGAATGCGAAAGTGCATTATGCGGATCAATACTTTCTTCTCTTGATCAAAGAGAACCGAATTGTAAGCTCCCTTGCTCAATTTCTGTTTTCCAGCAAGAAGAACAATCTCATCTCTACTGCTTGTTGATATCTCGCTTGCATAAAGATAAACAACCTCCTTCTCTTCAAATTAAATGCCAACTGCCTTAGCGGGCTTGGAATAATTGCATTTGAGCTTCCATTGTCTGTCTTAATGATGGTTTGACTATGTCTTTTCTTGATAATTCCATATTTGATATTTTTCATGGTTGTTATTATCTTATGCTTTCCGTGGGATTTTAGTCTGTGTTTGGCCTTATCAGATTTCTCTGAGTATTTCAATACATCTGATGACCCCAGGGATCCTTGATCCGGGGACCTTGAGGCAGGTGAAGAGCAGGCGATGCGCTAGCCGTCTGATTGTGTGGCTCATGGATGACAAGAAGCTTTTTAGGGGTTGAATTGCCCAGTGGATCTTTGTAACTATTGAGAATATGAACACTTTGGATTCTAATGTTATATGATTAATTGAGCTCACTTAATTATTTGCTCATTGAGTTTTAGTGTGTCATTTCAAGTATGCAAGAGAAGATTCAATTCTTCTACATATTCAATTGTTTTCATGCCAACCTAGCGAAGTCTTCCACAGAGTTTTAGCCAGATCCAGGAGGGTGCGGGAGAATTGACTCGATGAAGCTCGTGTCTGCTGTGAGGAAAGTTCCTTAAGCATGCAAGCAAAGGTTTTAAAGAGCATCCTACTTCTCAGGAAACAAGTTCCCAGGACACCTTCCTTAACTTAAGCTCCTAAGGTGACCCACCTCCTCACTATCGTTAAAGGGGCCCCATGGCCAGCTATAAATTTAGACATTGCACTTGCAAACCCAAAGGCTAAAAATCCCGTTATATTCCTTCCTGCAGTGGGTTACTTTCTTTCTAGCCTCTTGTGCTCGAAGCAATCATAGCAGTTTTTTAATAATTACTCACCCATTGCCCGCTCTGCCCAACAAAGTATTGTATAGAGGCTGCCGGTGTGCACGAATCTTGCTTCAACCCATGGTGTTGTGTAAGGGGTGCCCCTATTAAATGGGGTCAACTTGGCCCCATGCAGACCCGAGACCGGAGGCGGGGATCTTCCTAGCTGACATATTCCACAGAAGATGGTCATCTGATGGCCTCAAAGCAATAATACACACTCATAGGACTTTGAGAAATGGAAAACTAGTTTTTTAGAACAAACAAAACAAAAAGAAAATAACGTATGACATCAAACACAAAATTACCTGGTGTGTCTTGCCCTAACCCTAGAAATGCCCTAATCCCGTCTTTCCTTTAAGTTCCAAGACTTGCTGCCGTGCTTCCATCCGTCTGCTCCTTTTTGGCGATCCAGGTTTGTATTGCTAGCAAGCTATGTTATTTTTTTTTGGGCAGAGGATGTGAACTATAGATGTGGTAATTTGCGGCTGACGCTCAGGCGTTTGATGCCTACCTTGGAGACCTGATGCCTATATATTTGTCGGAGCTCTGTGATGGCGGTCTTTAAAGGCCATATACGCTATTCCGATTGGCTTTTATAGTCCTGAGGAAATATTTGAAGATGAGAGCTCTATCTTTCTTTTTTAGACAGTTTTTAGCTTGTTTTGCTTGCTTTATTTTTTGTTCTTGACGTTTTTCTGAGCCGGGTTTCTAAAGATATGTTGCTTGTAAAGTGTTTACTGTCCAAAGCTGTAAACTTAAATCTGCTTGCTTTTTCAAATTTCTGGCACTATGATGATCATTATTGTCATCTGAGGCTTTGATCAATGAGGCCAACATACCTCCTACTCATACTGAGTGCCCTCTTATTTTTGCAATTATTTGTGTGTAGTTTGGAATTGCCATGGTAATATCCGAGATAGCTGGATGATGTTAAAACATTCATAGACCTGTGCTGAAATCTCATGAGGATTTGAACATGCACTACCAGCTGACAGCATATACTTTTATTTTGTTATAAGCCTACTCGTGCTGATTGCTCTTTTATTGGATAAAATTTGTGTGTTTTGCATTAGTATGGTTCTCAATAAGGTATGCAATACGCAATGTGGAAGTTAGCTGGATGATGTTAAAACATTCATAGACCTGTGCTGAAATTTCATGAGGATTTGAACATGCACTACCAGCTGACAGCAGACTTCTATTCTTTTGGGTTTGTCATTGGCCTATGATGTAAAAAAGTCCCAATGGTCTGATCACTGTGATTATTACTACAATCACCATCTTTCGACTGAGGCCTGTTCGTTACTTGTTTTAAATTCTTATTTACTTCTGCTAGCCTACTGGCTTTTGTTCTTACACATCAAATTATCGGAGCTGCATGATCCTTAATGGTTGACGTGAGGCATATTTCACGTTTTATGTTTTTATTTTCTTAACTATTTTTTACTCAGGCTTATAATGGGCATTATGTTGCATTTTTTGCTGTGTATTAAAACATTTTCAAACCAGCGTTGGGTTGGTTCTTTGGATCACAGAGCCATACCTAGGAGCCTAGAGAAACCATTGAGATATAGAACTAATGGGATTACAGAGCCATACCTAAGAGCCTAGAGAAACCATTGAGATAGAGAACTAGAGAAACCATTGAGATAGAGAACTAAGTGTAGCATGGGAATACATAACCAGTGCGGATGGTTAAAAGACTTGGGAAAAATGGCCTTGTGTCTTTTTTGAAAGCCCTAAGCCCTGACAAAAATTGCAAAATTTAGCCTGCTGCACAGACTACGATGGAAATGAAATAGAAGATACACACTGGCTTTTGGAAAAGTCGTGTGTGTAAAGTGTTTTAAACCTATGGCATAACAAAGGTAATCCTCACCACCAAAACATTTGCTCCAGTCTAAGAGAAAGTTCATCCAAGCTTGAGATTTTCCTGCGATCTCTTGCAGATTCATCAACTCCAGATACTATAGATACTGATTGCAGAAAGATTTCAAGATCAATAGCTACATGGACCTGAACCTGGCATTTCTCAAATATTTGCAACTTTAAATTGCAGAAACAATTTTGGCAAGATTTAAGGTGGGCACCAAGTCGCCTCGCCTTAGCGGAAGCAAACGAAGGCTGCTTCTCAGAGCCAAATAGTATCAAATAAATTCGCCTAGAGCGGAGGTGCGCTTCAGTTTCGAGCTCTGCATTACTTAAACCTTGGAAACTTGTCGCCCTTATATGCATGAGAAAAACACAATTCTACAAGAAATTTATCGCGGCGGCCAAGGCTGCTAAAAAAAATGAGAGGGTAAAGAGGAATATTTGCAAGTCTCTTTTATTTTTCCATATGTGCCCATATGTGCATCCAAGGGGCTTCTTGTTGTTGTTGGTGTTAACATTTTGATGATATTTTCTTAGAAATAAAGGTATTAACATTTGATATAGTAAACCAATGCCTAGGTTACTTAGCTATTAGTTAGTTATTTTGAGCATAGTTTGAATTGGTAGACTCTAGGGCTTCCAATTAAGTGCTTTTAAACGTTTCATGCCAAATATTTAAAAGAAGCGGTTAGGAAGAATTATTCAAAAGGCCTCGATTGAAAGGATAAACCAAGGTTTGTTGCATAAGTTGTTTTATCTGATGAGCCCTTTCTAACACTCATTTTATTATGGACTTGAGCTTCTTTTTTTGCCGATGGTAGCTCGATAGGGCATTGTTCCTCCACAACAAAAATAAATGTTGACATATAATTTGCTCACCAGAATGGAGGCGGTTACTTTAAGAGATGCCACACAAAACATACACGCAATCACGTATACAGCCATCTGCTTGCTTGATTGTAGTGCTCTGTCTAAAAGGCAAGAGACACCACCTTAAAAATCGTCTCCACATACCATAATCGGAAGAAAAATCCACTGTTTTCCACAGGACCCCTCTTTCTTATTTCTATCTACAATCTTAACGATCGTATTACTGCATTCCCAAATGCCATTATTATGTTCTTGGCAAGAAAACTCTTTTTCCTGGGGCGGGCTTCCCTGCCTTTTATTGGCTAATTCCACCCTTGGTATCTTCTGCGGTAAAAAGCTGAAGAAAACTTCACGCCAGCACTATCTTTACTTTGCTTTTGGCTAGTTTTCTCGCTTGGACTTAAAAATGGTGGTAACTAATTGAAGAGTAAGGTCCATAGTGAAAATATAATTTGGAAAAACACTTGACATAGGTTGCATACATACCCTACATTGCCGGACTTATCTTCTATCACCAAAAACTTCGATGGGGCAGGTCCATGGAATTATCAACTTCATTGTTGTTCCACTACCAATTTTGGAGGTTCTTGCTTTGGTTGCAATGAACCTATGAACCTCTTGGAAGGTTGAGGCTACACCACAACTCTACTTTATCTTTTCAATCTCAAATGTTTGCGTTGTACCCTTTTCGGAAAAAACTTAGGCAATTCGACTCTTCACAAATCCAGATGAAGAGTAGACTATCACGATGAGTTTAGGCATAATAAAGCATAATAAATTGACATAAACTTACATGGAGCTTTTACTGTGATGAAATTGCTCTTCCGAATACAACTTTGGATTACCATTTAATCAACATAGTAATTTAAGAGTTATGGGTCATTAGATGAGATGTGAATATACTTGAAATTACTTACGAGTATCAAACCATTTAGGATGTCTTGCGGAACACTCTTGCTTCATCGACCAAAAGCTATGTCATTCTCGAAAGTCCAATGCTCCTGTTTGCCCCTTTCCGTGACTACATTTAAAAGTCGGAGTTATCACTACCATGTGAATTTTACCTCTGATTCTTTACGGTCCAACAAATGTCTATCCGACTTATTCAGGGAAGAGAATCGTAGCTAGCGCGGTATGGCGACCCGAGGTAACTCATGTTGCCAAAGATTGGTAACCACGACCTTAAAAAATATACTGTTTTAAAAGCCATTTATTGCCCTTGAGTTTGGAAGGAAATCATACTTAAAGAAAATGGGCCTTGTTTGGAATACTCGCAATTGCTCATGGCGGACAAAAAGTAAGAAGAAAGCGGGATTAGAGCTTTCAAAGCGGATGCCTCTCACATTAGCCAGCTTCTTTGCTTCACCTGATCATACACATGCCGCTTAGATCTCCTCTATTGTTTGTGATTCTTTCTTCTTTTTTGTAATATATTTCCTATGTCCTTTCCTTTTTAGAGCCGTGACCAAGATTGAAGGGTTGTCGGCCAATTTCTTTGACCATGGCAGTGATCTTGAAGGTCAAAGCATAAGCGAAGGCAAATGCGTAGGATCAGGCATCCATCTTGGATGCATGTGTCGACCAGTTACTGACATCAGCGTTATCGAAAAGAAAGGCGATGTCGACAAAATGAAAGATAGATTGCGTGAAAAATTATGTGGGACAAAAGCGGAAATCCCGAAATAGGAAGCCCGGCTTATATATGTTCGGATGATCGAGGGTGGCATACCTCATCAATACCTTTTTAAAACTTCTGCTAAATAGATCGATGTAAGAAATGAACCTGCAATTGCAGCCTATAATTAATTAAAGAGATAGGGGAGGAGGGTGTCCATTGTTTAGCACTTAAAGCATAAAATTTAAATAAGGCTGCCGCGTATCTATCCCAATGGCTATAGATGCCACAAGAAGCGTGCTTGATAGAGATAGACTATATTGCAGAGCACGGTAAAATTAAAATGGGTAAATCCACTTTAAGTTATAAGACCCAAAGTTTGGGGGTATTGGTACCACCGAGGTGGCGTCCACATATTATATCAGCGGCCAGTGACGCAAGGAGTATGTACAAAATTTGAAAAAAGAAACTGCTTTTGAATAATCATGAACAAATGTGTCAAATCGATTTTAGATTTAACAAAAACATGCAGGGAAATCATCATTGGATTTACAAAGGTATCAACAAAGTTGTCGGCCGCGATCAACGATAAAGTTAAAGCCTTGTAATGTCGGCTTTTGAATTAAACTCGAAGCATTTCATTGCTATTTTGGACACCCAGGTCCTCTATGAGCTAACAAATTATATAGCTGGAGAAACAAAGCCTTGTAAAATGGTGTACATAAACAAACCTTCCCCGTGCGGGCTTTACTTTACAAAATCTTTTGTGACCTCTGAGAATGACCAATATGAGTCTGAGAACATCAAAATTTACTAATAAATCTGAGGAAGCTAACGACAATATATTGGTTGTAGAAATGTGTAAGTCATGTTATACTTCTTTGAGCTAACAAGTCTCCATCAGGAAACCATGACATAAATTAAGTATCGAGAACATAGCAACCATTTAATAATGTGATATGTAGCAAGATTGAAAAATAGATCGATTTAAAATACCTTGTTTCAAAGAAGTGATTGATATTCCCACCCGGATTTCTCAATTTGTTCATTTGAGGAATCCAAATTCAGCACCTTGTCTACGTGGAATTAGGACTATAGGCATGTTCTGGCATAATCATGCCTCCATCTCTTGCATAAAAGATGGTAAGATGGTATTGAACATGTAAAAAGCAAAGCTGCTTTTTCCATGTAAACAACTTAATCAAAGTGGCCACCACGTGAGAAACGTCTCCATGTAAATAATAAGACCATCTTTATCAAACCTTAGCACAAACCCTTTGTAGTTTCTTACAAATGATTGATCGAGCCATCTTGTCTTGCAAGCATTGAGAAAATGGTGGAAAAATCTACGGCATGCTTATATCCTAAATCATGAAGAAAGCCCGATACAACTCCATCAAGAAGAAAATCGAGAGCTTATAACTCTTTTGCCAAGGGAAAGGAAGTATTTTCCAGGCTCCTGGAATCTTAGTTCCCACTTGATCCATTTCTTTTACTGCTCCAAGCATATGGGCCGAGGAATCTGAAGGAAGCACAAAGGGCGGAGAAAAATGTTATCTTATGGTTTTTAATGCTGGAGACCATCTCCAACTTTGGATTTCTTTGTAGGAACCATCTCCACTTAGGATCACCCGGCCTAAAACCATGCTTTGTCCGGGAACTGACTCCGCGAGATCCACCCGGCCTAAAACCATGCCTTCCCTCTGCTTGCTTATTTAAGGAGCCCTAAGGAACCTAAAAAGCTTGACCCCTAGATTGATTTTCCGCGTCCTTGATGGGACCAGCCAAATGCGATATGGACACCCTCCCCTGTTGAAGAAGATGATTCTTTAGCCTGATAAAGCAAAAGACAAAGTAAAAATACCTATGGTATTTGCGGATCAATATGCAAATGTAGAGTGATTAGTTAGAATGTCTATCTAGACTTCATATGCAAATGTAGAGTGATTAGTTAGAATGTCTATCTAGACTTCATTTGGTTGTAATGCATCACCTATGATACTGTTTTTAGATATCATTACTCATGGCATGAACCTCTTGTGAAAGGATGTTTGCTTTGGTGGCCCATCTTCAGCTAACGACAATCCATCAACTATAGGCAGAATGGTAAAATAACTGCTCAAATGTTCAAATGCATGTAACTGAAAGCTCACTTAATGCAGCCATTTGTTGAGCAGCAGTGGAGCGATTCACAGAAGCTTGAGTCATTCCCCAGCAGGTTGATGGCGCACGCGGCAAAATCAAAAGCAGATGCATATGAAACAAAACTATATTTATCATCTCTTGTAGTTAGGGCATTGGTAAAAAACAAGAAGATAAAAAACATCAATAATAGCTGCGAGGAAAAAAAACATAGAGCGACTTCCCCTGTCTTGAGAATGGTAAAGGCGGTATGCTAAATCCAATAGAGTCAAAACAAAAAGGATGCATATGAAACAAAAACTACATTTATCATCTCTTGTAGTTAGGGCATTGGTAAAAAACAAGAAGATCAAAAACACCAATAGCGCAGGGAAAAAAACTATAAGAGCGAGCTTCTGTCACCGAGAATGGGTAAAGGCGGGCTATCTTAAATCCAATAGAATGAAGGGATGCTCCTTCTCCATTCACACAACCTAGAACTTCGATCGCACATGGAAAACACGACCATCTCATTTGGATCAGCTCCATGCACAAGCTCGGAGTTCAAAAGCGGATATTAGGTGTGAGCAGATCACGGAAGAGGAAAGTGTGGAAATGCGACATCTTTTTTTTTTTTTTTTTTTTTTTTTTTTTTTTTCTTGTACTATCTCAAGCCCTCCATTCGAAATATTCTACTCTTATTCCCTTCAACACATGCATCTAAGCCATTAGTATATTAAGGGCATATTCTTATAACTTTCCTAGCCTACGCTGGGTTTGCCACTACTTGAGCAATCAAAAGACAACAAAGAACAATTTGTTGCCAAAGGCAATCTTAAACAAGGGATATGCGTATTTCTACACTACTTATATTCAAAAGAGCCAACAAGAGCAATTTGAATCAAGGCAATAAGAGCCTAAATACGTTTTTAAGATTTCATAATATACGTTCTTTGAATCAAGGTAATAAGAGCCTAAATACGTTTTTAAGGTTTCATAACATACGTTCTCATACATTACATTCAATTAAAAAAAGCCAAGAAGAATAATTTGCCAACAAGAACAATCTAAAACAAGGTGATATGCATATTTCTACACTACTTACATTCAAAAGAGCCAACAAGAACATTTTGCCAACAAGAGCAATTTGAATCAAGGTAATAAAAGCTTAAATATGTTTTTAAGTTTTCATAAAATATTGCTAACCATTTAATTAGATCTTTAAGATTTCTATAGAAGGCGGTATTTGGAGATCCAGAACAAGGCGATGTGAAGATCAATTATTTGAAAGGTCATTGATCTGTGATGAGCTCTTCAAATTGGCTTTGGCTAAAATAAAAGAGGAGGTGAGGCATCCGATTACTGAAGCACAATTAGCAGACACTGTGAGCAAAGAGAGAATCCGTGCCTTTGGGAGAAGATGTGAGCGATCTGGCAAACTCAAGCCATAGCCATACTCCCTTTATTTTTGGGGTTGCGGAAGAGGCGGAGCCCTATCAGGGGGCAGAATATCTTTGCGTCTGCGAATGGAGGTCCATCAATAGCGAGGCTTCGTACGATGTATGAAGATTGGTATGGGCGACTTCTCATGAGAAAAGACATCAAAGTCTAGAACTAAGGCTTGTATTAACTGTAACAATTGTTTCCATCTCACAATAGACATAGTCATAGATCTGGGCGTCATCCCTCCATCAGAATGAATAATACGTACCTGACCACGAAGTGTAGGTGGGAAACATTGAACTTGCAGGTCTGAAATTCCTCTCGAAGGTAAATGTACCAGACCTGCTTTTGCCGACCCTGAGGCCTTTGCAGACTAAAAAGAGATGGCAAATCTATTGGAACATCGGAATTAGCTTGACCACAGAAGGCCTTTCTTGGGACTAAAAGATGGCAAATCATTGGAAAATCAGATTAAGCTTGCCCCTACTTGAAATTAGCAAATCCTATTGGGCCTTGAGTGGCACTTTTGTCCATGGAGCGGGGATTCACCTTTCCTTAAGCATTATAATCCATGAGAGTTCAACAGAGGGGTGTTTTTTGGACCATTTGCGTACGTATACTTAGGGGTTAGGGGTGTTTTTAGGCACTGATCTAGAGCAATATCTATACACATAGGAGTCAATTTTCCTTTTAAAAATGTATATACAAGGGGTGGTTTTTGCTACCCTCCAAACGCAGATGCCATACCTACTTTATGTATAAGTGCATCCCCCGGGCCATGGAGCTACTAGACCGAGCGCTTGTGGGATGGGGGACCTCCTACGCAAGAATAATTCCTTAGAATGAGGCCTTTTTTCTATCCTTGGCCATCCTTACGTAGAATGTTTTCTTATTAGTGACCCTTTCTTACACAGTGAAACTCACTAAATTAAATCAAATGGGGATGAAAGTAAAGTTAAACTAGATGATGTGGTTGTATATCCTCTTGAATATGCAAAGTTTTGTCCACTGAGGTTGTAATCCCGTCTCTGTGTTTTATTTCGTTATATTCTTTGATTGATAAATAATGTTTGTCATCTTTAAAATATGAAAAAAAGAAAAAGAAAAAAAACTAGCAGTAGAGCAGGCCTGGGGCTTTGGAAAGGGAAGAAGAAAGGAGGGAACGGTTGAAGTCAGATAAGGAAGGGAGACAAAGATGGTGAAAGGGGCCGATTTGAATAGGTTGTCAATGGACATGAAAGTACCCTTTGAGTCCTTATCAATTTTAGCAATAGTTTTTGTATGGGAGCCATTTACATGGAAAATAATTGCTTAGCGAAGACCATAATATGGAATTGTTATCTTTATAAAGTGCAATGCATTGAAAGTGGCTCTTCAGGGTGGAGCATGCTCAAAACATATATTGATTTGGCTTCTTTTTGCATCTTGTGTGCATCTTACTATGGATATTGAAAATAGATTCTACAACTAAATCATACAACTTTCATGGCCAATTGGTCTCCGTGGACAATAAAAGTACATTCTATTCTATTCTTATGAACATAGAAAATAGCAAGGATAATGAGATTGAAGAAATAAAACTTCGAAGAAAAAGGTTCTAAGTTATTATTGCCGATTAATTTGGCTACAATTACTTTTATTTATAATATGCAAAATGATAAGAACCATTAGATACATGTGTTAGAAACTTTTGAGCCATTACCTATAAAGTTTTGAACTTAAATGTAATATTAAAAACATAGCCCATTCTACTGAGAGATTTATAATTCCAGCGAGCGCCTTGACATGTCAGAGATTGATGGTAAAGATGAAATATCATATTGGGTCCTCCCATCTTACGATGTCTCATTTTTAGTGTGTCCACCCAAACTAGCACTATTTTTTAGTATTATGGGAAGAGGAAAATTCAAAATTAATGAGAATATTGGGGGGTGGTTGATTCCCCCTTTCTCGAGGGAGAGAGCTCGTTTCTTTCTTTCCATCCATTTTTTTGTTCAGGCTTCTTGTGATCCAATGACTAATGACAAAAGGCGAAGTGATAGGCGTTTGTAGAAGCAGCGAGCAAAAAGAGCAAGCAGATAAAGGCAAACTTTGTCAAATGAAAATTTAGATTGGAGTATTGAAGCTGATCAAAAAGCAATTGCAACATCAGTCTACGTAATCACCAGCGTTTTGGATTTGGCCGAGGTTCGATGTCTCTGAACCCGATAGAAAGAAGTATGGCATCAGTGGAGAACAACAAAGTTATGCGAGGTTGCGGTGTCACGATATTAAGGAAAAGTTGTTCACAGTGAAATTGTCGGTGGCATCGAGAAACCATACAACATGTGAAAGAAAGTGGGGAGTCGATAGCAAATTAGCGGCAAAAGAGGCGACATTAGTCATGGCACTTGGGAAGGTTAGGCATGGCAACAAAGATTAGTTATGAAGGCTTTAGGAATTTATCGAGGAATTGTTTGAGCTAAGAAGCAGATCTTGCAATTAGTAATAAAAATGGTACATGGGCTCTTAAGGAAGGAAGAAGAAAAAGGATTCACTGAGCGAGAAGTGATTGGAAAAAGTTGTGGATTATTGGATAAAACTTACAGGAGTTTATTAACTTCAAAGGGCCTTGGCGGAATCACGGTAGAGAGAAAACATCCTAAGCATCCAACATGTTACCTTGATGTGAGCTAGGTATACTATATGTAGAAAAGTTTTTGCTAAAGTATTTTCATGTTTCTTGATTATTAATATTTTTTATAAGTTTGAAGTATTGATTTCTAATATGATTAGTAATGCGCTAATGAAGTGTCTGCGTTCTTGTCGTGCTAGCAAGTTTAGTGCTATTGATGGTTGATAATGGAGCATTTTTGTTATCGTGCTAAGGTTTCTCACCTTTATAATATTGGGTGCCACTTTTGGTAATTGTGTGTTGATGTTAAGCGCCCGGTGTTGATGATTTTGTAAATGGCTTCGGTGCTAATGTTACCAATTTTGTTAGCGTTGGTGCTTGCTTGTTAGTAATTTTGTGAATATTAGCACTAAACTAAATGCGTAGTTAGTAAAGCCCACCTACCACTCTGGTTATTCTTTCGATACAATGTCTAGCAGGTTAGTGGTTTGGTTTTGCTAAGAGTTATGTTGTAATGCTAATGGAATCAATAATTAGTTCTAAGTTGCTATTCATTGGCGGTTGTTTTACTAGTGGTATTAGCATTAGCATTTCTTAAAAGTAGTTTTCTATTCTTATCACAGCCAGAGCCGGAATTCTTCACTAGTTTCAAGCAAGACAATCTAGATGTTCAAATTCATGAGAGCCTTAGAAATTAAAGCCTTACCTTGTTGTAAAGCTATCACGATTCAATACCTATTGTTGCTCTACCATGAGAGATGCTTGAAGGGGTGAAGAAGAACATGAGGAAAAAAGTCCATGGTGCATCATGATTACACTGTGGGTGCAAGATAATATGTGACCATAAGGCAAATAAGTTGGGTCTGAAAGCGATGGAACATGTTTGGCAGGTCTAACGGTGGCATGTGGAAGTATAGTTGCCCCAAAGCACGAAGAGTGAGCATGCTTATCCCGAGGAACCTATAGCAAATTAATGGTGTGGACAAAATGGAAGGTGTCCAAAAGAAGAAGCGAAGGGCAGTGCCTCAAAATCACTTGGAGAACATAGATTATATTGAATTTAGTACTTGGGATAAAATGTGGAAGCCAAAATTGAGCATTAATGTTCACGGACTTCGCCCAATGTTTTGATGAAACCTTAGGATCTAAAGAGTAAAAGGAGTTGGTGACACATAATTTAGGGTATAAATGGCGACAAGCCATGTTTAGACAACCTCTTGAACGGGTTTCAGTGATCTTATTAATATCAATGATTGACTTTCGCAATTACTCTTCGAGGAAGCTGAGAATGAAGTCGATCAAGCATTGGCAATGAAGCGGAATCAACATTCTTGGCCATCTCACATATAGAAGGATCTGAGACATAAGAAATGATCCAAGGAAGAACATTTTTATATGTCGATGGCGAGAAAATATGATTCTTTGTTTGTCGGCATTGCTTTCTCTTACACAATCATTGGATGCAAGAGAGAAATCACTTTGAAGCATTACGTCTTCTCGGATAGATGCTGACCTCACAATTCAAAGAGTAAAAATCATTTTACTTTTAGCTATTTTTAGCTCTAAATAATAGCTAATTAATGGGGTATAGCTGAATTTTTAAATTTTATTTCCTTATAAATCGCCCATGGGATCCTAAACCATCAAACCTTTCTTCCTTTTTCTTCCTTTCTTGGAGTTTGGATCGGATTGAAACATAGCTACTCACCATTGGCATCCTACCTTGGTTAAGCGGGATCAAATTATTTGTGGCTATCGCGCTCTTCACAATGATAATTATCGAAAATGGATTATTTGTACCATTCTAAAAATCAATTTCGATCATTAGATTCAACAAAACCCCAATCGAGATACCATTACCTGCTTGGTTAGCGGTGGATTAAATTCGTAGTATCTTTACTTCCACGGCGGTAATTATCCGAATTACGATTATTTGTGCCATTCTAAACAATGCGATTGCAGGTCATTAGATTGACCCAATCGAGATCAGGTTACCCTCCTTGGTGAAGCTGGATCAAATTGCTCATCTAAACAATTTCACCAGTTAAGAAAAGTTGTTCGATGGTAAGCATCTGATCTTTTGTTGACAAATCTTTAGAATGGTAAATAATGTGGAAACCAATTTCATTCACAATATATTTCATGCTTTTATATTGAGGACAAAGGTTAATGTAGCGGTGTGAGAGAATTGCATTCTATCTAAAGCTTTGATTCATCTCTTTATTAGTGTGATATTTGGCTAAATTTTTAGGGCATCGTGAAGAATTACAACTTCGGTAATATTTGGTCATGCAAGTTGATTAGTTGATGCTACTTGAGTTAACATTTGGTACTATGTTCTTGACGGCAATTTGTCAATTAACTTAAATTATGCTAGCAAGTTATATTATTTTATGTTTGGCGACCAATACTTGCTAGTTAGTAACGTAATGGCATTAATGCAGTTAGTAGATTTGGTTCTATGTTTGCGAGCAACATTTGCTAAGTAGCGGTCATTAGCACAGAAATGCAAATTCAAATTGTTATTAGCGGCCAGTTTAACTTCAAGAGATGAAGTTCAATCTTTGAGTTAGAAAGTGTTAGTACTGTTTTAGCCATGACATCTTGATCATTTGCTATTTCGCGGTGATGGAAACTCGAAATAAATTGGTGTTGATGACAATTAGTAATTATTTGGAAAAGTAGTAGTTCATTGCTTTAAGCTCTTAAAAGTTAGTACTATTATACTTAGTGCGCTATGATTTGGATGATTTACACTTTTCTGGAGACCTGAATGAAGAACTTTCAACGTGTATAATAATTTCAAAGTTGGTGTAGGAATAGAATTAATGACAAGAAACTCAACCCTCGGTGACTATAGGCGAAGAGGCGAGGAGGATGTTTGGTAACACATCGTATTTGCGCCGAGGGCGAGCCTCTTAGGATATATAAGAAAAGCGGATGTGGCTGAAGATGAATAGGCAAAATATTTGGTAGTATAAAGCGAGGTGGGTACCAAGCAAATTTATAACGTCTAGTCCGAATGAATCCACTATTTTGTGGATCGGTTTATGAACATCTACGAGGAAGATGTTACTAAAGTGATGTTTGTGTTGAACCCAGTGGGAAGTTTTTGTACGGGCATTCACTTTACATATGAGAGGACAAAAGATTAAGCCCGGCAGTCATTTTGTGGTTAAAAGCGAAGAGAAAAGTGTTGAGAAGATGAGTATGAGCGAGTGTTTCCTCCTCCTGAAGCGTTGTTGGTTTATTGTAATGGACTATTACGTCATCAACTCCTTGATTCTTTGGGATTAGATAAAGCAGAGGATGACTTGAATATTAAAGTTAAAAGTCTTGACGATTGAAATGAAAGAAAAAGGAAGTTGTGGAAGAAGTCACGATTCACGAAGTGGATCTTTTGCAAAAGCAATGAGTGAAGCCGGCCAGACCAGTGTAGGCACTCGGTGTCATTACATTCTTGTCATCAATGCTAGTTTCAAAGAGGAAAAAGAACTTTGGAAGCGACAACGGCTACGAGTATGGAGGAAATTCACAAGGGGGTAATTGCGAATGGTCATTGCAATTACAAAGTGCTCAATACTTTTTTCTTTTCGCAGTCATCATTCTTTTTTTATTTTTAAATGGCCGAGGAAGGCCCGAAGAACATGAACTCCAACCAAGGGCTGGAAGAAGTTGAAAGAAATAGCTTCATCTCTAGAAGTAAGATGTCACGGACTACAACTCAACCTTCCATTTTGGAGCATCCAAAAGAATATTCTCTGCGTAGCATTTGCAAGTTTACAAAGTTATTCTTACTATACATATGTATATGACCCACTTTGTGTCTCAGTCATTGTTGCACATTGCATGCATAGTTTTCATCGATTTAAACACATATGTTTCTCAAAGAGATCAACTTGTCCCTCTTGTAGAGAGCAGGATGCCTCATAATTGGTTCGGAGTCCATTGAACTTCCATGTAGATCTACTTGATAGGAATACGCTCCATTTATAGTCTTGATCTTGATCCATTCAAGAAAGAGTCAAGACCCATCATTAAGCACCTGTGACTTGGAGGAGCGATATAATTATGCAATCTATTGAATATTGCACTTTATTATCTTCCACAAGCCCAATCTTGAGAAGAGAGACAATCTTTGAACAAAGTAATAATTTGTCAAAAGCTGAAAAATAGAGATTTATTCTTGTGAAGTATAACTACTTTGGATTTTTCTTACATAAAGTACTTTTAGTTTGATAATTTGAATGATCGCGAGGCTTAAGTTTGAATATTTCAAAATCTATAGTTGACATTTCCTACTTGAATTGAAGCATGATGTGCAACTAATAGATGAAAAATGTGAAGCGTGATTGAAGAATATAGATGATTATGTTTCCAAATTGGACAAGCGTGTTGATATTGTGGAAAGAAAACAATCAAAGGAAGCCGATTTGGCATCCCGGTTGGAGAATCTCCTTAAGAATAATTCTAAGCAAGTTTCCTCCGACAACTGACTCCATCAAATCAATAACTAAGAAATAGAAGCGTGTTTTTACTGTTATGCTGTATAATTTCTCTAATAGTTCTCCTTTGCCTGGTCTGCTAGTGTTGTTAGCGAAGCTTTTGGTTATTGGGCGGGAACTCTATTACAAAGGTTTTTCCAAAAAGGCTAAAAGCGATTACGATGTAGTGGAAGAAGCGTCCAACTTCTTCCATCAAGAAGAGGTTCTTCTTGTCGAGGCCGGGGGCAATGTGATTCATGCATTTAGATCATCGAACATTTTGTTGTTGGTATATGGTCTTTAATCACTTTCGGTAATTAGGCTGGTCTTTCATTCCTCGGCCTTAGTGAATAAGTTTCTTTTCAAATGGATGGTGCATCCTTTGAAAATGAATAAAGGAACTTCTTGCCACATCAAAAATACGACAAAAGTTTATGAAATGTCTACGAATTAGCATGAGGACAACTACGATTGATCCTTATACAGTGCGTGAATTTTAAGAATAAATATGAGATTCTTGCACATCACACCAAAGGTCCTTCATGCGACATAAATGGCGGTGATTACATGTTCAGAAGACTATGGTACCTTACTTGGAGAAGCTAATACTTGAAGTGAATGTAATTGCTTATGTCTACGAGGAGGTGCGTGCATTTTTAATCCCGATATGATGAAAAGAGCACAAAAGTGTTGGAAGTACTAAAGACCATGGACTTGTCCTAAAGCTGTTGTATGTTTTTTTAATATTAAGATTCCTTTTTATTGTAATTTGGTGTTTATCAACACCACAAACATTAAGAACTTTATAATTCTACGTCCTCTGATTTAGTTATAATGGACTCCGAAATATCAGCATGCTTTGGTCACAAGCTGAATTCTGAGAAGTGCGTAATTGCATATGTACAAAAGGTCTTGTGCATTTTGAAATTAATTGTGATCGAAAGAGCAACCCCTAATTTCGATCTACTGCCCGATTATAAATGCCCAGCGGAAACCTAACCTGAAGTTAACAATATCAGCCATATATTACAAAATTAGATGCGCATATATAAATGGTTTTTGCTATTTTATTGAAGAGTATGGATAGAGATTAGATGATGAAAAGTTATAACTCTGCGGCATAATCTTGATATAGTCATGACAACTTTGAATATGTAATCCTCGTCCACCCTTTTTTTATAATGAAGATCAAATATCCCACATGCATTGATGTTCCATATGTTGTCAAATCAACAATTAATCAACATAAATGCCTATTGACAAATATCCTACATGCATTCAATTTCTAGTCTACAACATGTTTGTGAGACAACAATAACATGTGTAATAAATGCTCCATGTTGCCAATCAGCAATTACCAATTTTTTTTTTGAAGAACTCTGTCATCCAATATATTAAAGAATGGTAATATTACAATGCAAGTGAGGAGGAAGGAGGCGCCCCAAAGGAGTGACCTCGACCTCCTGACATAAACTCCGCAGGCACCTTTCCTGCTGGCGTACAAGCGGAGCCATCACCATCTACAACACGAAGTCAGCCAAATGGCGAACTTAAGCTCTACTAATCCAGTGAATGCCGAGAGAAAGCTTTGAGTAAGCTTATGCGAGTTGAGAATCGGAGAGTACGTAGAGATGCTTGAATCCTGAAAGATCCTAGCCATGCATAAGCTTCAAATCAACTGACCACACCAGCAAGAAGCCCGCGCCACGGATGCAAGGCTGGCTGGCATGAAGCGGTAGCGCGAGATACACATAGGCGACGAAGCTGGCGGCTAGTCAATCTCTCATGAAGCGAGGCCGACCCAATCAGTGACTGCAAGTGAGGGCATAAAACCCGGAACAATGTACCCGCAGTCTCACGATGAAGGCCACAAGCGAGGGCTATGCTATGTATCCGTGTTAAGGCATATTAATACCTGACATGTTTGGTAAAGAAGCATAAGTCCAATGATTTTCAAGTCAACAAGTGTGAATCACTAAGCAAAAGTTTGACTTTCATTGACCAAATTTTGACTTGGTGTTCTTCAATTTATCTTAACAAATTTTATTTAAAATGGGACCTTAAGGCAATTGCAATTTAACCCGATTCTGATTACAGTGCGAATAAATGTGAGCCAACATAAGATGATTGGTGTGCAAAAGATGATGGCCATTTCAAGGCGGATAGTCCCCTTTTATGACAGAAAATAAAATTATGGTCATTTTCAAGGTAATTGCATTTTAAACCGTATCCTACTAAATCGTGATTAAGATTCTAATGGTGCAAAATCCTAAAATCATATTCTCAAAATTTATTTCCACGCCCGACCTTTATATGGTCATGAGGGAGAAGCATCTGGGTCAATTCTCCCAATAGAATCTTTGAGATGCTACCACTTTCGCTCTGCCTCCTGTCCACCGCCAAATCTTAGAGCTCTAATTTCCCTTCCCTTGCTAGAGCTTTTAGCGGTATGGGATAGGTTAAGTGGCCTACTCATGGAGTGCCATGAAGATCGTGAAGAAGACACGGGTGTCAAACCAAGCCAACGAAAAAAGCTCCAATTCCAAACCGCTAATTCCACGGCTTCTCACGATTCCACCGGCTTCTCTTATTCCACCGAGCTTGTCTTAAAGCCGAAACTAGCGATATTACGGCGGTGAGCTGATTCTTGTGAAAATGCTTTTTCGAGAATGTGGAGGGACTATCTGCCGAAGCCCAGAATCGGCGGCGATGAGGGAAAGCGGCGCGCTTTTGGGATCAATGAAGATGAGGCCCGAAGACGGTGGAAGGCTGAAGAATTTTAAATTTTCAGAATTGGCTTGAGTAAATTATCGCTTTTAGGTTTACGCTTTGTATTACATGTTCTGGCTTTCTAACTACCGAGATTACTCTTACGGATGAGGCGTGAAGGCTGGGGACCTTCCTTTTTGTTGAAGCTTTTTACAACTTTGTTAAAAGCGGGCCTTTTGTGCTATGCGTAAATCCTATGGAATACCTGCTCACAGGCCTTGTGCCTTACGTTTAATCGAGGCCTTGTGTCTTTTGTTTTAATCGGGCGTGGCGCCTTTGGAATGTAATGGCCTTGTGCCTTGTGTAATCAGGCCTTAATGCGCTTGTTTAATGAATATGATGGCCTTGTGCCTTTTTCTAATTCTTTTATACTTAGATGTTTTAGCTTGTAAATTGGTTTGTTATACCTTGTGCTTAGATGTTTTACACCTTTTAGAATTGGCCTTGAGTGCCACAATGCGTATACGACAATTTAAAATGAGTATGAAATGCTCGATGGTGAAAAGTATGAAATTTTGAAATTCAAGTAAACCTTTCGAATTATAAAATTCACAAATTTGAAGCATCAAAAATGAAAATGCAAAATCTGAGCTTCTTTATATGTATAAAGTAGCATGAGAAACATAAATCTTGATACACTTGCCAGCACGATTGGTCTTTCCACTATTCCAACAACATGGGAAGCCTCTCTAGAATATCTTGTTCTTCTTTGACATAGAGTGTAAACCCTCAGCTTACGAGGTGCTTTGCTTGAACCAACGACTTTGTTAACACAACGGAGTAGCATAAGCGGTTGCTTTATTTTCTCTCTGAAAACTTGTAGGTGGTTACAATTCACCAACTTCTCATAGCGTAATCCCGTTCTATGAAGCCTCACCCTGATTTGACCCAACCACGCCCTTGCATATCTTACGAGAATGTTTTAACTTTTGAGAGTACTTAGCTTTGGTACATAGGATAAGGTAAATTTCATTCTCGATTTATTGTTGGAGCCACCCTTTGCAAAAACATCACTTATAGATACTTAGGTGCTACATAGGGTTGGTACGCCAATATATGTTTCTTCTCCTTCATCATGTACTTCTTCTTCAATAATAGCTCACGATGGGTTGTACCACAACTAGTTCAAACTTAAGTAGTATATATGATCGTTAGACCGAGATTCTCGATTTCAAATCTAGCAATCATTTTTAAAATCAAGAGGTTCGACACGTAAATGTGTCATGTGATTTGAGCACTCATGCAAACAATGAAGGTTTCTAAATCCTTCAATAGAGATGATGCTCCCAGCGATTTCCTCTCCCTTGTCCTACTATTACTCCCAAAAAAGTTCTACTTATAGTTTGAATCTTCTTTTTATATGTTGTGGAGTCTTTAACATTAACATGTCTTGCTTTAGCCATTCCACCCACGGTGTCGCGTTGGTCATCTTCTTTGCCCTTCAAGTAACATCTCAGAAACTTATAACTTTATTCTTGCTCCACCGCACCATCATGTTCTCCCTTGCACCAAAAGTCATCATGTCTAAACCTGTACAAGTGCATTCCAACGTGCAATTAAAAGATCATACGACAGATATAAACATCGTGATCCATAAGATGGCATCAGTTCATAGAGGCATATGCAATACTTTATACGGTTCATCAAAACAATAACCCATTATTCAAATTATTGTATAGGAACATGTCTATGCTGCCAACTTCTCAGTAGTAGGTAAATAGGACTTGATGAAAGATCTTTATATTCATGTGCTAAGAGGAAACGCGGAAAGGATATAGCTGATGTATGTCGGTGATGAAAACTTACAAAACCGAGAATCACGAAAGCTAAAGTGATTTCTAAAGACTGCAAGGCATGTTTAGAGACCTTTTCGTATATGAATCCGGTTTGCATGCCCCGTGATAGACCTTTAAGTTGTGATAGATTAGAGGTAAATCAAACAAATCGAAGCGAGAGGAATGGAATAAATTTGCATTAGTGAACCAAAGTTTTGATTGTTTATCTGCATCCAAGATTAATAGAGTTCTTCTGAAATGGTTTACCGCAAATTCCCAAACCCATTAATTTTATAGAAGAACTAATTATGATCACCTGCACAAGAATGATAACAATTAACAAATGGAATCCATATGTGGAGCTAACGCTTATCTCTCTACCTCTATTTCCTGCGACACACCAATGTGCACATTGCCAAGAACTGGTAGTATATGTGTTGGATTAATCATGCTCTTGTTGCACCTGGGAGGCATGTACTTGAGTTGATAGCTCTTTTAAAACTTCCTTGCATGTTCCAAATTGGACCTCATCATGTTATGTAGTTCCCATTGCAATGACCATCCTCCATATTGCCTCATACTCTTCTGGAGGCTATCAATTCCCTTGCTTCTTAGGCAGCAGAATGCATATTTGCATTGTCTTCATGTGCTCGCTTAATTAGATCTCCAATGTCGGCATGAGCATGTCTTGCAAATCTTGCACCCTCCATGTCTGACTTCCAAGAATTGAAGGACCAAAATGCATGTTGCACGAAAGCTAGTTTTGATGTTGCTTGTGCTCAGACAAGACTCAATTGCCTGTGAAATGAGTTCAGCAATCCCCTGCCTCTTAGATTCTGCCATGCCCTTCCAGACCATGTATGCATACCTTAGTCTCTTGAAGGTCATCTTAAAAGGAGCAAAGCATGCCATATCTAATGGCAATCTACGAATGTGTGCACATTTTATAGGGCAAAGTGGGTGAACATCTCCTTGGATGCTAAGTTCACTTCTAGCTCCACATGGCTGAGTGGCCATCTACTATGATTAGATCAAGGGATGAAACTGCCTTTATTGTCACTTGGTTTTGGGCATAAGGAAAGGAATTGCCTTTGGATTTTTGATATGGTTATATCCTGAAAATTTGTAGTTTGTCTATTTACCAGGTCTTGTCTAGTTTTTGGACGGGTAGCTTATGAGCTTTTACATTCCATTTTGGCCAAGGGCTGGGGATTTTAGATTTATTTAAAGATGAAGAATTGG
The DNA here is from genome assembly GCA_021234155.1 of Isoetes taiwanensis. Taxonomy (NCBI): domain Eukaryota; kingdom Viridiplantae; phylum Streptophyta; class Lycopodiopsida; order Isoetales; family Isoetaceae; genus Isoetes; species Isoetes taiwanensis. Next base: position 952,367 of record JAJEKV010000019.1, on the reverse strand, counting down.
GCTTCCTGTCCTCAGATTTTAGACATAACAGCTATATCTTTACCATATTGTTTTTACATGAATGACATGTTGTTTGCTTGCTTATTGCAGATTGAGGCTTTGAGTGCACTTTTTATTTGTCACAGGTCTGTCCATTTTTTTTTTTTGGAGGTCAAGAGAGAGTTCTCTGGGGGGATCTTGCTTCATGTCGATATGATTTGGCACGAAGCTACCTAATTTTTATGTCTTTTTTCAAGCTCTTGAATTTCTGTTCTATATATTTCATTGCAGGTGGATCTGAGTATATATTTTATTTTCTTGATGCTTGATGATATCATTTATAAAGAGACCTTGTCTCTAATATATTTTATTGATTGTAGTGCAAGGCCGTATCATTCCACCCAGTTCAAAGTGATATTTCTATGTTGTTGATTATCTTGGATGAACAGGACACTATAGGCAAGTGTTTGTTCAGTGTTGTATGAAGCTGATGCCATGTCATGATCGAGCGCATGGTGATGTTGCAAGAGCAACACATGTTGCATGTCTACTTGAGCTCAAAGATGATGGTTGAGCCTGAGATCATGGACCAGAGTTGTTGAATTTTATTATCCACGGAGACCAGATGCCCTATGGGACCCACACAAAGCAACAAAGAATAATCGACCTATTGTTCATGATCAAGAAACCCCACCCTAAGTTTTCAAGGGAAAAACCTTGGCAGTAGTAGGCTTGCTGATGAATTGTACATTTATACGTCTGTGTCCGCATGTCCAGTAACTTCGGATGTAAGATGTCAGTGCCTCTACCAAACGCGTACTCATCATTACATGTAGCAGTTGGTTAATTATAACCAACCTGTCATATTGTGCCCAGAGAGGTGCAAATGTTGGACAATGTCGAAGAGTGTGGCACCCATCTTCAATAACTCCCAGATGACAACATCGACTGGCCTATTTTGACAACATCGACTGGCCTATTTTCTCGCCTTTTCGGTGAAAATTTCAATAAGGACTATTAGCAATACAATATCACACTCATAGTATGAAAAACTTACTCATGATTTTATCATTGAGCTACGTATTCAAATGATACACAAAGTCATTTCTTTTATTCACTTATGAACTTGAACTTGATATCACAAATACCACGATGCAAATTTATGAACTATGAAACTATTATTGAGAACCTGTTTACAAATCTGCTCCTCAACTTGAACCCTGTCTTTTTTCAATGAATCAATCGACCGTACATCTTTTCTTAATAGGGCCGGATCCTACCGCTACGACATGGTTCCGGCCTCTTGGGAACTTGTTGTCATCTCCCCTTGCTCTTAGGAGATTCTAAAATTTGAATCTCGGTTTGCCTCCTTCGATTTCTTATATTCTCATTCTGCATAATATACAATGTTGTAAACCATTGTTTTAATATCTATGGTATAAACCACAAGTTACAATGGTATAAACCATTGTTTAAACATCTTTTCAACCGTCATAAGATATCATAACTTGTCTGCATATTTCTTGTCTGCATAACTTGTCTTGCAACCTGTGTTACAACATGTGTGATGATGTTTTATCATATTCTACACTCAGGCCCATCTGACTATCTCAATTTTGAGATGGTATCCGCCTGTGCGAATGCACGCAATCTCTTTACGCTTTTTCATGGGTAAATGTGCTAACAAGTATTGCCATGGACCGCTGGCAAGCGTAGGATTAATATGACTTTTGTAGTGCGATGCCTTTACTAATTCCAAAACACTATTATCCTAAAACTTACATAAAAACATGTGTCCAGATACTATTTGAGGAGATTGTGATCTTCTTTGTTATACACATATATACACCCCTTTTCCTGCACATTCCACCTGGAGAACCAAATGGCTCGTTTCTCCTTCCAACAGGCGTTAAGCCATTGTCGATCCATGATTATTATGTTAGGTGAGGTTTGAAACGGGAGTCTCCCATGCTTACCACTTATAGTATATTATGTGATGCTCTAGAGCAGCATTTTGAAGAGGTAGAAAGGCAGCCTCTTGCACAGGAATTTGATATGGAAGCGTAGACTTGACTCCAAGTTCTCGAGCCAGAATGGCCTCGTGTTACCCATTCCAAGTCCTCCCAAGTGGTAAGTGATACAACTGGCCCCTATACTTCCACTCCATAGAGAAGCATTGGCTCCACCAACATCCTGAATAAGTGTGACTAATGTGACCCGTCAAAAATCTCTGCTTCGTACAATTGTTTTGCATTGCATAAAAAGCCTTCTAGCCTGCCGTCACCCATTGCCTTATCCTTATATGTAGTAGTAGTGAACCCGACTCCCAGGCATTTGTATGCTAGCACTATTGTGCATCTTGATGTTGGCAAGGATGACATCAAGAGCACCCTGATTTGGCTGAATTGACGCGCATTCAATGGTTTGGCAGAAAGTACTCAAGGCATTAGGATAATAAAACTATTTGCACATATTACATGTCAAGATGACCCTGGTATTGAAGCCTTGTTCCCCCTCCCCCCCTCACCCCTCCTTTACCTCCCCTAATGTTGTGCAAACCACTCCTCAGGCGATCAATGTACAAACTCAAGGAAAGGAATTGCCTTTGTATTTTGATATGGTTATATCTTGAAAATTTATAGTTTAGCTATCTACCAGGTCTTGTCTAGTTGTTGGACAAGCAACTTACGAGCTTCTACATTCCATTTTGGCCAGGGGCTGGGGATTTTAAATTTGTTTGAAGATGAAGAATTGAATTAGATCACCTTTCAGTTTTTAGCAGCTACAATTATAGTTAACACATATTGCTACATGAATGACATAATGCTTACTTGCTTATTGCGGATTGAGGCTTTGATTGCTCTTTTTATTTATTATATGTCTGTCCATATGTTTTTAGAAGCATAGAGAGAGTTTTTTTCGTTTGGGGGTTGCCACACATTAGCCATTCCTACACTGCTCTCTTTATCTTAGACAAGTATATTAACATTCCTATATAGAGTATCAAGACATTAGGCATGGATCGCTTATACAGGCATGAACTAGCATAGAAGAAAATCAAAACTAGATTTTCCACGACAAATATCTTTAAAGGAAGATCTATTTTATGATTAAAGTCTGTGGCTAAATTTAGCGCAAGTCTAAACTATTAACTAGGATAAAGCTTGAAGTCTAAACCTGTAGATATCAAACAGGAAAGATAAAAAAAAACCTCTATGCTTTGCCCGATATTGTGTTGTGTATTTTCTATATTGACCATGGTGAATGTCATTGCACTTTCTTGCTACTTTGTGCAATCAGGTTGTTGATTATATATGTGGGGCTAGTTTGGATATGTATAAGATGGTAGGTTTTGGATCAGATGGTGCTTCTGTCATGACTAGTCAACACGATTGAAAAAGAGAGTGCCATTTTTAACTTCTTTGCATTGTATTGCTCATAGAGCAAATTTAGCTGTTGCTGATGCTGCAAAGCTTGCTGGTATGGATTGAGCAATGGAAATTGATGGCGTTGTTAATGGTATTGCATCTCATTTCTCTTGAAGTAGCCAAGGGTTCGAAAAATTCCAAGAATTGCTTGAGGAAATGGCTTGTAGTGCGTTATGCCTTGAACATATCAATGTTACAAGATGATTAAGCAAATATAATGCCATAAGCAAGCTATGCGAGGACTTTGCGGCTGTTCTAAAGTACATAGAGCTGGAGTCACTTCAAATGTTCAAGCAGGTAACAAACTTCAAGTTCATTTATTTAAATACATTTTCTTGCCGATATTCTTGGTGGCCTCTCTTTGTTGATCAAAGTGTCCTAAGCTAAATCAGTTGATGTAACATGTGTGCAAAGTATTGTGAACAGAAAAATAAATGCAACCAATCAGTATTATCTTCATGATCCTCAACCTGATTTGAATGTATCAAAAGGATAGCAGACAATTTCCTATAACTCCAGATTATAGTCCTGCAGCTGGCAAGATGGAAGGGTTAAGGAGCTGCATTCACAGGGATGAATATCAGGGATTCAAGATTGAAAGGGATGTGAATGGGGCTGATTTAGAAGATGCTCTTCAAAAGCAAAAGGCTTATGCAACAACTATTTGCAAGAGTTTGAAAACCAGGTTTGAAGATAGTTTATTTGTATGCTTGGAATTTTTTAGTAGTGAATATGCGAAGTGTTAGCAATTAACCAAAGGTTTGGTGAGGAAGAATTAAAAGAGCTCATATCTTTTTTATGGAATGTCGAAGAAGATTGAATTTGGGCATTAAGAAAGGAAGATATTGTTTTACGCTGATTGATAAATGGGGCTTTCTTGAAGAGAATATCTTTGAATTAAATTACATGTTCAAGCTAATTGGTATGAAGCGAAGAAATAGGAGTTGCTATTGCATCTGATAAGGTACATGCAAACAATTTAGCAATGTGAGTGATACAAGTTTGCTTACATGTTGATTATTGCAAAGTGATGTCATTCTTGTGTTTAGCCATAGAACTGCTATAAAGGATAAGTTTTCAAACATGATCTAATTTTCTTTCTCTAGCATAGAGTCCTGTCGAGGTAAACCCCAACAAAGGGCAAAAGACGATCCAAGAAGCAGAGTAAAAACATGATGGAATCGAAGATGCTTAACACGCGCTTGCATGTTACCATAAATGGTGTTGACGATTGTGGTGATTTTGATTATACTGATAGCATTGGAATATGGAAAAAGAGTGCTAGTCGTCAAATGTAAAATGGTACAAGCGATCCTCTTGTACTTTGACATATTTGTAGCAATTTATATTTCAATAGATTATTCTGCCTTTGCAAATTTCGAATTTCTAATGCTAAATTTTACTTGTATTGATGGGATTTGGTAGTTTTGTTAAATTGGGCTTCGTCCTAGAATTTGGGTTTCCAATTGGACACGTCCTACTCAATGTAAGAAAGTTTTTGGGATCAAAAGGATTTTTATACACCTTAAAATGTGAAGAATTTCGAACCGTGCATATGAATACCCCCACTAACAACTAACAATCTTCAAAATAGGTCTTAGAAATCACGAGAACCTTACAAAATTTTGGCTACTTCATTGTTCCAGTACTTTGGTTAAATACGATGGGAACTTTAAATATGCATCTACGCGTGGCATCATAGAATGCCTATTGTTGGTTTGTTGGATGCTCCCGTGATATCTTCACTTCTCCGGAGCATATAATATATCTTTGTTGCTTGGAGGGAGGGATAGGGGGCTTGGCTCGATAATGACCCTAATATTTTCTAAATGATTGATAAAGCTTAGAAAATTCTATTTTGTTTCACATCCAAAGTTCTTAGCAAAAGAAGTTGCATCTTCTAATTTTGTATACTAGTGGAGAATGTCATCATAATTCTCACGTAACAAATTAAGGTTAGTAATATGTAAATAATTGCTTTTAAAGATTAGGTTCTTCATACATAAACTACTTTAAAATAAATGTGTGCAAAGGTGGACATGATGCTTTTCTAATTATTATTGTTGTTGAAATGGTCTACAAACAGTATCATCAATGTATCAACTTTGTGTTTAAAGAAAGGATGGGTTTACGATAGAAAGCTCAGTACTTTGTAGGAATGTGAAAGCATAAAGCTAATGAATTCTTGTATGTCTTTGCAATCATGGAGTTGAGATCTAGTCGAGGACTATGGGCATTAGTGGTGTTGGTTGGAACAAATTTGTGAAGGTTTAGGGGAGTGTGATATTCTGGCTCGAGCTAAAGTTACATTAGTTTGAAGGGGCGATTATATTTTGCCCGGTGTTCTGCGGAAATTCTCGAGAATTTTCTCTAGCTAAATTTGTAGGCATAACCTATGAGTTTGTATGTGTCTTGGATGCCACTCCGTTTGAAGGTGTAGGTCACATTCCTTTATGCATGGACTGAATTGCCATTTAGGCTTTCCTCTACAACATGTGAATAAATACGGTATAATTTGGGAAGTTGTTGACCATGTCACAATAGTCAATATTTGCTCTGTTTTCTAGTTTAAAATTATTGCTTGAAATAAGCTCACTTTCCACCATGACTACATGTCATAGTGTATTGTCCACTATACACCTATGAGGAAAAATGATGTTAAACACAATGTGCTTAGACATACTCACAATATTTTGAAGTAATATAATATGGTAATAAAATGTTAAAGACCACAACAAATTATTTGTGGTTGTTTGCCATAGGTGTTCTTGCCAATGGTGGACGGTCAATGAGCTTGTGTGTTTTCCATTTAGTTATATTTACCATGTTTGTCATGCGTGAATGATCTTGTATATTTTATGGCCAATCCTCCTCCTCTGCACTTGCATTAATTAACTACAAAATCAAATTATTCCCCTGTGCTCCTTCACATAGTCGTAAGTGTTATTTTTACATCCTATTTGAGCAACCTTTGGCCCATTCTTCATGTAAAAATTTAGATTTCAAGATCTATTTTATTGCCTAAGATATACAATATGTCCCAGGAAGTTATGCTTTTAACTCAATGGAATGTCAAGATACATTTAGATCTCCAAACTATATTATTACCAAACCACTTTAGCTAAATTCAAGTATTACTGACAAAATGTACCCAGGCTTCAAAGCTAATTTAGAGAGAAAGCATCATTTTACCATCAATTCTTCATTCCCCTTTGCCCGGTGTATTTCCAATCATCGGTCACCATAAAAAAACGAATATCAACTTTTTGTACAGATTATAAATAACAACATTTGCATTAAAATGATACTTTAAAGTGAGAAATCAGACGATTCAAAAGAGTAAAACAGCTTTAAGGCAACATCAAAATAACTACTTATGCATTAGATTTATTAATGATAAATTAGAGCGAGAGTCACGCTCAGCAGATGGGGCACTTTGTGATTCCATATGTTTGGCCTGACTTTAGCCTAGATTCTTGCCATTCTTGGGGATATTGTCATTGCAAGTTTCAATAGAATGGTTTTCCCACTTTGTAAGCATGTTTACCGATGCTCCCAACCAACACATCTATCATGAAGTATAGAAATTTGCATTTGCCGAGTTTATCCTTTTTCAAAAAGCACTAATGCAAAGAGCCATGTGCATCAAGATGAAATGACCTCGTGAAAAAAGAAAATTCTATTTTACAAAGAATTACAAAAGGTTAGTTTACCTCTATAGAGCAAAAGCAATTTGGCACGCATAGAGAACTAAACCCTTCTTAGGTTTGACTGCTCAAAATGTCAAAGAAACAAAGCCTTACGTTCCTTCTCACGGACCAAAACTTGATCCACGTTTAAATAGATATATCCCACCAAAATTCAGCCACTACTCAAATCAATACGATTCAAAGCAAAAGCTCAAATATCTGGCTTGAAATTGCAAAGTGGTGCAATTATAAGCAATATTAAAGAAAGAAGCCGGATATAAGTTTTGACTTGAGAATGTCATCTGACTACACTTGAAGGAATAGCCAAAAGGATTCAAACTAATCTGCGGAAATATGATAATAGTTTCAATCAAAATCTTCTGGGAGGAAGAGTAAAACAAAGAATAAAAGCCTGATGAAGTCTAAAGGCGAAGATAAAACCCTTAAGATGCGGCTTTTGGCAGTAGCGGATGCAAAGCTTCACAGGTGCGGCTTGACTCTAAGGCGTTACATTTCGATAATTTTAGCAAAGGCGGCCCGGTAGAAGGCGAGAGAATCACGGAGAATCACTACAAAGGGATGATGCGACCTTCAACGGCGTCAGTGGATTGAGCGGCGTCAAATGCGTCGAGAGCGGCTTGTTTCTTGGCGTTCAGCGGCGGTGGCGTCGTTCAGCGACATCGCAACGTCGTTCACTCCACCACAGGCGGCCCCGATGTCCACCATGCCTGCGTGGCATGGTCTTTAGCGCCATATTTGTAAGCTGATGCGTGTCGTCTGCGTGCACAAAGCGTCGTTTAACGATAGATCTCGTGGATCACAGCTGGCACATCCATTTCGCGTGGCACAATGACATGCGGTGGCACTGCCGTGTTATGCCGTCGACATAGCGTCGTTAAGCGGCGACTAAAAAATCCCCGGCGTGACGGTCGGCAAATTGGCTTCTTTGACATGCCTAGAAATTTGTACGCCAAAGTATCTGCCGTCGACGCTGGCGTCGTTAAGCGGCAACCCCAGAATATACGGCGTGGCGAAGTTTTTACTGGCCGTAAAGCGACATCGTCAGCGCCATGCTATTAATGACGCCCGCGTAAAGCAAGCGTCGTTTTAAACGGCGTCACTATTTTGGAAAAAACAAAGGCGTCTTGAAAAAAAAAATATCGCGGCGTGTCGCTTATGGGTTTGGAATGCACCAAAAATTACCCTATGGACTAAGTTACGGTCGGTTTTGCAAAAAAGCGACACACTTCGCCCTACATTGCGGTATTCCATGACCACCTCTAAGGCGATTATTCTGGTGTGTTGGACATAAGATAGTTTTGGCTTCTTGAGAAGGGTGTATACGGCCTGAAACTTGGTCCCTAGGGCAATGTCGGCGTTACGGAAGTCCGATGGCAGGCCGGAGATCCGCGATTCCGGGGAGAGGGAAAGTTGCCCGTCTGTCGCCCGGGGCAGCCGGAGAGGACTTTTGGGGCAAATTTTGCTTAAGGGTGGTTTTAGGGTCCGTATAAAATTCGGCTTACCCCTACGTCAAGGAACCGCGGTAGCAAGGTCTAATTCGAATCGACAAGGATAGAGCATCCAAAGCGTAAACCTATGAGTTGCGAGGTTCACAAAGCGGGGTTTTGCGTTTTGGGTAGAAGTTTAATCTTTTGCACTTGGGGCGATAGCGAGATCCACATCTGGATTGAAACCTTGAAACAAGAGGCCCGGCCGGAATGGAGTTTGGACACAATACTCCTCGTTATAGCAGGTTAAGAAATCGAGGCCCACTTTTGCGGTAGCAAGACATTAAGTAAATTAAGTAATTAATGCATGAATGCAGGACTTAAATTACGATTTTTTGTCGTGAGCTTCACTGAAGTCATCGCCAACATCTGGGCCAACTTTCAAAATGGATGAGTTTAAAGATCAAATAGTTTGCATTAGAGCGGTCGAGGCTGACTGTTGTTGGAAGTAGAGGCACTTGCCCAAAGTCAAACAAAGGCGGGACCTTGCAAGGCCTCCCTCATTAGAGGAGTCAGAACCCGGTGAGCCCCAAAAGCTTCCCAGAAACGACCTTTCTGGCGGTAACCGGCAGAGCGTCATGAACCACGCCGGATCTTGGTTCGAGTATCCGGCCGTTGAATCAACTTTGTTCAAAGGAACACAGTGCGAGGAGGTCAAAAAAATCAACATCGTCAGGAGAACATATCAAGCAAAGCGAAGCGTCTGCGAGAAGCGGCGATTAAGCAGAAACCAAAGTGTTTTGTCGTTGGGACATTCGCGGAGCTCAGAAATGGCGATCAGAGCTTAAATACATCGTCGAGATACCAAAATTACCCTAGGGACCAAGTTACCGCGGTCGGTTTGCAAAAGAAAGAAACACTTAAATACTACATTGCGGTATTATTGACCACCTCCTGAGCCCGATTGACTCACGAGTGTGTTGCACATGAGATAGTTTGAAACTTCTTGAGAAGGGTGAATACGGCCACAAAACCCAGTCCCACTAGGGCAATGTCGGCGTTCGAGTCCATTGGCGAGGCGATCCGCGGTTAGGAGAAGTTGCGTCGATAGCGGGGCCTTGGAGAGGACTTTTACTGGGGCAAAGGCTGCCAGGGTGGTTTAGTCGGAGTGCTCGTCGACACCCCCTCTACATCAGAACTTAACGGCGCCGGTCCTAGTCAATCGACAAGGATAGAGCCTCGAGAAATGTAAACCACATGAGTTGCGGAGTTCTAGCGGGGTTTCGCGTTTTAGATCTTGAGGATTTTGGTCTTTTGCACTACAGGGCGTGGCGATCACATCTCGCGATTGAAATCACGGCAAAGAGGCCAATGAATGGAGTTTGGACATATCCGTTGTGGCGATTAGAAGTCAAGGAAAAACTTTTGCGATGAACATTAAATAGAATTAAGTAATTAATGCATGTCTGGACTTAAATTACGATTTTTTGTCCGGTAGCTTCCTAAGTCGCCAGCCAACATCACAGACCAACTTTCAAAATTTACAGATAAGGTTTAAATCAAGCGAGTTTGCATTAAACTGATCCAAGACGGCTTTGTTGTTGAAGCGTAGAAATTTGCTTTACTGAGTCAAACAAGGCGAGGACCTTGCAAGGCCTCCTCATTAGAGGGAGAGTCAGAACCAGGCCCGAGCCCCAAATGCTTCGAAGCTGACCTTTCACAGCGGCTCAGAATACGCTAAAACCACCTCGGATCCTGAGTTCAGTATCAGGCCATTGAATCCTTTGTTCGAGGAACTTTGGTCAGAAGGTAAAAAAAAATCCAACATCGAGTCAGGAGAACATATCAGCGTAGCGTCTTAGGCGATAGTGTAGAAACCAAAGTGTTTGTCGTTCGGACATTCGCGGAGGAAAACTCCGTAAGCCGTCAGAGCCGCCACATCGTCAGGAATGCCAAAATACCTAGGGACCAAGTTACCGCAGTCGGTTTGCAAAAAGAAACACTACGCCCTACATTCGCGATTATTAGGTACGCGCCCTCCTGAGCCCGATTGACTCACAGGGTGGTTGCACATGAGATTGTTTGCGGCTTCTTCGAGAAGGGGGTGGGCCGGCCTGGCTTGGTCCACCCCAAAGGCAAGCGTCGGCGTTCGAGTCCATTGGCGAGGCGGATCAAGTTCGGGAGAGGAAGTTACGCGTCAGGATTGCGGGGCCGGGAGAGGACTTTTGGGGCAAAAGGCACTTCCGGTGGTTTTGCAGGGTCAGTGCTCACGTCAGCACCCCCTCTGTGAGACCGAGCGCCAAGGAGTCCTGAATCAAATCGGCAAGCATAGAGCCTCGGCGTAAAACCACATGGGTTGCGGGTTAGCGGGGTTTGCGTTTTGGGTCTGCGAGTTTTGGTCTTTTGCACTTGGGGCGTGGCCCAGATCACATCTTGATTGAAGCGAAGCAAGAATTTGGCAGATGGAGTTTGGACTGTACTCCTCGTTGTGGCGGTTAGAAGTCGCGAGGCCAGCTTTTCACGATGCTTGAAGACATTAAATAGGAGAATTCGTAATTAATGCATAGCGTCACGGACTTAAGTGCGGTTTTGTCGGCTAGCTTCTGAAGTCGCCAGCCAACATACGGGCCAACTTTCAAAATTTTGGATAAGGTTTAGATCAAATGGTTTGCACTAGAGCGGTCGAGGCTGACTGTTGTTGGGCCGGTAGGTAGCTTTACTTGCCCAAATCAAACAAGGCTAGGACCTTGAAAAGCCTCCTCATTAGAGGAGAGTCAGAACCCGGGGAGGCTGAGCCCCGAAAGCTTCAGAGGTAGCCTTTCTGGCGGCTCGGAGTCGGTCTGTTAAAAGACCACACTCTGGGATCTTCGGTTTTAAAATTATCCGTAGTTGATCTTTGTTCGGGAACTGGTCAGAGAGGTCCAAAATCCAACATCGCGTCAGGAGAACATATCAGCCAGCGAAATCTGCGCAAAGTGTTTTATCACGTTCGGACATTGCGGAGGCTCGAAATGGCGATCAGAACAGCCACATCGTCAGGAATGCCAAAATTACCCTAGGGACCAAGTTACACGGTCGGTTTGCAAAAGAAAGAAACACTTCGCCCTACATTCTGGTATTCGGTAGCCACCTCGGTCAATTAATTGCGAGTGTATTTGCATGCCAAGAGATAGTTTGGCGGCTAATGAAAGGGGTGGGCTTAAGCCCTGAAACTTAAATTACCTAGGGCAATGTCGGCGTTCGCGAGTCCGTAGGATCAACGATTCCGGGAGGAAGTTGCGTCGATGCGCCCGGAAGACGCCGGAGAGGACTTTTTGGGCAAAACTGGCGGTGGTTTAAGTCCGTGCGTCCGGCACCCCTCACGATCAGGAGCAAACGAGTCCTAGTCAAATCCCGACCGACATAGAGCGCAAAGCGTAAAACCACATGAGTTGTCGAGGTTAGCGGTTTCGTTTTGGGTGTAAGGTTTTGGTCTTTTACTTGGGGCGTGGCGATCACATCGCGATTGAAACCTTGAGCGGGGAAGCTGGGCGGAGATAAGGTTTGGACTGTACTTTCCTCCGTTGTGGCGGTTAAGTCAAAGAGGCGCTTTTTGCGATTATATGAACATTAAATAAATTAAAGTAGTGTGCATAGTGGGACTTAAATTCTGATTTTTTGTCGGCTGACTAGCCTCCCCAAGTCATCGCCAATATACGAATTGACTTTCAAAGAAATTTTGGATAGGTTTAGATCAAATAGTTTACTTCGACGATCCGGTGACTGTTGTTGGGCAGCCCATTGCTTACCGCGTCAAACGAGGCCCGGGGACCTTGCAAGGCCTCCTCATTAGAAGGGGAGAGTCCAGAACCCGAGGCCGAGCCCCGAAAAGCTCGGTGACCTTTCACAGCGGCTTTCCGGCCCGATGCAGCTAAAGACCACACTCCGGTCTGGGTTCATTATCAGACCATTGAATCAACTTTGTTCAGGGAACCTGGTCAGAAAGGTCAAAAATCCCGACATCGTCAGGAGAACATATGAAATAGCGGGCGTCTGCGAGGCGACATTAGAAACCAAAGTGTGTTTTGTCGTTCGGACGGCTATTCGCGGAGGCTCGAGAAGTAAAGCGATCCAGGCTTAAAAGCCACATCGTCCAGGAATGCCAAAATTACCACAGGGACCAAGTTACGCGATTAGGTTCTGAAAGAAACACTTCATGCACTACATTTAAATTGATGCGGTAGCCACCTCTAGGCCAATTGACTCTGAGGTGTATTTGCACATGAGATAGTTTAGGCGCTAACCGAAGGGTGGAAGCCGTACAAAACTTGGTCCACACAGGGCAATGTCGGCGTTGAGGTCCATTGGCTGACGGATCAACGGATTCAGGAGAGGAAGTTGCGTCGCGTTATCGAGGAGACAACCGGGAGAGAGGACTTTTAAGGGCGAAATTTGCCAGAGATTGGTTTTAGAGATTCGAATTAACGCAAAGCGTCGACACCCTCACGTCGAGGCGAGCGCCAGGTCTGGTCAATCCCGACCAAGCATAAGGCCTCACGAGAAATGTAAAACCACATGGAGTTAGCAGGAGTTCTAGGGGTTTGCGTTTTGGGTCTGCGAGTTTGGTCTTTTACGCCAGGGCGTGGCCGATCACATCGCGATTGAAGCAGCGAAGCGAGGGCCAGCCAGATAGGTTTGGACATCTTTCCTCCGTTGTGGCGGTTAAGTAAGGCAGCTTTTGCATTATGAGACATTTGTAGGTCGTAATTAATGCATAGTATGGACTTAAATTAGATTTTTGTCGGCTAGCTTCTAAGAAGTCATCGCCAACATCTGGGCCAACTTTCAAAATTTTGGATAAGGTTTAGATCAATGGTTGCACTAGAGCGGTCGGGCTATTTTGTTGTTAGGCGGCACTTGCCCAGGAGATCAAACAGGCGGGGACAGCGAAAAGCCTCATTAGAGGGAAGTCAGAACGGGGAGAAGCTTCGAGGTAGCCTTTCTGGCGGTAGCTCCGTCGAGCGTCTGTTAAAGACCACCTCCGGATCTCGGTTCAAAGTATCCGTGGTTGAATCCTTTGTTCGGGAACTGGTCAGAAGGTCAAAAAGTCCAACATCGAAATCGAGGAGGTGTAATAAGCCGTGAAATCCTGCGAGCTGACTTGATGAAGAAATCAAAGTGTTTTGTCGTTCGGACATTGCGGAGGCTCCGGTAAAGCGTCCAGAGCTTAGCCCATCGTCCGGAATGCCAAAGGAAATACCAAAGGGACGGGATTACGCGATCCCGGTTTTGCGAAAGAAACACTAAGCCCCTACATTCTGCGGTATTCGGTAGCCACCTCGAGGCCAATTATTTCTGAGTGTATTTGCACATGAAGATAGTTGGCGCTTCTTCGAGAAGGGGTGGGCTTAATACAAAACAGTCTCCAGGGCAATGTCGGCGTTCGAGTCCATTGGCGAGCGGAATCCATTGTGGTGGAGTTACCCGAAACAGCCGTAACTTCACC